>CM071935.1:53702615-54157767 GCA_016081115.2 Rehmannia glutinosa
ACCATATAATGCTTTCTTGAGCTTATATACCTTATCTCTAATAGTTTTCGCTAAAAGCCTGGAGGTTGTTCAACATAGACTTCTTCCTCTAACGATCCATTTAGAAATACACTCTTCACATCCATTTGATATACGGTGAAGTTCTTATGTGCATCATAAGCAAGAAACATCCTTATTGCTTCCAATCTTGCAACAGAGTAAAGGTTTCATCAAAATTTATACCCTCTTCTTGGCAATACCCTTTGGCTACAAATCTTGCTTTGTTTCTTACAATGAGATCCTTCTTCATTCATCTTGTTCCGAAAACACATTTTGTGCCAATTACATTCTGATGGGTTGGTCACTGCACCAATTCCCATACTTTGTTTCTTTCAAACTGATTCAGCTCTTCTTGCATGGCTTGAATCCAATGTGTGTCATCTAATGCTTGAGACACATCTTTAGGCTCTATTTGGAAAAATAAAACAAGTGAACATTGTTCATGTTGGCCTCTGGATCTGGTTCTTATGTCATCTCTAATATCTCTAATAACTAACTCTGGTGGATGGTCTCTCAGCCATCTCACATCAGGTTGGAGTAAGTCTGTTGGATTCGGCCGTCTCGCAGCTAAGTTGTCTTGAACAACTCTTTCATCTTCATTCAGCTGTAGACTTTCCAGCTATCTTTGAGATTCAGCTATTTCATTTTCATCTGGGTTGCTTGCTCTCACTTCAGCTTCAACATAAGGACTCTTCTGTATAGTTGGCTGATTTAGCTTGTCAGCTAACTCTTCAATGTCTTCTCCATTTACATTAGGTTCATCAAAAACCACATGGATAGACACTTCTGTGACCATAGTCCTCTTATTCCGCACTCTATAGGCTTTGCTCTCAGCTGAGTATCCCAAAAAGATACCTTCATCAGCTTTAGCATCAAAAGCCTTCAAATTATCTTTGTCATTGTTATGGATGAAACATTTACATCCAAATATTATGAAATATCCAACATTTGGCTTTCTCACTGTCCAAATCTCATAGGGAGTCTTGGTCAATTGCCTATTGATCACTCATCTATTTTAAGTATAGCATGTTGTGTTAATGGCTTCAGCCCAAAATCTCTTAGGTAAACCAGCTTAAGCTAACATGGTCCTTGTAGCTTCCTTGAGAGTTCTATTCCTTCTTTCAAATTACTCCCGTTCTCTTTTGTGGAGTTCTTGTCTGAGATAACTCATGAGAAATACCATTTTCAACACAATATCGAGTTATTATCCCATTGACAAACTCGGTTCGCCATCGGACCTTATCTTTATAATGGTTTGGCTCTTTTCATTTTGAACTATTTTCATCACCGAGGTAATTTCGCAAAGTTTCCTTCTTTTGGCACATGAAGATTGTCCATGTATATCTTGAATAGTCATCTACCACCACCAAGGTGTATTTCTTTCCACTTATGTTGTTTGGTTCATTGGACCAAATAAATCCATATGCAACAAGATGCAATATCCTTGTTGAAGAAGGACTCGCTTGTCTTGAATGAAGATTTTATTTGCTTTCCCATCCGCATGCATCACATACACTTTCTTTTTGTTGTACAAGTCGGCAATCCTTCCACAAGATGACTCCTTGCAAGCTTGTTGATTGTCTTGAAGTTCAAGTGACTCTTTCTTGTGCCACGCCCAACTTGATTGGGTGTGCTTTTGCTAGCAAACAAGTGCTTGTGTAGTGAGAAACCAATCTACCACATACATATTCTTCTGTCTTGATCCTTGCAAAGACTATTTCATTTGATTCAAAGATCTTTGATCCGCATCCCCATATTGAATCCAACATTGTAGCCCTTGTTACTGAGTTGGTCGATGCTTAACAAGTTGAAGTTGAGGCCTTCAACATAAGCAACATCTGTGATTTCCAATCCATTCTTCTTGATAGATCATGTGCCTTTGATTTCCCCTGGAGCTTCATTTCCTCCAAATATGACTTTTTCACTTCTAATCTCCTTGAATCTTGACAGGTTTTTCTTGTTTCCTGTCATATGTCTGGAACAGCCACTATCCATGTACCAGGTTCCTTGGCACTCAGTTGTTCCTTGAACCTGCAATCAAAGAAATTAGTTTTTAGGTACCCATACTTGACTCTAAGAGGTTGCCACCTATCAGTGTCATAATCATAGTGCACCTTAGCAAATTGCTTGGGGTTTTAGGTTTATATAGCTATCTCTTTTGTCTGTATGCTGTGTGTGTGTGTTTTAGCAATTGCTTTATTGGGATAATTGTGATAATTTTGAGTGTAGTCCTTGGGTGCATATGTGTGCTGATAATAGCTCTTTTGCCTTTGGAATGACCTTTACAGAGTTTTAGGTCTTTGTCATCTAGGCTTGTATTCCATAGGTCTTTGCTGATGTTTCACATTATTCCAATCAGCATAGTTTGGATAGTTTCTACCATTCCCAACATGTGTGTTTCTCTGATGAAAGTTATGGGGTTTTTAGTAGCTCTGTTTGCTTTTCACAGAGTATTTTCTGTTTGGAGTTTGTTGAGGAACTCGGCTGGATTTCTTCTCAGTTGTCCTCTCAGCATACTCAGTGGGTTGTTTTCCCTTTCCTTTGTATCCAAGGCCAGTTTGTTTCTGATTGTGCTTAGGAACAAATGTGGGTACAACATTTGGTGTTTTAGATTTTTGAGATGCTTCATTGCTTGAAGATCCTTTTTCCAAAATCACTCTTGGAGTTGGACTGTGCACAAAGAAGTTAAACTCTATGCCTGTCTTATCTCCACATTCTTTTTGACTCATGATAAGATCATCCAATGATTTGGATGCCTTTGTAAATGAGGCAATCACATTTTTGAGATATTTTTTCCTCTTTTCTATAGAAGCTAACTCTGCTATAATCTTTGCATTCTCAACCTTCAGCTTAGTGTTCTCATCAGCTATGTGACTCAGAGTACTCAGCTCTTTAGTCATCTGTGAGTTTTGGCTTTTAAGCTGACTATTTTCCTCATTTAGAATTGTGTGTGAGGATTTTATGTGCTCAAAATCTTTCATCGTTTTGCCTAATGAATCATAAAGATCAGTGGGTGATGAAGTGTGTGCATCACAATCACTATCACTTGAATCAATGAGATGAGTTAGAGTGTACCTCATCTTCTTGATCTGGTTGGTCTTGTTCCTTATCCATACGACAGATCATAGCCTCTTCTTCAGAGTCACTTGAGTAGTCAGCTTCACTACTCTCTGAGTCTGCTGCTTCTTTAGACTTGGTTGTCTCAGCAGTCTCAGTAGCCAACATGGCTTTCTTCTTTTCATGTCTTCTTTCTCTGTAGACTTTTCTTTCTTCTTCATTCCTATATTTGTTGAGTGGTGGATAGGAAAAATCAACTGCAAAATTTCCTGGTTGTCTGCAATTCCAACACAGGTTCTCAGCTCTTTGATCAGCTCTTTCTATTTGTGGGTTATCAGCTCTCTGATATTCAACCCTTTGATGCTCAGCTCTCTTGGGTGGCCTATCTTTCCTTGACTTAGAGGGAGCTGAATGTCTCCTGGAGGTTTCACCCTTATTTCTTTTATAGTTCTTATTGAAGAACTTGTTGAATCTTTTAACCATCAGGGCAATTTCCTCCTGGTCTATGGCTTCCTTGGGTTCAGCTCTCTTTCCATCCTTGGCTATCAGTGCAACTGTCTTGGGTACAACTGTCTCATCTTGTTCTTTTCTTCTCAGCTCAAACTCATAGGCTTTGAGGTCTGAGAATAGCTCGTGGTTAGATGTTTTTGAGAGGTCCATTGAATGTCTCAGGGCCATAGTCTTCATTTCCCATTCAGCTGGGAGGCTCTTTAAGATCTTCATACACATTTCCTTTTGTGTATAATCTTTTCCAAGAGCTGAAAGCTCATTTGTGATTTCAGTGAATCTAGCATCCAGCTGATCCATGGTTTCACCTGCAAGCATTTTGAAATTTTCAAATTTTTGAACAGCAACAGACAGTTTATTTTATTTAATATGTTCTGATCCTTCACAAATTAAAGTCAGTTTATTCCAGATTTTTTTCGCAGATTTGCAAGATTTGACTTTGTTGAACATTGCTTTGTCCAAAGTCTTCTAGAAAATGTCCTTGGCCACATTGTCCAAGTTGTATCTCTTCCTATCTTCATTTGTCCACTCAGTCCTTGGTTTTTCAACCATGGCTGGCCTTTTTCTCAGCTGACTTTTCTTCTTCTTGGTGCATTTTGCTCTTCTTCTGTAGTGTTCACTTTCAATATTTGCAGTGGCCCATCCTCTATCACAAGCCACATTTCATCGTGTAGATCATATAGATGAGCCTACATACGAATTTTCCAATCATCAAATTCTTCAATAGTGAACATAGGAATGCGTGTCAAATTTGCTTCCATGATAATAACTTTGCTTAAAATGAAAGATTTTGAAAATACATGTATTTAAAACCTTTTTGAAAAGATGGAGATCTAGTTCAGTAACCAGTGCGGAAGGCTCAATGAATCAACCGCTCTGATACCACTTGTAGGTCCCAAAGGGTGTGAGTAAGGTTTAGAAGGGGGTTGAATAAACCTTACCAACCTTTCAATTTTAGTCCTTTTAAAAATATAACAGAGTTAACTCAAACAGTTGTGTCTTTGAAGGACAGTTAAGTTGGTTATTCAGTTAAGTTAGCCACTCAACAGACTCGATAGAGCTGTTGATAGAATAACCCGGTTGTTTAACCTGAACTTTAACTTGGCTGTGTTGGTTTTATCAGCGGAAAACTTAACACCCTTGATTTGTTTTATGCTTGTTTTAACACTTGATTTTTAGCACTTGGTTATTAATCAGTTGGATAGCAAATATGAGTTTTATCAGCAGATATGATGTAAGTATGTAGAAATGTTAATGTGCTGAAAAATAAATGAAACATATAATTTTTAGAGAGGTTTGAAGATGGGGTAATTCTTCTAATCCTCTCTTCTCCAACTCCTGGAGGAATCCACTAAGTAACAGATCAGTTTACAACGTGGTGAACAGTCTAGAGACAGCCTTGGGTCACACAGCTGGCTTCTCTTGCCATTCAGCTTCTTCACAGGGCAGTTGCCTTGCTACTTCAGCTCACTTCTCAAGCTCTTGGATTTGATCACGAAGCCCTCCAATAACTTGATACTGGTTCGACCTTGAACCTTCCTACAATCCTCCTTGGAAAGTAGATCCCTTTTGATTCTTCAAAAGTTTCCACTTCAACAGATTTGAAGTTGTCTTTCCTTCACAGCTTGTGTTGGATCGATTTCCTTCGAGTTTCAGGATTGAGGATTTGCTTGAATATACTTGAGAATATTGAAGGTTAATTACTTGAATATTGCTTGCTTGTTCGTGGTTCAGATAACCTTTTCTCAGTAAATTCCTCAGCCTTTTATAGTGCACTTTTGAAATTTTGCCCGTTGAAGAGATAGGCTAATTTCAAAAGTCACTTGTGTTCGTAAGCTTGTCTTGTCTGCAGTCCTTGATGTTGACATTTTCTCGTATTAAATATTTTGCAGCATTGCAGCTTGTCTGACACATGGTGCAGTGTTTCCCATTGGTTTATTCCTTTTGCACATAACTGGGACTAACAACTTACTTTTTACAACTCTGGTGTTAAGTTGGTTTTTATACCAATGTATTGAGTATTCTAGACTAGGATTTTGCGGGGTTTTCAAGTATTTTAGCGTCGTTTGAGTCGAGTTTGTGTCATTAGTTGTCGTTTGAGAGTCGGGACAGGTCTTGGATGCCGAAATTGATTAAAAACGATTAAAAACGTGTTTGGGTGGTGAAGATCGCATTTTAGGAGCTAAAAACGGAAATATATCGAGCATGATCGGCGCCAAGTATAGTCAAAAACCCCAGCGCCGCTGCAGCACGGATCGAAATTGGTACAGCGTTTGAGGGGCGCACTGCAGCTGCATTAAATGCCGCACATGCAGCCGCAGCGCGGATGGATGACAAAAGCGCTGCAAAGACACGGAGAGCAAAAGCACAAGCTTGGGGGTGGGCTGAATGTGCGCCGAGTTCTTTTTGACTGGACGGATTTTTAGGGTTTTAAGCCTATAAATAGAACAAAGGAACGGACAAACAGGGGGTGGGACATTTTGGAGAGCACAAGGGACGATTTTGAGCAAGGAGAAAGAGTTCGGGACGAGATTCAAGGCATCTACCTTCGGAAACAGAGAAGATTCCTTCCTTAATCATTCCAAATTATTTTTCTAGCATCTTTGTTGAACCCTATCGATGTATAATTATTTCTTCATGAATTTTTGTACATCCAACATGAGCTAAACCCATATTTCTAGGGGATTGATGTAACTTACGTTTGAACCTATGTTTTGATTTCTAGTTTCAAATTCGCATGTTTATTAATCTATTTGTGCTATTTGATTTGATTGCATCGGATTATCGATCAATAATTTAGATTGTTTGGCGTGTTTGATTTGACGCCGAGAGAGGTAATTGAACGCTGGCCATAGAATAGCACAACCTAGGGTTTCATAGAATCGAGAGATTTATGAATCTTTTGAAGCCTGTGATAGAATATTCATTGAGCGCATTAGGGTTTAATTTATGATTTTTATAGAGATATCGAAATCAGAAATTGAAACCTAGAATCACTTGGCACTTTCGAGAGAGGAAGTGATAAACGGTAGGAATATTGACTTATAGATTGATAACTTGTGATTAATAAACTGGATTGAAAACATAGGGGATAACTAGGTGAAATCAACCCTCTAGAATTCATCTTCTACGTGTTTGATAAATTGTCCGAACCATTTATTTGCTTAATTTTAGTTTTTTTAGTTTAATCAATCATCATCTCTTTTTGATTTCTAGATAGAATTAAGCTATTTTAATTATAGTACTTAGTATAAAATTCGATAACAATCCTCGTGGAGACGATAACCCTACTTTCAAAACCTATACTAAAACTTGACAATCGTACGCATGTGTAAGAAATTCGCGATCAAGTTTTGGCGCCGTTCAGGGGATTGTTTTATCCTATTTTAAACTAATACTATTACCAAGTAGTCTTAATACTAATCTAGACTAGTTTAGGAGTCATAATTTTGTATTTCTCATTGATTTATTTGTTTATGCGAGATTCTGAAAATACTAATTTGCTTCCTTTTGATCTAGAGATTGAACGGACACTTCGAGCAATAAGAGCAGCAAAGCGAGCACAGAATCGAGCAATGGCAGACGGCGTAGACAATGAGAATAACAGAAATCGGGTTGTGAATATGCCACCACAGCCTGAGGCACCAGAAAGGGCAATCCGTGATTATTTCCGGCCGACCTTGAACCAGAACTACTCCGGAATTGTGCGCCAACCTATAAATGCAAATAATTTCGAATTGAAACCGGGCCTCATAAGCATGGTTCAGCAGAATCAGTTTGGGGGGAGTCCAGTGGATGATCCGAATACACATTTGGCGACATTCTTGGAGATTTGTGACACCATCAAGATGAATGGTGTGTTTGATGATGCGATTAGGCTGAGGCTTTTCCCTTTCTCACTTCGGGATAAGGCCAGGCAGTGGTTACAAACGTTCGCCCCTAGGAGTATTACGAGCTGGGATGATCTGACTCAAAAGTTTTTAGCAAAATTCTTCCCTCCCCGGCAAAGAAGACACTCCAATCAAGAGCGAGATCGCCGGTTCCAACAGTTGATTTTGAGCCGTTATATGAAGCTTGGGAGCGATTTAAAGATCTGTTGAGGAGATGCCCCACATGGATATGCACGGTCGCGAGAGGGTTCAATATTTTTACAATGGGTGAATGGGCATACGAGGACGATACTAGATGCGGCATCGAGGTACATTGATGGCTAAAACACCGGCGAGGCCTTACTTTTACTTGAAGAAATGGCCACCAATGACTATCAATGGCCCTCCGAGAGGACAACACCGGCTTGATTCTTTGGTGTTCTTGAGTTGGATACATGTCGACTTTGGCACTCAAATCTCGAGTCCGACAAAGCAATTGGCAATCATGAATACCGGTGAGCGCACCACGCAAGTCGCACTTCCACCCGCACTGCTCACGCAGCCCACCACTCATGAGGCCGAGCAAGTTAATTATGTGAATAACGGGATTTTAATAACCGAGGTAATTTATTACCAACTCACTACCACCAGGGACTTCGCAATCATGAGAATATCTCTTATAGCAACAACAGAATGTATTGAATCCACCTCCGGTTATCCAAACCCATCCGGTTCAATGCACTCGGAGGTGAAAAGAAGCAGTCGCTTGAGGAGATGCTCGGCTCATTCATCGGAGAGACCAGGAATCGAATGAATAGGAGTGAGGCGCAGATTGATGGTCTAAATACTAAGATGAGCACAATGGAGACGCATATTAGGTCGATCGAGACACAAATGGGTCGATTGGCTCTGTAGTGAATTCATTGTGAAGAAGGAAAGTTCCAAGTGATACGAGGTTAATCCAGAGAGCACTGCAATGCAATTTACGCGGAAAAGGAAGCAAAAATTCAGCCTGCTCCCGAAGAATCACCTATTTATGCGAAACCAATGGAATCCAAGAAAATGAAGTTGGAAGATTTTGAGACTGTCTATTTGACAGAGGAGTGTAGTGCAATAGTCCAAAGTAAACTACCTCAGAAAATGAAGGATCCAGGGAGTTTCACTATCCCTTGTACTATTGGAGGAGTTTTCTTTGAGAAACCACTTTGTGATCTTGGGTCCAGTGTGAATCTGATATCTCTTGCTGATGTGACGAAGTTTGGGCTCGGGGAGGTGAAGCCGTCCAACATCACTTTGCAGTTTGCTGATCGATCCATCACGTATCCATGGGGAATCATTGAGGACGTATTGGTAAGAATTAATAAATTTGTTTTTCCTGTGGATTTTGTAGTGTTGGACGTGAACGAGGACAAGAAAGTACCCATCATCTTTGGGCGACCGTTTTTAGCTACAGCACGGGCTTTGATCAACGTAGAAACGGGGGAGCTAACATTGCGGGTAAATCAAGAGAAAGTTGTATTCACCATCCATCCAACCAACAGGCTAAAATTTGAATTAAAGGATGGTAAGCAGATGGTTGGGAATATTGTTGAAAACATTGGAGGTTGGGAAGTTTCTAAGGGGAATGTGGATAACATGCCTATTGGAGCCCCAACTTGAGGATAATCTGACATAGTCTGGCTGAATACTGTAAACTTAGCGCTTCTTGGGAGGCAACCCAAGCCCCTTTTTATTGTTTTCTTAGTTTTAATTCAGTTTAGTAGTTGTTTTTTGTTTTTTCCGAATTTTTTGCATTCTTAGGAGTAGTAAGTTGCATCACATCCCACCCCTCTTATTTGTGCAAATCCCACATATCCCACTCCATCTTCACAAAGGAGCATTATAACACCACATACACCATATTCATCTCCTCCACTCACTATTTGGTAAGTTTGCAACTTCCAAACCCCACCCCATTTTTCCCTTCTTATGATTTTTGGTGTGATTGGATTGTAGAAGTGCTAGGATAATTGTTGTTGAATTGTGGTTTGTGGATTGGTTGATCATGTTAGACTTAGGCTTGGTGTTGATTTTTGGGATTAAATTGAGTTATCCATTGCATTCACTATCTTTGCCCAAATTCATGCATATGAGGTGTTTGATGAAATGCCCCAATGATAATTTCACATTGTTTAGTGCTTATTTGCATATCTATGCTTATCTTTTTGACATAGCACTATATTTTCTACTTGGGTGCATTATGTATGGGCTTTGATTTTCGATTTCTCACCCATAACCGAATTCCTTGGTTCCATGAGTTTTGTTTTCTTGTCTACCTTGCTAGGTTGCAAAAATGTGAAACCAAAGAGGGAATGGACTAAGGCGAATGGGAAGAACATGACCACACCTCGTAGGCATACAACACCCGAGGCTCGTGCGCTAGGATGCATTGTGAGCTTATACGAGACACCTCCTACACGTAGTAGTACCACATGACTTAAGGAGCCTTCGCTCCTCGGCTACCAGGAAAGTCCTTTTTCCCACCTCTCCATTGGGGACAATGTCGTTTTAAGTTTGGGGGGGTGCAGTCTATTTTCATTCATCGAGTCGGGTCTGGAGTCAAAAAAAAAAAAAAAAAAAAAGAAAAAAGAGTCTAAAGTCAGTCGGGGCATTTGTAAAAGCGAAACTGCATGACTAAGTGAATTTGTTGAATATGAGTTGAACGGTCAAGAGAGCATGTGTTGAACTGTGATTTAATCTTCTTTCCATTAATTCCATCTATGTGCTTGACTCTGTTGATTTATTTGGGGATGATTTATGCAATTGAGTGGTTCCTTTATGATCCCACCGGATTCTAGAACTTGTCTGATCACTAGTCGAGGCGAAATCCTAGGTGAAGTAACATTGAGGAAGTGATTTAGGCCATCTTTGAACAAGCCAGAGCCTAAAATGCCTACCTTTGCATTATATTTTCCTAGTGTCCCCTTTGAGCCTTATAAACCCGTTTCTTTGGCAAACCATCTAATACCCAGAGCCTAAATGTGAATATCCTAATTACCCATCACTCATACACACAAAGTATAGAAAAATATTGGAAGTTGAGGAGGGTATGATGAGAAGGGTGTGAATTTAATTGAATGAAGTCGCAGAGAAAAGAAAATATGAGACCCCATGTACGCAAAAGAATAAGTTTGGGGGTTCAAAAAAAAAAAAAAGAAGAGAGAAAGAAAAAAAAATTAAAAAAAAAATGAATGAGAAAAATCAGCGGGATTGAAGGTTCATAAACATTGGGGATGTCAAAAAGTGAAAGGTAGTTGCTAATTGATGATTCGAATTGATAATTGTGTGCTTGGGTGATTTGAGCTACTTAATCCTATATTTTCCTACCTTACCTTAAGCCCACATTACAAGCTTTAAAAGTCCTATTGATCATTGTGTTATATTAGCCTACATTAGTGGAGATTAGTGTGAAAGACAAGCCTATGGAGTCCGGTAAGCATCTCATCTCCATATTCAAAAAGTGGATCATTTTGAAAACACTTGATTGCGTGAGTCTATCTGGATAATGAAAACGGAGTTGGCATGAACATTCCACCTTCATGATCACTTTGTGAAAATACGTGCTTGACTGATAGTAAAACGAAATTTGACGAATGAGTTTGGTTGTGAAGTTTCGCAGTTGGGTTGTTGAGTCAGTCGTCTTCATTTGTTGTTTCCTTCATGTTTGTCGATTTTTAGAGTCTGTAATTGCTTGAGGACAAGCAAACGTCTAAGTTTGGGGGTATTTGTTAAGTTGGTTTTTATACCAATGTATTGAGTATTCTAGACTAGGATTTTGCGGGGTTTTCAAGTATTTTAGCGTCGTTTGAGTCGAGTTTGTGTCATTAGTTGTTGTTTGAGAGTCGGGACAGGTCTTGGATGCCGAAATTAATTAAAAACGATTAAAAACGTGTTTGGGTGGTGAAGATCGCATTTTAGGAGCTAAAAAACGGAAATATATCGAGCATGATCGAGCGCCGTTAGCTAAAACCCCCCGCCCTTGTGGGGTCGAAATTGGTACAACAGCGTTTGAGGAAAGGGCTGCGGCCTGCATGCCGAGCGCCTGCTACAGCGATGTGGGCGCAAATGGCGCTGGGCGGCAAAGACACGGAGAGCGGGAGACTGCAGCAGATAAAGCAATGGCAGGCACTGGTCTTTGTGCGATGGAGTGCAAGCACGACGTGAGCGAGGCAGATGAAAGTATCGTAGCTGCAGCAACGCCATCCTATACTTGCAGAAAACTGCGACCAGCAAGCAGTGGGCAATACATAGGAGGCCACAGCGCTCGATGGGCCTGAATGTGCGCTGAGTTATTTTTGGACGGATTTTTTAGGGTTTTAAGCCTATAAATAGAACAAGGAACGGACAAACAGGGGGTGGGACATTTTGGAGAGCACAAGGGACGATTTTGAGCAAGGAGAAAGAGTTCGGGACGAGATTCGAAGGCATCTACCTTCTCCGAAAAGAGAAGATTCCTTCCTTAATCATTCCAAATTATTTTTCTAGCATCTTTGTTGAACCCTATCGATGTATAATTATTTCTTCATGAATTTTTGTACATCCAACATGAGCTAAACCCATATTTCTAGGGGATTGATGTAACTTACGTTTGAACCTATGTTTTGATTTCTAGTTTCTGAAATTCGCATGTTTATTAATCTATTTGTGCTATTTGATTTGATTGCATACGGATTATCGATCAATAATTTAGATTGTTTGGCGTGTTTGATTTGACGCCGAGAGAGGTAATTGAACGCCTGGCCATAGAATAGCACAACCTAGGGTTTCATAGAATCGAGAGATTTATGAATCTTTTGAAGCTTTGTGATAGAATATTCATTGAGCGCATTAGGGTTTAATTTATGATTTTTATAGAGATATCGAAATCGAAATTGAAACCTAGAATCACTTGGCACTCGAGAGAGGAAGTGATAAACGGTAGGAATATTGGCTTATAGATTGATAACTTGTGATTAATAAACTGGATTGAAAACATAGGGGATAACTATGTGAAATCAACCCTCTAGAATTCATCTTCTACGTGTTTGATAAATTGTCTGAACCATTTATTTGCTTGATTTTAGTTTTTTTTTAGTTTAATCAATCATCATCTCTTTTCGATTTCTAGATAGAATTAAGCTATTTTAATTATAGTACTTAGTATAAAATTCGATAACAATCCCTGTGGAGACGATAACCCTACTTTCAAAACCTATACTAAAACTTGACACCGTACGCTTGCGGTAAGAAATTCGCGATCATCTGGCATGTTATTATTCTAAGTAACAATCTTGACTTTCATCAACGAATCTAACTCAGTTGTCTTGACTTGATCATTGTCTTTTTAATCCCGGGTGACTTGAGAAATGCTCCAGACTTTGGATGACTTAACTGTCACTTCAACTTGAGACTTAGCTTCCTTGAGTTGACTTGACTGACTCTTCTCACAGCGGTTCCACATCTGATACTCCTTCAGTCGAGTTCTTGACTTTCCTCTTGGCCATACTCAGTTGATATACAGCGGAGTCTTCAATTTAATCTTCAGTTGACTTCTTGTATTCCTTGGCATAGTTGACTAGACTCAGCTCTCTCAGCCCTATCTATTACAATACAAATTACAAGGAAAATGGGGTGCCAACTTTCTAGTTTAAGTTTTACACATATCATCAAAATCTACAAAATAAATTTCCTAACACTTGGGGGTGGGATCATAATATCAATTGAAGGAAAGAAACAATAATAAACATCATCATGCAACAATAATAATCACCCAACAATTGAAATCAGATAAAAGAGATGAAGAAATATTACGCTTTGATTAAGCCGCAAAATAACTTCAATGGGAAGAACCCAAGCAATCCCAATGTTGAATGAAAGAGAAAATAACAAAATCTAAGGTTTAAAAGTATTAAGTAATGAAAGTGTACGAAATTATGGATCCCCAAAGTGCTATTTATAAGCCCAAAACCCTATACAAGGGGGGAGAATCCTAAAAGAAGAAGAAAATCAAAAAATTCTAGAAAATTCTTCAAGTGCGCGCCCACGCAATCTTTGCACATCCGCGCAATGTGCCGTGCAGGCCATCTGTGTAGTCTCCCTTGCCCCGCGCGCGCTGCCAATGCTCACTGCGCGCTCGCGCACAGGTGCACGCCACGCACATAAAATATGCACAATCACATAAAATATGCACAATCACATAAAACAGAACATAAAGTCATAAAATATGCACAATCACACACAACACAAAAATCACACACAAAAACATGAAAAATAGTTTTAACCTCCTCCAATGTCACTCCCAATTTCGTATCATCCCACCGAATACACGAAATATAGTCTCAACCACTTTCCCGCACACCAAGCAATCTACAAATTTCATTAAGGGTCCAACGAAAGTGACGCCCTTTCTTAAATGAGTTCAAAGCTGCTGGCGTATTATCATGGTCAAACTCAATCCACATATTCACATAAAAGTATTTAATCACCCCATCATCATACATAACAAATGGGCGATCCCACAAATACGTCCAATCTTGTGTAACAAATAAATTAAGAATAGAAGGAAATTCATTCGAAAAAGTCCCAAATGGTAAAATTTAGTCCGACCAACTTTTTTATTCGAGAAGACCAAATCATCATAAAACTCTTCGCCATACTTGTGAAAAAACAATAACGAATTTGAACCACTCAGAGCTTGAGAGAAAAGAGATTTCTTACTCTTGGACCATTTGACATTATCCTTTGTAATAGTTGCTCGGTGGGTAGTGATTTGAGCAGGAAAGGTGGGGATTTGCATTATTGTGTTGTCCTAGAGCCATTTCTTATTGGGTAGCACGAATTTCGCATTGTTCCTTCGCAAATTGGCAATTTAAAGAAGAACCCTATCAAGGCCTTTTTAGCTTTTGGGAGGAAATGAACAAGTAAATTCCTTAGGAGATGCCATAATAATGAAATACTCGAGAAATAAAAGAGATTATAAACAAATATCAAGATATTTGATGAAGTCTGAGAGAGATTTTGAAATTTGGGGAAGACTTTGCGAGCTTAGGGTTTAGAGAAGAAGATGAAGTATGTGAATAAAAAACGAGACATAGAGCTTTTAAAAAATTTGGACACTATAGCGACCGATCGCTATGTATAAGCGATCGGTGTCGGGCATAGTGACCGATCGCTCTACATAAACGACTCGTGCCTATTTCTAGAGATAAATTGCATGTAGATTTTAAGTTTGGTAAAATAGATTTTTCACCCCAAAATTTTTGTAATGAAATTAAAGTGCTTAAAATATAAATATAGACATTATTCAATATGCATTATGCCTAAACGAGCTCGAATTGAGTTAAAAGACTCGGCAGTTAATGGTTTTGTAAGAATACCCGCAAGTTGATCTTGAGATGGAACAAAGCACATCTCAATTTTTCATTTTGAAATGCAATCCTTTAAAAAAATGATGTCAAACCTTAAGATGTTTGGTTCGATTATGATGAACTGGATTTTGAGAAATATTTATAGCGGAAGTATTATCACAAAAGATAGAAATATTTTCAAAGTTAATTTTGTAATCTGCCAAAGTTTATTTCTTCCATAATAATTGTGTACAACAAAACGCCGCGGAAATATATTCGGCTTTGGCCATTGATAAAGTTACACAATTTTGTTTTTTTCGAAAACCATGAAATGAAGAAATCACCTAAAAATTGACATGAGCCAGATGTACTTTTACGACCATCAATGTTTCCGGCATAATCCGAGTCACTATAGCCTTTTAAAGAAAAAATATCATTATTTTGGATAAAACAAGCCATCTGAAATAGTTAAATGAGATTATTTGGTATTGAATAAAACAAGCCATCTGAAATAGCGAAAAATTCTTTTTATGGCACTTAAATGAGATTATTTGGTATTGCTTTGAAATCGAGCACATATGCATACATCATGAAGAATATCATGTCTACTTGCGGTTAAACCATTTTCTAGAAGAAAATAACTTAGTCTATCATACCATGCTCGGGGTGCTTGTTTGAGACCATATAAAGTCTTTTTAAGTTTATAAACATCATTTGGTCTTGAAACTTTTTCAAACCCCGGAGGTTGTTTAACATAGACTTCTTCTTGAATAAAACCATTTAGAAAAAGCAGATTTAACGTCTATTTGGTAATGTTTAAAATTTTTGAAACAAGAATAAGCAAATAAGATACGAATAGCTTCTAAACATACCACAGATGCAAATATTTCATCATAATAAATACCTTCTTCTTGACAATAACCTTGAGCTACTAACCTTGCTTTATTATGAATGATGGTGCCTTGATCGTCTAGTTTGTTCCGAAATACCCATTTTGTTCCGATGATAGTGTGAGAAAGAGGACAAAGCACAAGTTCCCAAACTTCATTTCTTTCAAATTGATTTAGCTCTTCATGCATCTCTAAAAACCAATATCATCTTCAATTGCTTCCTTTACATTTTTTGGCTCCTTTTGAGATATAAGAGCTTTGTTGGCAAATTCCTTCTAGTCATTACCTTCTCAAGATCCTTTGGATGATCTTATTTGAATTTTAATGTCATGGGAAGATTTGAAGTATCATCCTTTTTTTCTTTTTGAACATTTGAAGAAGATGGTTGGTCATTTTGAGGGATGTTTGGAATAATTGGCTCTTCGTCATCACTATCTTCTCTTGTGATTGTTTGAACATCGGAGGCTTCATTGAATTTGACATGTATGGATTCTTTGACTACCAAGCTTGTTTTGTTTTAAACTTAATATGCTTGATTTTAGTCGAGTGTCCCATAAAAATTCCTTCATCGGCCTTAGAATCAAGTTTGTCTAAATGATCCTTAGTGTTTAAGATGAAACACTTGCAACCAAAAAATCTTGAAATAGCTAATATTTTTGGTGTTCTTACTTTCTAAAACTCATATGATGTTTTTGTTCAACTTTGGACGAAGATATACTCGATTTATCACATAGCAAGCGGTGTTCACGGCTTCCGCCTAAAAATATTTTGGAAGTAAAAATTCATTGAGCATTGAGTGACACATTTCTTTTAGAGTTTGATTTTTCCTTTCAGCCCAAAAATATCCTTTTTGTTTCACATAGAACTCTAAATTCTTCGTCATTCTCCACCATGGTCACTTTTAATAGATTTGATAGAATCCTCTTTTTCATTTTCTAGTAGTCTGCACAACTTAGCAAACTCATAAGCGGCATCATTTTTATTAGCAAGTTAAATAGCCCAAGTATATTTAGAGAAATCATCGACAATAACGAAAGTATAATATTTTTCACTTAGGCTTGTCGTACCAATGTCCCCATACAAATATAGATGAAGAAGTTGTAGAGGTTTGGTTGTGAAAATTTCATCTTTGGGATTAAAACTACTTTTAACTAATTTGTTCTTTCGACAAGTGTCACATAAGCCAATATTTTCAAAATTTAATTTGGGTCGTCATTTGACATGTTGATTTTTGCAATTATTTTGTAAATTTTTGTACCCAATATGTCCAAGCCGCCTATGCCATAAACTAGTTAAATTATTGCTAGTGACAAGACAAGAAATATTTTGACTAACCAAATCACTTGTGCAAATTTTGTAAAGATTGCCTTTTCTACTTGTTTCACAAATAGTTTTATCATTTTTTAGGATAAGACATTTTTCTTTATTGTAAAGAACATCATAATTTAAATCACAAAGTTGACTTACACTTATCAATCGAACTTAAACCCATCTACTAATAAAACATCATTAAGAGAGAAAGAAGAATTACCAGCGTCTCCATTGCCAAGGGATTTGGCTTAGCCATTTCCGAACATAACCATTCCTCCCTCTTGTATTTTGATGTTGGTAATGAGAGTCCATTTTCGGTCATATATCGTGTGTTAGGAAATTTATTTGTTAGATTTTGATGATACCATGTAAAACTTAAACTAGGAAGTTGGCACCCCATTTTCCTTGTAATTTGTATTGTGATAGATGGGGCTGGAAAAGTTGAGTCAAGTCAGTTATGCCACGGATTACAAGAAGTCAACTGCGAACTATGTGAAGACTCTGCTGTGTGTCAGCTGAGTAATTCCATGAAGGAAGTCAAGGAATCATCTGAAAGATAGTCAGCTGTAAGAAGTATCAGTCATGTCATCTCAAGAAGCCAAGTCTCAAGTTGAAGTGACAGTTGAGTTATCCAATGATTGGAGCAGACTCAAGTCACCTGGGGTAAAGACAACAGTCTAGTCAACACAACTGACTTAGATCCGTTGATTAAAGTCAAGAATATTACTCAATATAGTAATATGCCAAAGATGTCAGGTCTAAAGTGTTAGTCCCAGAATTATGCAAAAGGAATGAACCAATGGGAAACACTGCATCTTATGTCAAGCACCTGCAATGCTGTGAAGATATTTAATACGAGGAAAGGTCAACATCACCAAGGCTGCAAACCAATAAAAGACAAGCCAACGAACACAAAGTGACATTTGAAATTAGCCTATCTCTTCAACGGGCAAAATTTCAAATGTGCACTATAAAAGGCTGAGGAAGTCATTGAGAAGAGGTAACCTGAATCACGAACAAGCAAGCAATATTCAAGCATTTAACCTGCAATATTCTCATAGACATTCAAGCAATTCCTCAAGCCTCAAACTCGAAGAAACTCGATCCAACACAAGCTGTGAAGGAGAGATAACTTCAACCTGTTGAAGAGGAAACAATTGAAGAAGCAAAGGGGTCTACTTTCCAAGTCAGGATTGTAGAAAGGTTCCAGGTCGAACCATTATCAAGTTTGTTGGAGGGCTTCGTGATCAAATCCAAGAACTTGAGAAGTGAATCGAAGTAGCAAGCGCAAATTTGCCTGTGAAGAAGCCGAGTCACAAGAGAAGCCACTGTGTGTGATCAAGGTTTGTCTCAGATCGCATTCACCTTTGTAAACCGATCTCATTACATAGTGGATTCCTCCGGGAGTTGGAGAAGAGAGGATTAGAATAATTACCCCATCTTGAACCTCTATAAAATATTTGTGTCATTTACTTTCAAAGAAACTTACTTTCCCGCATATTTACTTTATATCTATTGTTAGTATTATATTTGCTATCCAACTGATAAATAACCAAGTGCTAAAAATAAAGTTTTTAAAACAAGCTAAAATCAAATCAAAGGGTGTTAAGTCTTCCGTTGTTAAAAACCAATCATCCAAGTTAAGTATTTGGCTTGAGCAGCCGAGCTATACTATCAACAGCTCTATTGAATATGTTGAGTGGGTAACTTAGCTGAAAAGCCAACTTAGCTGTCCATCAAGGACACAGTTGTTTGAGTCAACTCTGTTGAATTATTTTAAAAGGGCTAAATCGAAAATTTGGTAAGGTTTATTCAACCCCCCCTTTCTAAATCTTACTTTACACCCCTTGGTACCTACATCGTGAACATCGGCTGCCCACGAGCTATTTGGAATCCTCTTTAATTGTGATAGCCCCATGTACTAAAATGAAATTATTTTTAGGTACCCTAGAGTGTTGGGGTCCATGAATGTTAGCAATGAGACCTTTGGGTCTCCAAATATGATTATTACTATGCTTAATTCTACAAGTGCTAGATAAATTACCATTTTTTGCTATAATAAAAGCATGTTAAAATTTTAGGAGTACTAGCACGTATGAAAGTCAGAGCTTGGTTATTTTTCCTAAAATTGGTTTGAATAGGTTTGTAACCAAGTCCAAGTTCGAATGCTCACTTATTTTTGTACCAAGAATTTTAGTAACTTTATTTGTGCTCAAGTTAAAACATTGCACAACCCTTTTTAAACTTTCTAATTCCTTTGTGAGCAATTCTATTTCGGAATCAAGACTTTTAGCTTTATCAAGAGTAATAATATGAGCATGGTCAAAAGATTCATAAGAAGAAAATAGATTATCTTTTTCTATTTTTAAGCTCTTAAAATCCTTTTTCAAATTTTTGTATTTAACAATCATATCTTTAAACTCATTTTGTAAATCATCATAATCTTCTTGCAATTCAACAATTAGAGCGTACCTTGGGTTTCATTTTGAATGGCCATGAGATCTTGTTCGGTTTCCTCATCGTCAGATTTTGCAAGAAGTTCATCTCATGTTCTAGCATCCGCTTTTAAAGCTTTCTTTTTAGGAAAGAACTTTTTCTTCTTTTGTTCTTCCTTCACCATTTTAGGACAATCGGTGATAAAGTGTCTGGGTTTTCTGCATTTGAAACAAAAGTTGTCTCTTGCCTTTTTTACCTTATTTTTATTTACAAATTTAGCAAATTTTCTCACAATAGCGGTTGTTTCCTCGTCTTCTTCATCGCTTGGATAATAAACATTATTTGAACATGAAACAAGACCTTTAGGATTATATTGCATACCCAATTGAAAAGTGGATGGTTTAGAATTTTTACTTTCTTTGAGATAGACTTTATAATAAGGAGATTTCCAATAAGCTCATCAAACTTGAGAGTTTCAAGATTTTGAGCTTCCGTGATAGCCGTGACCTTTTTGGACCAAGTGCCAGGAAAAGCATTTAAGACTTTAGTCACCTTGTCTTCTTCCAATATGATTTTTTCGAGTGCCAATAGAGGATTGACAATA
Organism: Rehmannia glutinosa; assembly: GCA_016081115.2. Lineage (NCBI taxonomy): Eukaryota > Viridiplantae > Streptophyta > Magnoliopsida > Lamiales > Orobanchaceae > Rehmannia > Rehmannia glutinosa. The sequence goes on from CM071935.1 coordinate 53,722,693, forward strand.
TTGTCAAGCCTTTCCACCATCTTTGACATTCCTTCACCGTCGAACATAGTGTATTTGAAGTCCTTAACAACCATGATTTTTCAAGATTGTTTCACCTTCTTGGTTCCTTCAAAGATGGTTTCCAATTTTGTCCACACTTCGCGTGCGGATCTTATTCCTCTAATGCGATTGTACTCAGTAGCGGTACATGAAAAATGTAAAATATTTAAGCCTTATCGTTTAGGGAGAAAGACTTCTTGTCATCATCATCGAACTCCTTGAGACTTTTGGGAACTAGAGTTCTGTCTTCCAATTTCTTGGTTGGCTGAGCCACTCTTTCAATGACCGCGTTCTAAGTATGAAATCCTCAACTTTGTATGAATCACTCCATTCTATCTTTCCAAAAGACATAGTTGTTGGAGTCAAAAAGAGATGGCTTATTTGATGAAGCACCGGTTGGAAGATAGCTCTCATTCGTAGTCATGGATCTTTCCTCTTTACTCGCAAAGATTAAAACAAGTTTACCAAAGAGTTTGACTTTGATACCACTTGTTAGTCCAAGTGGCTACAAAAATCTAGAAGGAGGGTGAATAGATTTCCCCGATTTTCCAATTTATGCCCTCTTTTTTGAACAATATAATGAAAAAAAGAAAAGTGCAGAAAAATAAATCAACACTCAAGGATTTATAGTGCTTCAACCCACCTAGGGCCTACATCCACTACCACCTAGTATGTCCGAGTGGATTTTGAAAGAAAGAATTTTTTATTAATCGATACCAAACGATTATAACTTCAACTTGAAGAGCACCAAACTCTTCTTACAACAATAACTTTGAAGAGCACCAAACTCTTCTTACAAATTTGAAGAGCACCACACTCTTCAACACGTAGTTTAATCAACAAATTGTGTTCTTGCCAAAAGAACACTCAACAAGTATGTCTTACTTTGGATGATTTTGATCAATCATGATTACTACTCAATAGAAGTATACAACTTTAAAAATGCAAGTGTAATCAAGAAAGAAAGTCTAATAAGCAAAATGTAAAAGTGTATTGCTTTGGCTATTACAACAAGATAAGAAAATGAGAGCTTAAGAATTTTACTGAGATAGTCTTATTGTGAAGTATAATTGTGTGTTGTATTTGATCCTTCAAATTCTTCAACTAGTTATAGAGAAGCTTTGAGATTTGATCTCCAACAGAGGCTCCTCCAAATTTAAAGTTGTCTGCAAAAGAAGGATCAAAAGATCTACAAAAATGGTTAAGAATTGATAAAGTAAATCTTGTTGATAAGTGTAAGTCCAAGCGGCTACGATAATCTAGAGGGGGTGAATAGATTGTCTCCATCTTTTCGATTTCGCCCTCTTTTTCGAACAAAACAAGCCAAGACAATAATAAGGTGCGGAATGTAAACAACACACGCCGATTTATAGAGGTTCAACCCACCAGGGCCTAATCCTCTATAAATCAACGTGTGTTGTTTACATTCCGCACCTTATTATTGTCTTGGCTTGTTTTGTTCGAAAAAGAGGGCGTAAATCGAAAAGATGGAGATAATCTATTCACCCCCTCTAGATTATCGTAGCGCTAGACTTACAAGTGGTATCAAAGCCAAACTCTTTGGCTCGTTTCACATCGCGAGTGAAGAGGAACGATTGTCGGCTACGAACGAAGCTCATCTTATCGGCACCTCCACCACCAAGCCACCACTATTTGATTCCAAGAATTACACATTTTGGAAAGAAAGAATGGAATGCTATTTACAAGGTTGCGGGTTCAATATTTGGAACATCGTCATCAATGGAGAATGCATTCCGATGAAAAACACACCACACACCTCCAAAGGCCTCAAAGAGCTAAATGATGAAGAGAAGAAAATCATCTCTCTAAACGGTAAAGCTCTCAATATTTTGTATTGTTCACTTACTAATTTGGAATATGAACATATTGTAGGAATTCGATCGGCACATGAAGTATGGCAAAAATTAGAAGTCATCTATGGAGTATTTGCAAATGAAAGGAGTCAAACAAAAGCATCTACTTCTCAAAGGGATACAAGTTCAAATCAAAGGAACAAGCCTCCTACAACTTCCAACTATGAAGAAGTTGAATATTGTTTTATGGGCATCGAAGAAAAACGAGGTATGTCTTAAACCTTCTACTTCTTATGATATTATCATTCAAAATTATTATAGTGATTTACAAAATGATTTTGATGATCTTCAAAATGAATTCAAGACTTACTTGTTAAATACAAAAACTTGAAAAAGGAATTCAATGTTTTGAAAAATGAAAAGGATAATTTATTTACTTCCTATGAATCACTATCATGTGCTCACACCACCACACTTGACAAGGTTAGAAACCTTGAAAAACAAAATAGTACTCTTGTTGAGGATATTAATTGCATGAAAAAGGATTTATCTAAATCCAACTTGAAAGTACCGATGAAATTGTTGATTGTTGTGATAATTCGAAACTAGAACTTGATCATAAGTTTAATGTTGTCAATCATATGAAAAAGAATCAAGTCTCTAAGCATGTTGGTCACTATGCTCCTAGAATTATTACTTGCTTTTATTGCGGTAAAAAGGGTCATACGGTAAATACTTGTCGGGCTAGAAATAGCTCTAATTATTGTTGGAGACCTAAAAGTCTCAAAGCTAATCCTAAAGGACCCAAACACTTGAGGGTGCCACAAAATAATGTTGTATTAGGTACCCGGCGAAATAATGATCGGAGAAAAGTTATACCGCCAAGAAGACATCAAATGACCGCGCCATTTGATCAAAGAAGGAGAAAACATTTTCAACAAAGCCAATTTCCAAGAAGAGGATATAATCAAAAATGGGAAGAACACAATCCTTGGAAATGGCAAAGACATCATCAACAAGATGATTTTCAAAGAAGAAGAGACTATCAACAATGGGAAGGTAACAAACCTTGGAAATGGAGTAATCAAAGAAGCCATCATCAACAAAGTGACTTCTCAAGGGGAAGATATCATCAACAATGGGAAAGACACAACCCATGGAAACGGCGTAATTGGTAAACCGTATCTCCCCATTTAAATATGCATTTTATTTTATTTCTATGCATGTTTTTATTTGTGTCTTAATTGCAAAATGAGTTTTCATGTATTTAATTTTAAATTAAGGTCTTCAAAAACTTATTTGTATTTTTAAAATCTTTTGAAAAAGGAGATCTTACATGTTGTTTTTAAAACTCTTGTGCACTTTTGTAGACTAAAGTGTATCATCATCTCTTATGGATTTTTATGGCATGAGCTTACTTGTGATATCTCTTAGCCTACACTTTTATCATTATGACTTGTGCTAGATTTGTTTTAAGAATTGTGTAGGATTTACATATTTTCACAAATGACCATTTATGTCATTACTTGTCAAGAAAGGGATAAATTATCGAGGTACGTTTACTTGTGTTATTCTTACTCTTATAGACTCGATATATGATTGCCATGTGCCTATGTGCTTGCCTTTCATAGTATTTCATACAAGTGCCATTAAGAGGATTTTTAGATTTTTTGAAAGGTACTATTCGATATTTGATTGCACATATTTGCTTTGTCAACTCTTATTCAAATACTTCTTTTAAATGAGGTCTCAACTATATGCTATCGGATTTTCAAATTTCAAAAGAGACCTTTGTAGCTCTCTTAAGCTTATTTGAACTTGCATGATTTATTAGACTCTTGGTGATCTTGTAAATGCATAGTTTGTGTTTCTTGCTTCATATATATAGTGTCTATTTCTACTATGCTCTTATGCAAGATATTTTGTGATTGATGATTGAGGTATGTTTTTACACTTGGGCTATTTTTGTTCTTATATATGCGGTGCCATTAATGAGTTTATTAAGTTGTGTAGATGAGAAATGAAGTACTACAAATATTAGTTACCTCAAAATATTTGGATATAAATGTTCTATTATGAACACCTTAGATCAATTGGATGCCCCATGACGATAGTGATGAAGAAGACAAAAAGGGTATTCCGGAACAAACTCGATGACCAAGGTAACATTGGTCAAACTAAGGCAATGTTAGTAGCTCGAAGGTATTTTCAAGAAGAAGGTAATCGATTTTGATGTAACATTTGCACTTAAGCACATTTAGTAGCTATTTGCATTTTACTTGCCCATTCTGGTTTTAAGAAAATTTCAAGCTTTACCAAATGGATGTTAAATTCAATTTTCTCAACGGTTTTATTCAAGAAGAAGTCTATGTAAAACAACCTCTGGGGTTTAAAATTTTTCTTGTATGGTTCAAAACAAGTACCCCATGTATGGTATGATAGACTTAGCTATTTTTGCTAAATGATTTTACAAGAGATAAAGTTGATACAACTCTCTTTGTTTTTGAAAAAGGGCAAGATTGTTTACTTGTGCAAATTTATGTTGATGATATTATCTTTGGTGCTACTAATGATTCTTGGTGCAAGAAATATTTTAAGTTGATGCAAGGTGAACTTGAGATGAGCATGATGGGGGAGCTCAATTTCTTGCTTGGACTACAAATTATTCAATGCCAAGAAGATGGTTATATAAGAACTCTTGAAGGAGTTAAGCATTGAAGAAAGAAGAACCATCTCAACCTCTATGGCTAAAGATTGACAAACGTTGAGAAAAGCATATCAGCTGACAAACAAATTCGAGGTATGTTTTCTTGTATTATTCCTATAGACTCGACATTCCATATGCCTTATGTCTATATGCTCGACTTCAAAAACCATCCCAACGAATCTCATTAAAGTGCCGTTAAAAAAAAATTCAAATATTTGAAAGGCACTTCTTCTTATGACTTGTATATCCAAAGTATTAAAACGTTCTTATTTTTTTGGGATAACAAGTTCGGTGTTTACAATTTATCAAAATATGGTTCGCCATAATCGAACTAAACATATTGAGATTCGAAATTTTTTCTAAGGGATTGCGTTTCTAAAATGAAAAATTGAGATGTGTTTAATTCCGTCTTAAGGATAACTCGCGGATTTTTTTCTTTTTGTTAACTGCCGAGTATTTTACCTCATTTCGAGCTTGATTATCACATAATGTATATTGAATGAGGTCTACGTTTGCATTTTGCACGTTTTTAAAACTTAGGGGCGAAAAATCGGATTTTGGATCAAACTTGAATTTTGCAAAACGAGAAAGAAGCGATGGTGAAGGGGCTGAGGTCGACCGTCGCATCCTAACCTCCGACCGTCGCCAGTGTGACCTCCAACCGGTCGCCCGCCGAGTTGTCCGATATAATGCTTTCTGTTTCCAGAATTTGGCATTTTGGCCTTTTTCTTCTCTATTTCGTCTCCTTTGTCATTTGCACACACATTTCACTTCAAATGTGTTTTGTTGCATGAATTACATAGTTTGGGGATTATCTAGCTCGGTTATCATCATCAATGCTCATATTTACCGATTGAATGGTAAGAATTTCACTCTCTTTAGCTCAATTGGGTTGAACCTCGAGTTTGTGGCTTATATGTATCTTTCTTGATGCAATTCATATATTTTTGTGATGAGCTTATTGATTATTGATGATTGACATTTGTTAAATTGCATTTGGTGATGAAAAACTTGGCTTGATTTCATTTACAAGGGCTATATATATCTTTCTCAAATTTTGACGCCCGCCAAGTGTTCGATAAAACGTTTCAATGAAAAATTCATCACCTACATGATTCTCTCGATTTCAAAAGTCTTATATATTTATAGAGATCATGTTTTGCTTATCAAATGAGTTTTCATAAACTTCTACAAGTCGTATGATTCGACTTTTTCCCTCCTAATTGGTTTATAAGCTTCAATGTTCAAATAGCTCGATACATCGGTTTAGTTGCGCACTTTGATATGAATATATGATGTATTTATCGTGATAACATTCTTTTTGATGATTCCAAAGGGGGAGAAACAGTTATAAGCTCTTTAGCTCAAAAAAAAAGCTAAGATAAGCTCAACGAAAAAAAAGCGTAAGTTGTGGATCATATTATGTCCACTTGATGTATTATGGTTATGTATGATTCTTGGTCCGTTGGTTGTAGTATGGACTTATTTATGTTTCTAATGATGTCTCTTTTGACAGGGGAGCTTTTAAGTTATTGATACTTAAGCTCAATATTGAAAAGCTAAACTTTTAGCTTTTGATTAAGTTCTTCTATATTACTCTTGTTGTGCATGTTGATAGGGGAGCATTTGCTATATGTGTTTTAATATCTCTACTCTCATCCTTGTGTTTTTAATGCGGAATGTTGTCGCTCTCAACGGATATTTATTTTTGATCGAAAAACTTGTTTTGTTTTCAAAATCGCTCTCAATGGCGCTATCGGGATTCACGCCGAGAGATCGATAGTGCAATTAAGCTCTAAGAAATCCTTTCAAGATCTTCGCCGGGAAGCGAAGCGGACTAACCTCGGTCTTCGACATAGCAGAAACCTCCTGCTTTTGCTTGTCGGAGGCCGTAACGTAAATCGCTTTCTTGAGCTTGCATACCAAGTTAGGATTCCTAGGAGAAGAGAAGCCTGGAGTTGGAGGAGGCTGAATAGAAATTCTTGCGGATCCCCCCTTCACTTATGTTGTTGAAAGGCATTCTTCACGTCAAATTGAAATAAGGCCACCTTTTGATTGCAGCCAAGGCAAGAATGCCACGAATGGTGTTTAGCAACCTGGAGCAAATGTTTTCCCTATCTCTAAAAGGGTTCGACTCAATATTCTTGAAGGAATCCTTTAGCTACTAATCTAGCTTTCTATCTCTCTACCAAGCCATCTGTTTGTTTTCAAAATCGACCTTGTTGAATTGTTTTGGTTTGTAATCATCAAAAAGGGGGAGATTGTTTGATAAATGGTTTTATCATGATTTTGATGATTTTGTTTTTTACACCAAAACAATGTTTTTTAAAGGTTGTCTAAATACTCCTAAATGATTTAAAATGTTTTTAATATTTTCCGGAGTATTTCTTCAAGTTTATTTTCGACTAAAATGGACAACGCTTTTAATGATTTTATGTCAAAATGTTTTTACATCAAAACTATGTCCCTGAATGTTGTCCTAATACTCCCGATCGGTTTAAAATACTTTTATAATTTTTCGGAGTATTTCTTGAAGTTTATTTTCGATATAAAATTGGACAACACTTATGTTTCAGGCTCGACCGGTCGCCCTATAGGGCAACCCATACCTATGTTGTGTTTCAGAATAGAAAAAGGGATGGGTACAAAGCGAGGGGGCGACCGGTCGACCTTGAGGTCGGCCAGGTGAGGCGGCCGGTCGTCTAGGGTGGCCGGTGCACAGGCGCCCGGGCTCGTAAACGTAAAACTTGTTTCTCATTTTTGTCTCCCTCAACCGGGTGAGCAATGGGGTGACCGGTCGAAACTACGTCGACCGGTCGCTTCTATGTAAAATTGTTGCGTTATGTTTCAAACATCTATTTGTGCGTGGCTAATGGTCGCATCTATGGTTTGACAAAGAAAAAAAATCACCGTTTGACAAACAGACAACTTTCCCTTAATTTGTGGGATGGATTTCTAACAGCTCTTTTCTTCAATTATCTTGCAATTTTTTACAGAATTCATGTCCCCAAGAGGAGCCTATCATGTACAAGACATCTTCTATAAATAGAGGAAGAATTGAAGCAACACAAGAAGAGAGAAAACTACAACACAACAAGATACACTCAATAATACACTTGTTCTTACATTGTCTTATTTCTTGTTGTAATTTGCCTAGCTATTCACTTTCACATTCTTGAGGTTTAGGCTTTTCTTGATTACACTTGCACTTTATTGTATTATCAATTATCGAGTTGTAATCTTGAATTTGGGTAATCATTCAACACAAGATATCCTTGTGAGTGTTCTTGTGGTAAGAACATACTTGGGTGATCTAGGTGTTAGGTGTAAGAAGATTGTGGTAATCTTGTTGTTGAGGTGTTGAAGAATTTGGTATTCTTCAAGGTTGAAGATTGTGGTAATCTTCACAAGGTGCCGTTGGAGATTGTGGTAATCTTCAAGTGAGATTGTGGTAATCTCAAAGGTGGTGTTGAATAAGAGTGTGGTGCTCTTCAAGGTGTTGTTGTAAGTTGGTGTTGTATTAATTTTTGGTAAATTAATAAAATCTTTTTTCTTTTTGAAATCCATCCCGGATATACTGGGGTGGTAGAGGATTAGGCCCTAGGTGGGTTGAACCTCTATAAATTGACGTGTGTTGTTTACATTCCGCACCTTTATTATTGTCTTTGAGCATTCGTTTCAAAAAAGAGGGTAAAATCGAAAAGATGGAGATAATCTATTCACCCCCCCTCTAGATTATCATAGCCGCTTGGACTTACAATAAGCGCTACTACAGCGAATAGAATTTGTTGTCAAATATTCTATATCGATTGGTCGCTATGCTGAAATTTGAAAGTTTAAATCGTTCGATCAAGATTTGACACGAACGATATCAAGGGCGACCAGTTGCTATGGATATTGACCGTTCGCTATTGAAATAGAGAGGAAAATCAACTTTCGCAAATCTTCAGGCAACGGTCGCCCTCCATTATGAAATTTCTCTGTCTTTCAGTCAATTTGAATAACGCTCAGGTACCGATCACCTCTATAGCTACCGATCACACTCAATACAGAGATATGTCCTAATTTTGACAAAAAATAAGTTACAGTCATACTTCACAAACTTAAGAAAGAATGAACTAGTACTTTTTTAAGTATTATGACAACTTAATGAAAATATTGTTTTGGTTAAAAATCCAATATTTGAAATCATCAAAATTAAACATAACTTTGTTCTAACAATATCAACAATTGTTGAATCCATCCCCATTTTTGACAATTCTAAAAATAAAAAATAAAAATTCACGATATAAGTTATAAACTTCTAATTTATAAATTAAACAATAAAAAGTACAAATTAAAACTGACACATACCTTGATCAATGAATTCTACTTCACTCAAGCACTTCCAACATTTATTGGCATACATTCAAACGAAGCAAATCTTGAGCGCAAATAAGAGCTTGGACTATTCTAGTAGACAAAAAAACTTCTAAATGCATCAAAAACACCCCCATTAGTGCTAGATGCGGTAGCTGAAGCAACTTTGGAGGCATGAACAACTAATATTTTATGAGCTATCTTAGAGAGAATATAAACGCTATGAGAATTCACTTTCCATCATTTAAGTATGTGAAAATCTTCATTCTCCTCCTCAAGATCCTTGCTCAAATATTTCTCCAACTCTAATTTCACATATTCAATTTTTCCTTCACTTTTGTATCTATTGTTAAACTTGAAAATTAGGAATTATCCATTTTTTTTTCTTAAAACCACATGAAAAAGATATATAATTGATGAGGGAGTTGTATTTCTAAAGTTTTTATATTTCAATTTGTATTCATCAAACAATTCCTGAAAGTCATTATTCACTTATCTTTAATCATCTTATTGTTGGGTTTCTCAAATCAGGGTTGGAAAAATGCAATGAAAACTAATTTTTTTTAAAATATGCTTAAGCAATTATGTAGTTCGGTATTCCATGTGAATCAATTGAATGGAGTTTTGAATTACCATTTAAAAAAATTAAAGTTGTGAAATCATACTTTGTGCGAAAACTCCATTTTTCATGGAGCCTGGGTTAGAAGGAATTTGAATTCTTACCAGCAAGATGAATCCTCGCAATCTTCATTCAATATCGAGATCCATGAATGGGTTTGTCTTAGAAATTCAAATGTCTTCCCTACAAAGTTGACCTACACTAATGTTGTAGAACCTTCAAATAGGATCCTACTAGTGATCCTAGTTGATTTATTGATCTTATTGCATGGAGTGTTTACGGATGGATGTAGAACGAATAAGCCTTGGGATGACTATTTCACAAAAATATTTCACAAAAAACAAGCTAACATTTCACAATTTTTGAACACAAAATTTGACCAAGACGAGATAGGGGGCGATGGCTTAGACGTGTTTGAAGGAGAGATTTTGTGTGTCAAAAACTATTCTCGAGCTCTTGTATTTATAGTTGGTAATTTAGGGTCTAATTGGATTCACATTCTAATTTGGAAAACTTTTTTCTTGCCAACAATGTAATACAAGTTATGGTAGGAGTATAACTCTTCCACAAGTGAATATCCTAATCCAATCAAGAATCTTCTACATTATCTAATTGCTTTATAAACCTTCCTACTTGGGCTCATTAAATTGAGCTAGGCCATTTAATTTTAATTAAAGGTCCATTAATTAATTCTCCAATTAATTAACTAAACCCATTTAATTTAATTGGCCTCCATCAATTGATGGGAAAATTACACAGAACACGCTGATTTTTGTTCCATTACCACACAATACGCTCAAATTACTCTTGTGCCTATTGTTTTACTTTTGTACCTAAATTTTATTTTTACGCTCCTTGCTATTTTTTGATTCTTTTTTTTTTCTTTTTTTTGTTCCTGCATTGTTTTATATGTTATATAAGTTATTTCGAGGTTGTTTAATTTGTGTCTTTATTGTTTCTATGTTGTTTCTTTGTTGTTTCGGTGTTTCAAAACAACTTTACCCTATTTTTTATGTTGTTTTTTATTCATGTATTATTTTGTACATTGTTTCTATTGTTCGGTGTTGTTCTATAATATTTTTAATGTTGCTCTAGTAATTTTTTTGTTGTTTTCATGTAGTATTCAATGTGTAAATATATTTTCTACCTATTTTTAAGCTCTTTTTATTCATCTTGTGTTTTAAATATTTTTTACGTTGTTTCTGGGTTGTTTCCATACCCTTTTGAATGTTGTTATAATATTTCTTTGTTGTTTTCAATGAAGTTTTCGATGTTTAAATACAATTTTTTACCTATTTTTATTAAAAGAAACATGTTAGAAACAATGTTGAAACACATAAACATGTTTGAAACATGTTAGAAACAATGTTGAAATAAAGCGTAAAATTTTCCGAGAATTTTTGCTGGAGCGTATTGTTGTATAAAAAAAGAGCGGGGAGCGTAAATTTAGGTAAAATTACACCGGGAAGCGTAAAAGGCTGACATTGACTTAAAAATGTGGACATTTCTGTCAATTGCCCAAAATTAATTCCACCAAACCCAATTAAATAATTCACTTATTTAATTGATTAAATTAATTCAACTATTAAATTAATTTAGGTTCCATATAATTAATTAACTGCATTAATTTATTACTTCACTCCATCTTTGGTTTTCTAATATTTATTAGGTTCAATTAAATTATCTTATTATTTAATTAAATATATAATCCACCAAAAGAGTAAAATTAAAACCCAAATTAATTAATATTTATTAATTAAATGGATTCAACTCTTTGAATCAATCAAAGATTAGAGAAGTCGCATCTCATATTTTGTGTGTGACCCTTTAGGTTAACAACTAAGCTAGCAGTGGGCCTATAACATTTGCAATTTATGAATAACATATATTCTGATTAGTTAATCTGATTAATCAATCTGCTTGAAATTTATTTCTTAATTTCAAGAACCTCACAAATTAAAAGAAACACCTAACAAGTGCATCTTGATACCTATTCTTAGGTGAATAGCAAGCGAACCTATTCATTATACGAATATCATGCAGATATAGTTCCTCTGTCATCTAATCTCCCGATTAAGTCAAGGGTATGGTAAAAGTCAAAACTCTTTATAGACTTTTTGACTATGGTCTCATTTCAATTTTCAAGTCACTTTGATCCTCTGGTGAATATTGACGGCTCATTAGTATCTTTATATAAAGATTATATACCCAATGTAAACACCATATGTTTGTCAAGCAATCAGGGACTATATCAAAGAGCATAGTATTATGCACAAGACTACTATGGTCCCTCAAGTCTAAAGATTAATTAAATCAATATCGTAAAGAGAAATTTCTTATTCGACAAAATAATTCCCACTAAGAATTTCCATTGGGTCGTTCAATGTACTTATTCTCCAACAAGCACCCACATACATGCACTAGCATCACTAGGCCAATATGTATGGAATATGATATTTCTCCATTCGAGCATGCATCATATATGTGAGTCTCTTGGGCCTATCAATGTCTCATATCAATGAATCCTCGACTCGGAACATAATTTAGGATCACAACCATAAAGTTGTCATTCCATGATTACCATCAAATGTGTAACCACGTCCCATAGATAAATGTGATATATAGACTTTATCCAATTGACAAAACAATTAATGATAAAGATAAATATCTTTATTAATAAATATCATGAATAAGATTGTCTTTACAATAGTATAAAATGTTTGCCGCTAATTGGTTTGTTGGGCACTAATCCAACACTTACTGTTGCAATATCTTCATATAATGAGCCAATGAATAGTTAAGAAAAAACAATACATGGATCAAGGATCACATCATAATACAAAACCATGTTTATGTTATCATTTGATCCCCAATATTTGTCAAAATTCTTTTTCATCTTTCTCGACATCTCACTCAACTCAAATCATCACTCTCTAACCATTATTTAAGAAGTATGTCCACTACACTTATTTTATAAAATGCAATGTTGAATGTGGCATATAATGAACCAGAAATGCGCAAAGTGAGCTTATAAAAATGACATAAAAAATTCAACAATAAGATATCCTTCTCCCAATCATACTTCATCGGGACCCCATCATAAGGTGGTTTTCATTAATCATTGAGATAGTCAAGATCTTTATCTTGATAAGCATCGCTCTTTTAAGGCATATTATGACTTAACATCAAGTAGGTGGAATTCCATCTAGTAGGTACATCCAAATTTAACAAGTTTTTGTTTCTATTTTTTTCCCATCACAACACATTATAATAATCTTTTGTATATTCCTGGAGGGTTTCTGACATATCTTACAACTCCTCTATTACGAGATATGGCCAAACACTCATTATTGTTCTTTAAATCATCATGCACAATGAGATTCATAATATGTGCAATGCACCTCATATGTACATACTAGGATTGTGCACGGGACTTGAAGATTACCGAAACCAAACTAATATCCTAATTGAAAAATATCAAAATCGAAAATATTCGTTGACTTTTTCCCCCATCCTAACCATCCCGAAAATTTTTCTGGTATGGTTCTAGAGATTTTTCAAATACTTGTATGAAGAACCATCTCGAACCAAAGATCCAAAACTAAAACCAATTTTAACGAATTTTCTTGTATACATATATATTATTTTTATCTCATTTATATTTTGATATTGAATTAACTACACATTCTTTGAATATCAATACTATATAAATCATAATATTAAAAATATAAATTAAAAGTTAGCATATTGTGTCAATATACCAAATGAATAATTAAATATGGACTTAATACACTAAGAGATACATTATTTTAATTAGTTATTAGAAATTGGTTGCCATCATATTGACTTATTTAAATTTACTCAATAACTTATATTGAGAAATTATATTTTTTTATAAAAATATTTTGATTTGATGATATTTGACTTATTAAGGATAACCATCCTCTAATCAAGAAATTTAATTAATTATGTTAATTTGTTATGTATGCGACATTGATACTATAAACCTATATATACTTTCGTTTCATCATATTTTATGTTAAGTTGGTTTTATACCAGCGTATTGAGTATTCTAGACTAAGATTTTACATTGTTTTTGGGTATTTTAGTGTCCTTTGAGTCAATTTCATGTCATTAGTTGTCATTAGAGAGTCGGTACAGGTATTGGTAGACGAAATTGGTCAAAAATGATGAAAAACGTGGTTCAAAGGAGGAAATCGCATTTGAGAAGAGAAAAGCGGAAAAATATTGCTTAAGGCGTAGCGCCGCAGCGCGGGGGTCCAAAACAGTATAGTAGCGGCACCATGCAGTGCCAGCCAGTAACCGTTGCAGCGCGCGATGAACAACGGGCGATGAGTTTGAGGGCACGCTGCAGCGCTCCGTTTGAGCGTTGTGGCGCACATTCGGGCAAAAATAAGACGTATGTTAGTCTTTTTTGGGTTATTGATGGTTTGGGCCAATAAATACAAGAAGTCACGAACGGAACAAGGGTCGGACATTATTTGGAGCACAACGCAAGGCAAGAAACATGGAGCTAGGATTCGGGATGACAATTGAAGGCACCTCTCATCTGGACACAGATAGAACTCCTTCTACTCTCTTTTCAATTCCTTCTTTGTTTTTCTTTGTCGATTCTTGAGATGTATAATTACTTTTTCATGAGTTCTTGTACATCCAACATGAGCTAAACTCATCTTTCTAGGGGATTGATGTAACTTACATTTGAACCTATGTTTTGATTTCCAGTTTATGAGATTCGCATGTTAGTTAATCTATTTGTGCTATTTGAATTAATTGTGTCTGAATTATCTGATCAATAGTTTAGACTGTTTGGTGTGTTTGATTTGACACTCGAGAGAGGTAATTGAACGTCTGGCCATAGAATAGCACAACCTATGGTTTCATAGAACCGAGAGGTTTATGAATCTTTTGAAGCCTGTGGTAGAATATTCATCGAGCACATTAGGGTTTAATTTATAATTTTTATAGAGATATCGAAATCAGAGTTGGAACCTAGAATCACTTGGCACTCGAGAGATGAAGTGATAAACGGTAGGAATATTGGCTTATAGATTAATAACGTGTGATCAATAAACTGGATTAAGAACATAGGGGATAACTAGGTGAATCAACCCTCTAGAATTCATCTCTTGCGTGTTTGATAATTTGTCTGAACCAATTTGTTAGTTTAATTTTAGTTTTTTTTTCAGTTTAACAAACATCTCTCTCTTTTCGATTTCTAGATAGAATTAAGTTATTATAATTACAGTACTTAGTAAAAAAATTAGATACCAATCCATGTGGAGACGATAACCCCACTTTCAAAATTATACTAAAACTTGACGTAAATGACGTTTGCGGTAAGAATTTCTCGATCAAGTTTTTGGCGCGAGATTCTTAGGGGATTGTTTATCCTATTTTACGCTAATATTGTTACCAAGTAGTCTTAATCCTAATCTAGACTAGTTTAAGAAATATAATCTTGTGTTTCTCATTGACTTGTATGTTTATGCAAGATTCTAAAGATATTAATTTGCTTTCTTTTGATCCAGAGATTGAAAGGACACTTCAAGCAATCAGATCAGCAAAGCGAGCAGAGAATCAAGTAATGGCAGGGAATGGGGAAAATTTGAACAATGGGAATTTAGTTCTGAATGTGCCACCACAACCTAAAGCACAAGAAAGGGCAATCCGAGATTATTTCCGGCCAACTATGAACCAAAACTACTCCGGGATTGTGCGCCAGCCCATAAATGAAAATAATTTCAAACTAAAACCGGGCCTCATAAGCATGGTTCAGCAGAATCAGTTTGGAGGGAGTCCAGTGGATGATCCGAATACACATCTGGCGACATTCTTAGAGATTGTGACACCATCAAGATGAATGGTGTATCTGATGAGGCTATTAGGTTGAGGCTTTTCCCGTTCTCACTCCGGGATAAAGCCAACCAGTGGTTGCAGACGTTCGCACCTAGGAGTATCACTAGCTGGGATGATTTGACAAAAACATTCATGGCAAAGTTCTTCCCTCCCAGCAAGACGCTCAAACTGAAAAGCGAGATAGCTCAATTCCATCAAATCGATTTTGAGCCACTGTATGAAGCTTGGGAATGATTTAAGGATCTGTTGAGAAGATGCCCACAACATGGTTCTGCGGACTGGCAGAGGGTCCAATATTTTTACAATGGTTTGAACAGGCATACGAGGACAATACTAGATGCAGCAGCAAGGGGCACTTTGATGGCTAAAACTCCAACTAAGACATTACTTCTTCTTGAAGAAATGACCACAAATAGCTATCAATAGCCCTCTGAAAGATCAGTACCAAGGAAAGTTGCTGGTGTTCTTGAGCTGGATCATATGTCGGCGTCAGCAGCTCAGATATCATTGTTGTCGAAACAACTGGCCATCATGAATTCGGGTGGAACACCGCAATAGACTGAGGCACCACCAGCGGCCATTCAAGAAGCCGCCACATTCGATGCCGAGCAAGCTAATTATGTGAATAACAGGGGTTTTAACAATCGAGGTACTCAGTTACCGACTCATTATCACCCGGGACTTTGCAATCATGAGAATCTCTCCTACATCAACAATAGAGACCAGGAATCGGCTTAACAGGAGCGATGCACAGATTGACAATTTGGGCACAAAAATATCTACTATGGAGACACACCTTAGGTCATTGGAGACCCAAATGGGACAGTTAGCCACCGCCATAAGCTCTCAGCAGAAGAAAGAAAATTTTCCAAGTAATACTGAGGTGAATCCAAGGGAACATTGTAAAGCCATCCAATTGAGGAGTGGTACTGCATATGATGGTTCTAAGCTTCCCTCTCATGCCACCCATGAGAAGCCTTCTGATTCTGATTTACCTATTGAGGAGGAGTTGGAACAAGAGAAAGATAGGCAGATCAACGAGCAGACGGGGGCTGACAAGCCTGAATCTGCTCCCACTATTGATTCTGCAATTCTAGTGCCTAACTTACTCCCCTTCCCTCAGATATTTCAGAAAAAGAAGCTAGATTCTCAATTTTCGAAATTCTTGGAGATTTTTAAGAAAATTCACATCAACATCTCGTTTGTTGATGCACTCGAGCAAATGCCTAATTATGCTAAATTCATGAAGGATGTGATGTCGAAAAAGAAGAAGCTGGGCGAGTTCGAGACTGTAAAGCTTAAAGAGGAATGCAGTGCTATTTTGCAAAGAAAGCTACCACATAAATTGAAAGATCCGGAGAGTTTCACTATCCCTTGTACTATTGGTGATTCTATTTTTAATAAAACCCTTAGCGATCTTGGTGCTAGCATTAATCTTATGCCTTTGTCTGTTTTCAGGAAATTAGGTCTTGGAGAGGTGAAGCCATCCACCATCACCCTACAATTGGCAGATAGATCGCTTACATATCCGCGAGGCGTAATCGAAGATGTTTTGGTGAAGGTGGACAAGTTCACATTTTCGGCAGACTTTGTTGTACATGATATGGAGGAGGATCGAGAGGTTCCATTGATTTTGGGGAGACCATTTTTGGCCACTGGTCATGCAATGATTGATGTTCAATGTGGTGAACTGTTCAACATTTATAATGCGATGAAGTTTCAAGAAGAACAACATATTTGTCATTTCATAGATGTAGTGGAGCAGTGTGCCTGCTCCAAAGTAGCTCAACATGACACTGTGGATGCACTGGAAATATGTCTCACCCAATCCATAGTGAAAGGTATGGATTATGATTTCGATGATATTAATTTATTGGATTACGTGTTTTCACTTGATGCCACACAGGTTGACACAAGCAAGGGTTTGAAGGAGAGTTTGGGAGATACAATCATTGTGGAAATCCCAAAGGTCACTCCAGAATTGAAGGAACTTCCTGCACATCTCCAGTATGCATTTTTGGGTGAGAACGATACATATCCGGTAATAGTATTCGCGTATGTATCCCCTTCAGAGTTAGATAAATTGTTGCGCATTTTGAGAAAACACAAGTCTGCACTGGGGTGGTTGATAGTCGATTTGAAGGGAATCAGTCCTTCTATAGTGATGCATAAAATCCTCATGGAGGACTCTTACAAGCCCTCTATTGAGCACCAAAGACGGCTTAATCCGGTAATGAAAGAAGTAGTTAAGGTTGAGGTTCTTAAGTGGCTTAAGGCTGGCATCATTTTTGCCATATCTGATAGCTCATGGGTAAGTCGAGTTCAAGTAGTTCCGAAAAAAAGGGGGATGACTGTGGTAAAAAATTCCAATAATGAATTAATTTCTACACGTACGGTGACTGGGTGGCGAGTGTGCATAGATTATAAGAAACTGAACAAAGCCACTCGAAAAGACCACTTTCCCTTACCTTTTATTGATCAGATATTAGATAGGTTGGCTGGATATGACTACTACTGCATTCTAGATGGATATTCAGGTTATAATCAGATTGTGATTACTCCATAGGATTAGGAGAAAACCACATTCACATGTCCTTATGGTACCTTTGCATTCCACAGGATGCCTTTTGGGTTGTGTAATGCACCACCCACATTTCAGAGATGTATGATGTCTATTTTTCATGGCATGGTGGAGGAAATTATGGAGGTTTTTATGGATGATTTTTTGGTATTTGGTAATTCTTTTGATCAATGCGTCCATAATTTCTCTCTGGTTCTACAAAGGTGCCAAGACATAAATTTAGTGCTTAATTGGAAAAAATGTCACTTCATGGTGAAAGAAGATATTGTGCTTGGTCATACGGTGTCTGCTGCAGGATTAGAGGTGGATCGAGCTAAAATAGTGGCGATTGAAAAATTACCACCTTCGGAAAATGTAAAAGGGATTAGGAGTTTTTTATGGCATGCTGTTTTTTATCGTAGATTTATTAAAGATTTTTCAAAAATAACCAAGCCTGTATGTAATCTTCTTGAGAAAGATGTGTCTTTTTGTTTTGATGATCTTTGTTTGCAAGCTTTTGAGCACATTAAGAAGGCACTTATTTTTGCTCCTATTATGGTGGTACCGGATTGGACACAGCCCTTTGAGCTCATGTGTGATGCTAGTGATTATGCAATAGGGGCTGTGTTGGGGCAAAGACGAGAAAAAAGTTTCAAGGCTATCTATTATGTAAGCCGGACATTGGATGACGCCCAGCAAAATTACACCACCACGGAAAAGGAGATGCTTGCAGTTGTGTTTGCGTTTGACAAGTTTTGGGCTTACTTGGTGGGTACCAAGGTCATTGTTTATACTGATCATGCTGCTATTCGGTACCTCTTTGCGAAGAAAGATGTGAAACCATGACTGATTAGATGGATTCTCCTCCTTCAAGAATTTGATATTGAGATCGGGATAAGAAGGGTAGTGAGAATTTTGTAGCCGACCACCTATCGAGGTTGGGACAGCGCGACGAGCTAATTGAAGCTCCGATTCAGGAGTCTTTCCTAGATGAGCGTATTTTGGTAGTAGAAACTCATCTCCCATGGTATGCTGATTTTATGAATTATCTGGCTAGTGGAGTCTTGCCTCTAGATTTGACTTCCCACCAGAAGAAGAAATTTATGCATGATGTTAAATCATATCTATGGGATGATCCACTTTTGTTCAAGAGGTGTGTTGATTCAGTTATTCGCCGTTGTGTGCCTCGAGAGGAGGTGGAGGAGATTCTACAGCATTGCCATTCTGCCCCCTATGGTGGTCATTTTGGGCCAACCCACATGGCCGCTAAGGTATTGGAATCTGGATTTTATTGGCCTTCTTTATTCAAAGATTGTTATAGTTTTGTGCAGACTTATGACAGATGCTAGCGAGTTGGCAACATCTGTCGACGCCATGAGTTGCCTCTCACCAACATGATGGAAGTAGAACTGTTTGATGTTTGGGGGATTAACTTCATGGGTACATTTTCCCCTTCATTTGGACATGCCTATATCCTTCTTGCGGTTGATTATGTCTCTAAATGGGTGGAGGCAATTGCTACACCTACCAATGATGCCAATGTAGTGTTGAAATTTTTTACACAAGCACATATTCACTCGTTTTGGCACTCCTAGGGCTATTATTAGTGATGAAGGTACGCATTTTTGCAATAAATTGTTTAATAACCTTCTCTCTAAGTATGGTGTAAGTCACAAGGTTGCTTTAGGTTACCACCCGCAATCGAATGGACATGCTGAAATTTCAAATCGCGAGGTGAAGCAGATCCTTGAGAAGACAGTGAGCTGTAACCGCAAGGACTAGGCTCATAAGTTGGATGACGTGCTTTGGGAATATCGAATGGCCTTTAAAACGCCTATTGGTATGTCCCCATATCTCTTGGTGTTTAGGAAGGCATGTCACTTGTCGGTCGATCTAGAGCATCGTGCATATTGGGCCGTGAAGAAACTGAATTTCGACTTAAAAGGCAGCGGGTGAGAATAGGCTATTACAACTTGATGAGATGGAGGAATTCCGGAATGAGGCCTATGAGAATACCAAAATATACAAAGAAATGACAAAAAATGGCATGATAAAATGATCTTGAGGCGCGAATTTCTCCCGGGCCAGCAGGTATTATTTTTTAATTCTCGGTTGAAATTATTTCCAGGAAAACTGAAATCGAGATGGTCTGGACCGTTTGTCATCGAGCGTGTTCGTTGTTTGGTGCTATTGAGTTGCGGTGTAAAGATGGCAGCATGTTTCAGGTTAATGGGCAGAGGTTAAACACTATTTTGGTGATGAATCCCAGAAAATCATAAATCTCCCGCTAGGAGATGCGGATTCATGAGGATCTGACAAAGTCTAGCTGAAGACTGTAAACTTAGTGCATCTTGGGAGGCAACCCAAGCCTCTTTTATTGTTTTAGTAGTGTTCATATAGTTGAGTAGTTGTTTTTTCGTTTTATTGCATCATAGTTGATTTTTGCATTTTTAGGAGTAGCAAGTTGCATCACATCTCGACCCTTTATTTTTACACGTGAGGGACGAGCTATGACCGAAAAAAATGGGCGGCACGGGCCTTAAATCCCTGCTGCAACGTGCAGCAGGGGAAAATTCCCTTCAGGCATGCTAGCGCCGCATCGCTGGCCCCCCAATTCAGTACAGGGTGACAATTATCTTCAACACTGCAGCGCTCGACCGACCTTGACCAATTAAAACAACTCTGACCCTCGTTTGTTTTAAACATCACACACCCTCTCTTTCTCTTGGCACTCGACGGGAACAACTAGTTTTTCACCCAAACTCCCACAAATCCCCTCCCCTCTTCACAAGGAAGCACTCTAGCATCACACCCATCACCTTCGTCTTCCCCACTCATCATTTGGTAAGTTTACTATTTCCAAAACCCCACCCCGTAGTTTTTTCCCCAATTCTCTATTTTGTGTGAATGCATTGTAGTAGTGTTGAGCTCTTTGTTGTTGAATTGTGGATTGTGGTTTGATTGCTCATGTTAGAACAAGGTTTGGGTGTTGAATTTTTGGGATTGAATTGTACTATAATTGTATTTATAATCTTCTCCCAATTTCACGCATACAAGGTGTTTGATCAAATGCCCTAATGATATTTTCACATTGTTGAGTGCCATTTTGCATGTTTACTCTTGTAGTCTCGACATGACGCTACTTCATACACTTGGGTGCATTTTCTAACTTCCTTGCTTGTTGATTTTTCACCCTCACCGAGTTTTATGTTTCCACGGGTTTTGTTTTGGTGTTTATTTTGCTAGGTACTAAACATGGGAAGGAGCAGGAGCAAAGGTAAGGGCAAGCAAAAGGCATCCACCTCTGAGGAATATGGCACCGAGATATTCGTTAGCGAGGAGGCATATAAATGTTTTTTTGGTAAATTAATGACTCACCGGATAAATGTCGAGCGGGGGTTTCAACCTAGGTCGCAAGACGGGCATCTCCAGCGCATGATCCAGGAGCTATGTTGGCAAAAGTTGTGTGCACCACCTCCACCATTCGCACCGGTGCTTGTTAAGGAATTTTATGCCAATGCTAGTGATCCCAATGAGGACCCGACAGAGGTATTCCTACATGGAACACGAGTCACTTGCACCCCTGAGGGGATTCAACATTATTATTCTTTACCAGAGGTTGATCACCGGCAGTACACAAATTTTCTTTCAGGCGAGCCAGATCTCGATATGATTGTCCACGCCCTCTATCGCCCAGAATCGAATGGCACCCGAGCCGAGCGGTGCGGGTGCGTGGTTTTCTCCCACACGACACTGAGTCGCTATGGTCGTGCATGGTATCACTTTATATGCCACAATTTGATGTCGATCGGTCATCTTAGTGACGTCACACCAGCTCGCGCCCGTCTACTCTATGCTATCATACACGGCATCCAGTTAGACGTTGCTATGATTATCGCTGCCTTCATTCACCAGACCATTCGCCACTGCAATACGGGGGGTATGTGCATGCCAGGACTGATTTGTGGCTTGAGCAAGGTCGAGGGTATTACTTGGGGGCAGAATGAACCCCTGGAGCGCCCTAAGGTGCCAATGGATTCGGCCACCATTGCGGCCTATGAGGACATAATTGACGATATACCTGAGCCTCGAGGTGAGGGATACATTATTGACCCCGCTCGCGCCCCCCATTCGCTCTTTGCATCAGACGCACCGGCCCATTCACATCATGTTGAGGGTACTTCCTCTTCGGCTGCCGAGCAGTCTCACCCTTCTGCATTCCAGGCTGACCCGATGCATGAATACTATCTACAGATGTGGGAAATACGGCGAGTGCATCGCCGTTTAGCCGTGGCTTTTCAGGCAGAGCAGCACCATCGGGCTCAGTGAGAGGAGTACGAGAATGTGCGCGATAGGGTCCTAGCTCATATCGTTGGCCAGATGTATCCATAATTTCCCTTCTCACCACCACCGCCTCCGGGACCCATCACATTCCTTCCACCACATGACTCTGATGAGGAGTCTTAGATCCCGGTTACCAGGAAAGTACTTTTCTCACCTCTCCATTGGGACAATGTTATTTTAAGTTTGGGGGGTGTAGTAGTCTGTTTTTGTTCATTGAGTCGAGTCTTGAGTAAAAAAAATAAAAAAAAGAGTCCAGAGTCGAGTCGGGTCATTTGTGAAACTGTAAAACTACATGACTAAGTGAATTTGTTGAATATGAGTTGAACAGTCAAAATAGCATGTGTTTGAGCTGTGATCTATTATTCTTTCCATTAATTTCATTTATGTGCTTAACTCTGTTAATTTATTTGGAGATTATTTATGCGGTTGAATGTTTCCTGTATGATCCCACCGGATTCTAGAACTTGTCTGGTCCACTAGTCGAGGTGAAATACTAGGTGAAGTAACATTAAGGAAGTGATTTAGGCCATCTTTGAACAAGCTAGAGCCAAAAATGCATACCTTTATATTGAATATTTTCCCTAGTGTCCCCCTTTGAGCATTGTAAACCCGTTTCTTTGGCAGCCAATCTAATACCCAGAGCCTACATGTGAAAATCCTAATTACCCATCACTCATACACACAAAGTATAGAAAAATGTTGAAGGTTGAGGAGGGTATGATGAATAGGATATGTGTTTAATTGCGTGAAGTTGCCCGAGAAAAGAAAATATGAAACCCCATGTGTAAAGTATGCAAAAGATTAAGTTTGGGGGTTTCAGAAGAAAAAAAAAACAGCGGGATTGAAGGTTCATAAAGTGAGAACATTGGGGATGTCAAAAAGTGAAGGCTAGTTATTAATTGGTGATTTGAAAGAATTGATAATTGTGTGTTTGGGTGATTTGAGCCACTTAATCTTATATTTTCCTACCTTACCCTAAGCCCACATTACAAGCTTTGAAAGCCCTATTGATCCTTGTGTTACATTAGCCTACATTAGTGGAGATTAGTGTGAAAGACAAGCCTATGGAGTCCGGTAAGCATCTCATCTTGATATTCAGAAAGTGGATCATCTGGAAAACACTTGATTGTGTGAATCTATTCAGATAATGAAAACGGAGTTGGCATGAACATTCCACACTCATGATCACATTGTTAAAACGCGTGCTTGATTAGTAGTGAAACGAATTTTGAGACGAATGCGTTTGGTTGTGAAGTTTTGCAGTTAGTCTGTTCGAGTCAGTTGTCGATATTTATGTTTCCTTCGTGTCTTTTGTTTTTCAAGAGTCTGTAATTGCTTGAGGACAAGAAAACGTCTAAGTTTATGGGTATTTATTAAGTTAGTTTTATCAGATACGAAGTTGTTTGTTTGATATTTTTTGATATATGTACATATATAAAAATAGAATAGTTATTATTTTTTGAAATGTTTCATTTTTCCCTAAAATTCGTAAATGTGAAATAAGATTTTTGTTTATTTCCTTTAATAGTTCTAACAATTGTTTAACTTTTTAAACCCTAAAAAATATTGGAATTTGAAATGACTTTATTTGTTGATTGTATTAAAAATATAATGTAATATTAGCATTGGGAAGTGTATTTTTTTCTCAAATTGTTACTTTCTTATAGATAAACATGTTCAATAAATAGATATAATTCACATTCACAAAATTTATTATCAACCAAATTTATTGTCCTTATAGAGGGTTTTTAATATTATAATTTATTTTTATATTGTTTAACTGTATGATTTATAATCAAATTAATTAAATTTCTATTTCAATTATTTATTGAAATTCTGAAAACTTTACAATCACTAAAAATTATCTTTGTTCAAATATAATTATGCATCGCCCATCTTGAAAATACCAAATATGAGAACTCGAATAGAACATAATAAATAGAAAATCCAAATAGTACAATACAAATCTCTACAACTAAATTTCAACAAAAAAAAACTTGACTTAATAACATGAATAAATAAAATACATGGTAAAATCGGCAAACATGAAACTATTAAGCTGTCAACATATAACTTAATTTAGTATTAGAACATTCAGTTTTTCCAGAATTATAGTAATTAATATCACGTCCAGGCTCTTGGAACATTCAATTGTTATTCTTGTGTGTAGAATTAAGACCATCCAATTGTTAATTTTTCTATATGGTTTATTTAGTAAATGCATTAAAAGGTAGGAATTAAAATTTTATTCAATGGTTTTATTGTATTGTTGATATTTCTCCTCATTTTAGGTCAATCATGTCCACATAGTCTAAAGGAATTGAGGTTTCATGTAGTGCTATCAAAAGTGGTAAGAAGGTTATCATGAGTTCGTTTGATTATTCTTTTGAACTTCCATCTTTTTTATTACTTATATATAATTGGAATGTTTTTTGCAGGATAGACTAAGAGGAAAGAATCTACTCCATCTCATTCAATTGCTCCTATTCAATGGCGTAGCCAGGAAATAAATGGGGGTGGGCCGATACACGAAATTGGGGTGTGCCAGATAAAAAAATGCCAAAAAAAACCATGTAAATATTTAATAAAAAAAAAATTTAAAACAATTTTTACCTATAAATTTTTTTTTTAAAAAAAAATGGGGGGGGCCAGGGCCCAGGTTGGCCCCCCCTAGCTACGCCAGTGCTCCTATTATACTCGGGTTGTTGGTTCAAATTCAGTTTCAGTAGAAGGTAAGTCTACTTCACCAATCCATAAAAGATTAGGTTAGAAGCATGGGATCATTTTGAAAAAGTGAAACATTTAGATAGGAATGAAACGGAGGAAGCTAAATGTGCATATTGTGCTAGAACTTATGGGTGTATAAGTGATCAAAACACCTCCAGCTTATGGAAACATTTTAGGGAAACTTGCAAGATTGTCCCCTTAACAAGGGTGATGGGTCTTGTGGGCCGTGTAGAAGAAAATGGCATGTTGGCCAGTCCTGGATTCCTTTGGACCGTGTTATTTCATATGTAGTCCATTGGACAATTAATATTATTCCAATATATAAACTACATTTTATATCAAATATTAAATGATATTTTTGCCCCCAACACCATCCAAATGACCACTCATTAACCGCCATGATAAATCAAAGCATGATGTATCATGCACGATATTATAGTGATGCTTCATTTAAACTCTTTACAACCATAACGAGAAAATTTCCATTTCATAATATTTCGCATTAGATAGAAGTTTTTGTGGAATTATTCCCTGTACTTATTAAGTAACAACCACTTATGCACATGAGAGAGTCATCTAAACTGCACAACATATGCAAGTAAAGATGAAGAATTATCACTTAATTGATAAAATTGAAAAAGATTGTTTCATACAAAAAAAACATTAAGTGACTAATTTAATTAACTCTAGTAATATTATTCTAACAGTAAATAAATGAAAATGAAATAACAACATATACCTGAAAGAAAAAAATGTTTATTTATTTATTTAATTTTTTAAATGGAAAAACCAGAGGGAGACTGCCTTGTTGTACAGAAAATAAAGAAAATTACTGCACATCTTTTAAATTGGTGGAAGAGAATAAAAACAAAAAAAGAGACAAAAATTCAACTTGGTTGAAGACTTGAAGGAGTGGGGTGGTAGACGAAAAATAACTCTCGTGAATGAGAACAAACATGATGTCTCTATCTCACTGTGTCTTTTTCTTTTTCTTTTAATCAAACAAGAAAATGAAAAATGATTAAGCATGTGATTTAAGCTAGATAGGAGTAAAAAAGAAAATAAAAAATTATCTAGCAATAAAATAGAAAATTACTGAAAAATCGAGGATTCCAATTGGAGGCTGAATTGAGGAAGAATAGCCCAATGTTAAATTAGGGTAATATTATAATGCCAATGTTATAGTGCATTATTACTGATTTATGCGCCTCACCCATATTCACTTCAATATACTAAAATATTTTCAAACTATTTTAATGTATATATAATCAGGTATGGAGCCACAAAATGAAGATTAGGAGGGTATATTTTATTTTTTCTTAAAACTAGTAAATAAAAAGTTATTTTTACTTTTTTTAGGTGCGTGAAATTTTAATATTAATAAATTTATATATTAAATTTATATTAATTATATAAAAAATGTCATTATTTTATCGTCATAGTCCTATGCCAACAAGAAATTTGACAAAACATTACTCTGGTGCACTTCAATGCATAGATAATATAAGTCTTTCAAGCAAAAAAGTATATAATTATATTAAAACTAAAACGAAATGTGGTAAATATATTATATATTAATATATAGTCCCTAAAAGAAGAGCTGACCAAAAGGGAGAGGAACAGCAGCATAGTTGGACTTGGAGCTTTGGGTGCTTGGACAAAAGAGTCAAGACCCCATACCCCCAAAAAAGGACAAAACAAAAACATAAAAAAATTAAAATAAAAATAAAAAATTAGAAACAAATAATACGAAAAACAGAAATAGTCTCATAAAGACAAATATCACTCCTGGCCTCTCCCACGTTGACCCTACTACTCCTTTCGCTAACGCCCTATAGTCCAACCACAAAGAAAAAAATGACCACAGGGTCCTCATTCGTCAATTCCCTAATTTCTCATGTCTAAAAACGTCCATACAGGAAAAAATGGAACCAAAAATCCACCACCTGGCTCTTTTTACTTTACGTGGGCCCCACTCCCTCCATATTTTTGAAAACATAAAAGTGTCGCTAGGTCAGCACCCCCTCAACTAAAATATTTTCAAATGCGTCTCCCTCTCTTTCTCTCCCCTCACTTGCTACGATCCCCTACTTCTCACTTTCCTACGACTGTTGTACAACCTGGACAATTTTACCCATTGATTGATCAAGATTAAAATCTTTCTTATCTACTCGAATGTAATCCAACTTTCATGACACATGTTAATCTATTTTATAATTTTAAAATATACATATTCATAGACTCATAATTTTATTTTGATAGTATTCAAAAATATATTGTTGGGGACAAAAATGACTTTTCGTAATATTCATAATTTTTATTATTTCTCACATCATTTAATTCTAAATTAATTATCCAATTTTATTAATCATCATTGGATCACGAATATAATTATCCAGCTTATGAGTCCATGCCGACCTACGCGGTCCATTTTATCTTACAAGACCCTTGTGACCATCAACCCAGGTATAAAAGAGGTCCCTAATCATTATTTGTAAGTAATCTGAATTAATTACAGTTAATTACTGTCTTTTTGCTCTAAATATCCCTACTTCTGGTAGTGAATTTGAACGTCGGAGGGCCTTACTGGGACAACTACATGACCCGTCTAATGTTTGCTGGTGTAGCAGACAAGTTCTCATCCAAAGAACTATTAGCTTCAGAGAAGAAGTTGGACCAACATTGTGTATCTTTTACTTGGAGTGATCTGCCAATTTTAAGTAGTATCATATATCAATATATTTCTCAACGTTAAGATCACAAAGATCAAAATTCCTACAACATAAGTTATTTAATCTTTTATTGTTAATATACAAATGAGTACGCATCTAGGAAGCACATACACTTCTCTGAGGATGTCGTATCCATATCGGGTACGTATCCGATACGATACATTGTTCGATACTTCATGGATCCATCTACACATGAAAATTGATAGAATTTATTCTAATGGTCATTTTTTCAGCATTTTCTTGTGTGTCATTGTGAGTTATCATATTTCAGATTTAAATATTTATGAAATTTTAGTGTTTTATGCTTGAAACATTATTTTTTTTTTTAATTTTACTTAGTTACTTTGTATTTTTATTTTTCAATAATATAAAAATATATAATTTTATATGTATATATATACCATATCCATATCCTTAAAATTTCAAAATACGTCGTATTCTCGTACCCGTGTCGTATCGTATTCGTGTCTCGCATCCGTATCAATGTTTCATAGGTACGCATATCACATTTGTAACATTATCATAAAAAGATAAAAACGAATTTAAGAAAATTATATGACCTAGTTTAAACCTTTTTAACTATATATATTATAATGATTTAAAGATATAATATTAACTATAAATAAATGACTATTTTAATAATGGGAGTGAAAGTTAAATAAGTAATCCATCATTCAATTGTATGAGGTGGAGTACAAGAGAGCAAGAAATTTGTGTGCAGCGGAATATATGGCACAAAAAAAAGCAGATGACCAAAACCCAGCAACACTCTCTCTCTAAACTGTAGTCTCAGCTCTCTGACTCTCTCCCTCTCGAAAAACGAAAGAGAAAAACCTACTACTACTACTTCTACTTCTACTACTCCCACCTTCTCTACCTTCTCTCTGCTGCCTCATTTCCCCTTTTTATTTCATCCAACACTCTTAAAACACACACTCAACTAGGTGTTACAGAAACAGAGAGAGAGGGTTGGATTTTTCTTTGCTTTGGTGTTTCTAGTTGTACAATTTTTTTTTTGGTATTTTGTTTTTGATTTTTTCTTTTGAAATTGTGTGCTTTGGCGTTTGGGGATAGGGATGAATCGTCGGATGTGATGGGGGCTGGGTTTTCGCAGGTGTTTCCCTGTTTCAATCCAGCTGCCGGCCCGAGCCGGTCCGAGTCGGATGTCATTTTCGCTGCGAATGCGCCGCTCGACGAAACCCTCGGCCACTCTTTCTGCTACGTCCGGTCCTCCGCTCGATTCATCTCCCCTACTCACTCCGATCGCTTTGTATCCCCATCCCAGTCCCTCCGCTTTGACGATCCGGCCCAATCGAGGCCCTCTAAACCGCCCGGTTATCCGGAGACCGGGTTCCGAGCCATATCCGGAGCCTCCGTTAGTGCCAACACTTCGACTCCCATAACTGTCCTCCAATTTGGCGATATTTGCGATGATGCCACCGATGCTGCCAATCAGCATCATCAAAATAATAATGCTAATAGTAGCAGCACCAGCAAGGGTTTTGTAGCTGGACCCCCCAAGGGTGCTGGTAATAATGTTTCGCTGGATGGGTTTGAGAGTACGTCGTCGTTTAGTGCCTTACCACTGCAGCGGGTGCCACGCGGCGGCGAGCCTCCGTCAGGCCCACTGGAGAGAGCTTTCTTCATGTCTGGCCCGATTGAGCGTGGGGCCCTCTCTGGACCACTGGACGGTGCTGCCTCTAGCGACAACAATGGGGGAGTGCCATTTTCGGCACCACTTGGGGGCATTTACGTAAAGAAGAGGAAGAAGAAGAGTATTTCAGGAATACGCAAGGCGTTGTACCGGAACTTCTCAGTGGTGCCTGTGCGGAACTTCATTAGTGGAGGAGGAAGGAAGGATGTTCCTCCAAGAGATGATAGCTGCAGGGAGGCAGCGGAGGATGGCTGTGAGAGCAATGTACAGTGGGCACTAGGGAAGGCAGGCGAGGATCGGGTGCATGTGGTTGTATCGGAGGAGTTAGGTTGGCTGTTTGTTGGGATCTATGATGGATTTAATGGACCTGATGCCCCTGAATTTCTGATGAGCCATTTATACAAAGCCATGTACAAGGAATTAGAGGGTTTGTTTTGGGACACAGAGGATGTAGTTGCAGCTTCAGAAAATGCACATGGTATGGTAAATTCTTATCCGTCGGATGTTAACAGAGACGATCGTCAAGAGTTTAAAGAAAGGAAAGAAGGGGAAATAGAATCACAATTAGTTAAAAAGGTGATGTTTGGAGGCGAACAAATTGAAGTCAGGAGGAGGAGATTATGGGAATTCCTAGTGGAGGATGATCCAGAAGATGGGCTTGATCTATCTGGTTCAGAAAGATTTGCATTCTCAGTGGATGATGCATTGAGTGTGAATAATGCAGGTTCAGCAGTGAGTAGGAGGTCTTTATTGTTGTGAAACTAAAACATGGGTTGTTGAATAGGCACAAGGATAAGGAGGGTAGCAGATTGTTCCCTTGGAGATTTTGGTTGAGGGGAAACAGAAACCAGTGGAGGAAATGAGGGAGAGTAATTTAGCAGATGATAGGGAGGTTGAGAGGGAGAGAATTAGTAGAATTGGTCGGAAGCGTAAGGTAGGGTTAGTTGATCATGAGCTGGTTTTAAGTGCAATGTCTAGAGCGCTTGAAGTGACGGAGCAAGCATACTTGGATATGACCGACAGGCTTCTTGATCGTTACCCAGAGCTTGCATTGATGGGCTCGTGCTTGTTGGTTGCGTTGATGAGGGATGACGATGTCTATGTGATGAATGTTGGGGATAGTCGCGCAATTGTAGCACAGTACGAGCCTGAAGAGGAAAGCTGTGATACAGAATCACAACGTCCTGGGGATGGTGGGCTTAATGTTGAGGACATAGTTGAAGAGTCTGCTGGTGTCAATGAGAGGGAGAGTAAAGCAGTAAATGAAGCTCATGCCCATCAATGGATGAGTTTGACTGCACTGCAACTGTCCACTGACCATAGCACTAGCATAGAAGAGGTAAGTTTCCTCATTTCCATCTTTATCTTTTTTGTGCAGAAATTTAGATGGTTTAGGAATTAATCCTGATGTAGTATCCATTACTTGCATTTTCTGTGCCTATGGGAATGACATTTCACCTGTTCCTTGTTAACTAGTTTGACTAGGGAGTGATTTATTTTTTCTCTGTGATTTGACTGAAAGTGTCAAAGATGTCTGAAGTAAACTGAGACAAATGTTGGGAATTGGCCCTCCATGACTCTTATGGACTAATTTTTATGTTATGATGCCTTTTCACAGGTGAAAGTACCCTTTCTTGTAATCTAAGCTAATTGTTTAGCAGTCTGTCTAATGCAAACAGATACATGTGTTGGCGTGGTTCATTTCTTTCCGTTTTTGTTTCTTTTATGTTTTTAAAATATAAACTATTTGGTTTACTCAATTGAGTTAGTTTCCTGAATCATAATGTAGTATCCAAATTGCCATCTGAAAGTCAATGGTGATGTAAGTTTTAACATGAGAAGTACCTCCGTACTTCTCTCTCTCTCTCTCTCTCTCTCTCTCAGTTAAATTTGATTAGCCCATTAACCTCGTAGATCAAATTGGTATGTCACTGTAGTCGATTCACCTTTATTGCAGTTTGTTGTCAAGTTTTAGCATGTTTTTATCGGTATATCCTAAGATGCCATAAACTTGTATGGATAGCAGTAATTACCTCAGACCTATCGCTGTTTTGACTTTTGAAACCTCTCCCCCTTGATAATCGTATATCCTGTGAAACCTCTGATTTCATGATGTCCTTGATCTATCACATTCACATGAGTCATTCCCAGCTTTATTCTGTTGTTCTATTCCAGTATAAAGCTTTAAGTAGGAACACTTGGACATTGCCATTTACCTCAAGATTCACATTTTGTAAACTTACTCGATGTTTCTGATTCTTGTTTGACTCGACATGGCAGAAAAGAGTTTGGAATGTAAGATTTCTAGATCATAGCAATGCTTTGAGTGGATTCAGATGGTTACTAGTTGATGGAGACATATGTATGAGAACTAATTAATTTAAATTGAGAAATTTTTGAGTTCTTTCAACTTAGAAGAAGATTCCTTGAAGATAATTTGATCTTACAATTGTCCCCAATCCAGTCTTTGTTAAATTAAATGTACTTTGAAGTTTTTTGTTGGTGCAATATTTTTCTATTTAGGTTCTTGGAGATGTATATATTTTCAGTATTCGTCTTAAATATTCCTTTGGTATTTGAGTTTTATTGGAGTTGTTACTTGTCTGAGCTTGGCCTTGAAATTAGGTACTCAACATTTTTTGGTTTCGAATTCTAGTTCTTCTTCTTGTATGAGAAGAATTTGATGTCTCTGTGTACATTTGATAATATATTGATGTTTACTACTGAGACATTGTTCTAAGAAATACCTCTGCATAGAGATTGCAATAGATAAGACATCTGATGTCAGATTAAGATCAAACCTGTCAACTAAGAAGGATTCATCCATAGTTTTCTATTATTACGATATAGTAGAAAGGAAAATTTGAGGCACTTCAGGGATGGGATTTGATGCAATGTTAGATGTATAAATGTTCTCGGGAGCATTAGGGAAGTCAGGAAAAATCTCTACGATAGTTAATGCTTACCCCATCATTTGCTTGCATGATTATTGAATGGTCACATATCACACTTACCCCATCCTATAACCATCTATTGATTGAAATTTCACTGTAGCACTAGTGAAGGATCTATGGATCAAATGGTACTTGAAGGAGCTTGATAAGTGAAATAAAACACAGATTTGGAGCGGGTTGAGTAAAGTCTGATAACTACCAATCTTAGAATATGGTACTAAGCAAGATTCCTTATAAGGATGTGAACTTGTATGTGGATTAGTATGGAATAATCAATACCTGTAGACATTGCTTTATCAAGATTCGGAAATAGATCTGAAATGGGCAAATTAGGAAGGGGATTTCATGCAAATAAATTGTCTTATTAGTGTAAATTGAGCACACTGGAAACCTACAATGTGGAACGACGGCGTAAGATGGAATACTGAGATCCGCGCAGGTTACTAAGTAGCACTCTTATGACAGCATGCATGTACTATATTGTGAATCTTTCTTGTATGAGTCTTTTAGTGTTGTGCTGTATTCAAAGGAACAAGCTTGTAGGACAACCAAGAAGCCTCCTATGGTGTTGGTATTGTAGCAGTTACATATGAAATGGATCATGCAAAAGGGACAATATAGTTCAGAAAGATCAATATGTGGTAAAGTTAAGGCAGAATCTGGCCTGATTTTGCTCAGTTGGGACTTGGGACAAGGATGAGATGATTCTAATAACAAGAAAATGTTCCTGTGGTTAGTCATAATGTGAACATGATTCATGAGTCATTAGTATAATACTTCTCTAGTTAATTGGCGAACTTGAAGAATTCAATGGAAAGGATCCATGGTCAACTAAGAGCTCACCATGGTGCCGCATTAAGAATGAGCAAGAATTTAGAACCAGAGTGCAAGAAAAATTTTGCGGAGAAGACTTCTTTTAGTGATGCACACCTAATCATGATTAGCAGTCTTAGGGTTCTTTTCTAATGTATGAGCTAACTGTGACCATGTATTTTCTATATTTGACATTATGGTGCAAGCGGAGAACTTTATGTTGACATTTGACAATTATCAAGCAGCACGTTATTTGAGTGAGCATTGAATGGATTGAGCTGATGTATAACGAATAAGTAATGCTATGGGGGTGTTTGTTGAGTCAATATGTCTAGTGCATCTCATGCACATAGGCAATGAGGAATTACCTATAAGGTGTCATTATCTCCATACCAATAGATGTCAGTCTTAGAGGATTCAAGTCATGTGAGAATCAGTTCTAACCACAATTTTTCTACTTATGCTAGTTTATCCTTCAAAGTTGAGCATAGGCTCAACAAAGAGTAGATCACTTGCAGTTTGGTCAGAGTTGAAAAGTGTAGTGAAGCTGGGCGTAGACGTTATAGCTTACTCTTTTTGACATGTGCTTCTTGTACTAGATCTTGGCATGTATTGACTAATTAGTGTTTAACCTTGATTAATTAGTTCTCAGATATGACTACTAATGCTTAAGCCACATAAAATATATCAGAATGATTAATCAAATTTTGATTAGTCAAAGCTAAATTAGTCTTGAAGTCAAACGGATTATTCTGTAGCCAAAGGTAGTATACTAAGGGATTGAATGTAACAAGAGTATGTCATTTGGAATATATGGAGTAGGCCATAAGAATGATAAAGTTCTGAGTTTGGCTAATCTTTCCTGCCACTCAGCCATTTGCATTTTTCTGAGTATCGGCAGGTATTACAAACTTGTTCTTTACTCATATCTCA
The DNA here is from genome assembly GCA_016081115.2 of Rehmannia glutinosa. Taxonomy (NCBI): domain Eukaryota; kingdom Viridiplantae; phylum Streptophyta; class Magnoliopsida; order Lamiales; family Orobanchaceae; genus Rehmannia; species Rehmannia glutinosa. Next base: position 53,756,828 of record CM071935.1, read on the forward strand.
CCCATGGACCATCACATGCAAGTAAATGAGAATCATATGAAGATGGTCTAACATAAACCCTGTGTGTCCTAGTCCTTTTCGTTCATAGATTGAGAATTCCATGGCAAATGGGTTGCAGGTTTCGACAATAGGCATGGATGTGGCCTATGGTTAATGAAGGAATACGGTTGGAATTAGGTGTGAAATGGAGAATAAGGTGGGAACTCGGAGATAGACACATAAGGTTAAACTCTTTTGGTTCAATGAGAATCTTTCCTGTGATGACAATGATATAACATCTGCGATTGACTTTCTGAATGTCTTGTACTATGCATTTGCCCGGCTTAACATGCTTTACTTGTGAGCAGACAGACAATCACCTTGTGAAATATTGTATAGTCTTCTTCAGCATATATTGTTTGATCCGTTCTCTGAATTAACTTCATGTATCACCAATTTTTAGGATGGCAAGTTCACAGATGATCATGTATCCATAGATAATCACTGCGGTTTAGATTGGGATACATGTATGGATGCCTTGCCTAGCAGTTTAATATTGTATAAAATGGCAGAGATCTTTGTCAGTTCAATATCTCGAGTACCTTGTGAGTTTAATTGGAATAAAAAGGAAAGTAATTATCTCTTGAGGTCTGGTGGATCAGAATGATGCATGACAGAAATTTAGAACATTGGGTAATTTCTGAAACTTATCATTACTTTAATACTTTTCTCTGATATCTCTTTTCGCTATACTATTGCTGAAACAGCATCTAAAAATCCTTATGTCAGACAGTAAATGCTGGGTTTTAAAATCGTCACTGTGCTCTAGAGTTTTGAGCCTATTTATAATTTTAAATTTTGCTTTATCCTTTCTCTAAATGCCTTATTGTTTTAGCATTTTTTGGACGTGTTTCCAGCATTGATGTTAAATTGCTTACAAACCTTTACTTTTAGGTTTATTCATTAATTAATTTATATGATTATCATTTTCAGGAAGTTATCAGAATCAAGAATGAGCACCCAGATGACCGCAATTGTATAGTGAATGACAGAGTTAAAGGTCGTCTTAAAGTAACCCGTGCATTTGGGGCTGGATTCCTCAAAAAGGTTTGTCTGTTGAATCATGGTTGATGTGTATGTCTCGTTTATATCTGTGTTGCCGTGCCTCTTTACCTCTTTGTGTGTGTTTGTGTTGGACTTTTATTAACTAAGGCACATTTATTTATCCCAGCTTGGCCCTTGTAAAGAGGTTTATTCACCTTTATATTATATCCGTGAGCAAATAGTTTGTGTCTAAACAAACCAATGGTTGTCACTAATGTTCGTGTTGCGTGTTGATGCAGCAAAAATTGAATGATGCCTTGTTAGAAATGTTTCGAAACGATTATATTGGTACTGCACCCTACGTATCGTGCTCACCATCTCTTCGTTACCACAAACTGTGTCCAAGAGATCAATTTTTGGTGCTTTCATCTGATGGGTTGTATCAGTATTTTAGCAATCAAGAGGTGGTTTCCCATGTGCAGAATTTTATGGAGAGGTTCCCTGATGGAGACCCTGCTCAGCACCTAATAGAGGAGCTCCTCTTCCGTGCCGCCAGAAAAGCTGGTAAAACTTGTAACTTAAAAGATTAATTATGAAATATGTTTAGTAAAGCCTACTTTAACAGGGTGTGAGAATCAGTATTGTGCCAAATATTTCCTGGTCGTGCATATCACTCCCTTACACCTATTTATATTGGTAGATGGTTGTGTAAGTGCAAGTACTTTATTACGTTACATGCCCCACTTCGTTTATTGAGTTCACAATTTGCTGTTCTCGGCGTGTATAAGGTCTCTAAATGAAAATGACTAATATCATGGGAGGCAAAGATCTGTTTGGGTGTTTTTGTCTGTATGCTTATATAGAAACCACGTTACAGGCATGGACTTATGTTCATAAATATTTGCAGGAATGGATTTCCATGAGCTTCTGGACATTCCACAGGAGATCGTCGGAAGTACCATGATGATGTTACAGTTATGGTGGTATCCCTTGAAGGTAGAATTTGGAAGTCCTCAGGAAGTACCTCTGACCAAATATATAACTCTGCACAAAGATCCAAGGATGGATGGTTTGATTATCAGCATCTAGAAAGTTGTTGGGCAACCCCCACTTTCCGGGTCTAAAAGATCTCTGATCTCAGGCCATATGCGGGAAGTTATTGGCAAGAATTCGTGTCAACAAGTCTGTTGATGTTCAAGGCTTAAAGAGAAATGGCAAAAAAGAAAAAAATGTTTTCAGGAATAGGAAATTTTTGTAGTTGGTGTAAACTACTATTAGGCAGAAGGAAAACAGGACCCATTTTATTTTGGACTTTTTTTTTCTTCTAAGTTTTGCTAAGATTGGAGAGCTTTCTCATTCATTTGTTCTTCATGGGGGGAACTGGAAGGGTGGAGGGTAAATTTGTAATTCTGGAAGTGGATTTCCAATGCCATTTACAAAGAAAGTATCCAAATCCGATAGCATGTGTATTTTTTTTTGATGTAGTTAAGAAATTAAACAATATGATTCAAATCTTGAGTGTGATGTGATCCGATCAATCAAAACTTTGGGGTTGATTTGCTCTTTCACTCCCCCTGTTTTGCCAACCAAAAACCTTTCAACAATTGCCCTACTTATATAGAGTATTGGAAGGCGATCCTGAGTTTGTTACTAGAGTGGGCAATAAGAGGGATTTTACATTGAGAATAGGGATGAATATTGTTTCATTCCTCATGGTAGAAGACTCGGTTGTGGCTCTACTTTTGAAATGTGACGCTTATGCTTTTGATGATGCATTGTATGGCACTTTTGCTTATGCTATATCTTATGTCAACATTTAGTCGAGCATTGAGTAGAAATTAGGGTTAATTACAAAAGACTCCTTGAGGTTATGGATGGCAATGGGGGAGGGCGTGTCAGGTCGGGTATATAAAGACCCGGACCCAGACCTGTCACGTCTTTAGAATGGGCCGGGGTGGCCTTCCGCTAGTCACGGGGCGGGTCGATCGTCCTGCCCTGAATTAAATAGACTTAAATAGAAAAAAATAGAAAATTTTTATCTATTTTTAATATATTTATAAAATATTGTGAGGCCCCAGATTTTTATTTAGCTCGAATTGTAATAATTCGGATAATGTACGACGTGGCTAGTACCACAAATTGTTATTAATAAAACGTAGCCTTAATTCCGAAATTCTTAGTATTTAACTACTAATTTTATTTTATTATATTTTCTATAACTTACTAATCGCTAATTACTAATTATCCCTAAGTTTATAACTTCATTAACTTGCACACCTTGATTTATTAGAATCAACCATAGAAACTTAAAGTGACTTATCAAGAGAACAAAAATAGGATTCTTGACTTATATGAGTAAGCTAAGTTATAAGGAAGTGATAAGGGGAATAGGAGATGAGATATTGGGGTCTAATTATCCTAAATAATACAAAAAAAAAAAAAAATTGTAGGAGGTTAATGAAGGGGGGCGGCCACTAGGAGGGAGGAGGAAGCAAAGTTTGTCTTTTTTCTTTTGTCAATTTCCCTTGTCTTGTTCTAGGATGCTTCCTTTCCTCAAAACCGAAGCAACTCTTCACCTTACCAAGGCAAGCATGAGCCATCCTACACCAAAACACTTGATGGCCTGTGTGGGGGGGGGGCACTTAAGGGATAGAAGGAGGGAACTCTTGTTTTACACCACTTCATCCAATACTTAGACATTTTCACCAAAGAAAGCAAACTTCTTCTTCTTCTACCATAAGGGCCAAAAGTTTGAGGTAATAAGGTAAGAATTTCTTCAACATTTTCCTTCTAAAATTCAAGATCTTCTTCTCCCACTTTTAACTTGAAAATTTCCACTCCTTGAAGCTTGAAAGAGAAAGGGCGGAAAATTTGGAGAGTACTAGGCTTGAAGATTGTGACTTTAAAAGGCTTTCAAGAAGCTAAGGATTAAAGGTAAGGACCCCTGTGCTAATAATCACTTTTTCATAACTTTTACTTCCAAACTCTACCCTCTTTCACACCAAAACTTCCAACTAGGGGCTGTCCTAAGGAAGCTTGGGAACTTAAGGGAGTGTTCTAAGGGGGAGAAGCTACCTAGACCAACTAATCACCAAGAGACTAAGGTGGGTGAAAGCTCTTCCAATTCTCTTATCATTTTTGCATAAAAAGCATGATCATATATGTGTTATGCTATGTATAGTTTTATAAAAAATTTCAGTATTATATATTCTGAAAATTTCAAAAAAAAAAAAAAAAAAAGAGAGAGAGATATGTATAGTAGGATTTATTGGCAAAAATAATAAATAGTCCAAAATTGCTCTTATATGCTTTTTTGAGCTTATTTCTATACATGTTCGAAAACAACTGAGAAATGTATGAAATATATGTTTTTACATGTTATATATACTGGACTTATGTTTTAGTAAAAGAAAAATTGAGCTTGGACCATTTTTGCAATTATGGCAAAATATAGGGCCAAATGTGTAATTTTCGAAACTGTGAAGGACCCCTCTAGAAAATTTAAATTTTTGGACCCTAAACACTGTAAATATTGTATATAAGTGATAAAATAATAAATGAAACCCTCTAGGTCAATCAAATGCAATTAAAAACTAGTTAGACACAAAAATAGCAATTTTAAAACTCTTAAGGGACCCCACTGTAATTTTTGAAAATATGGACAGTCATTGACCCTAATATATTATGGACTTATTTTAGATAATATTCTGGACCCATAGTCCAAAAAGAAAAAAATGGGACTTGAAACGAGTCCTTAACAACAAAATCATTTTGGGCCAAAAATAGAATTTTTTAAAAATAGGGTACTTAACCTGTGATATTTCTAAAACTGCTTTTACCTCAAAATAGTACTGTCCTATTAAAGATTTTGGACTTAGAATCTCATTAATACCCTTCCCTGTTTAAGAGATATCTATTTTTAAAATATCGGGCCAAAAATGTAGTTTTGGAAAAAATTCAGGGCTGACCTGTAATTTTAGAAAATATGATCCCGAGACCCTGAAATTATAACTCTTTGAAATGTTTAAAAAATTAGAACTGACCTTTTTGTTTTGAGCACGGGATCAAAATTTATTGAATTTTAAAACCCGATATGAAATTACCTCTCTCAGTAAATATTTTATTTTAAATAAAACTACTAAGGTCCTAGAAAATTTATATTTTCAGATTCAGTTTACTTATATTAATTTTAATATATTTTGTAATTATTTAATAAAAATTATATTTAATTATTATCTGAATTTTTATCGGGATTTTCTTACCCAGTAAATACACAAGCAACAAGGTGACTTCCTCGCCCGGATAATCTATAATTTTATATATGGACTTCTGCATAATATATTGTACCAAATAACGTATCCGGCTCGATTATCCACACGGTAACTACGCCGCGAAATTGAACTCAGTTGACTTAATACTGGGTTCTGTGTGTCTGTGAATACTCCGGTTTTTCTGACTGACTGACTGACTAATTGCTCGAATGAGCTAACTCCTGACTGAACTGTGGAATAGATAAGTCGTGTATAGGGTGGGTAGCTCGGCTGCAATCTCGTATCGGCATACATCGTCCAAATCCCAACTTCAAGCAGGATAGGAGAGTCTGGCGGGTGATTGGGTCGTAGTGCTGGGTATAATCATGATTATGACGATCTTTGGGCTTAGCTGGTCCCACTATGGAGACATCGTGCCAACTGGGATAGCGGTTGTGACCCTATCCATTAGAGGGGTAATGTGAACTGTTGGCGAGTCGATGTTGGATCAACACTTCTCTGCCGAATAAGGGACGGACTGGTTGTGTCATTTGGTGCGCAACATTACTGATTGAATACTGGAGTGGCCTCACACTTACATGCGCAACCACTACTGTTAACGGATATCGGTCGAACTGACTTGCTAACTGCTAATATTAATTATTAAGAATATAATAATGACATATGCACGTTTCCTGCATAAAATCCCATGAAATGATTTTCCTGCATAAACTATAAGCCCCACTCGCACACACTCACCACACCTACTGAGAATTTTTGTCTCACTCCCACCTGTTTTCCCAACTAGAAGATGAGGACCCGCACCAGGAGGACAACAATAATGATTTTGAAGCTACGAATTAGCTTCCTGTTATTTTCGACAAACAATTTAAGACAATTTAATTTTTATTTGTAATGGATAAATTCCTAGTAATTCTTATGTAATAATAGTACGGGCGTAAGACCCATAAGAATGATCATGATGTGGATTGTATTTTTATTTTTTTGATTCCGCTGCAACTGTACCAGACTTAGTATATTTTAATGTTATGCATATTTTGGAAATTGCTATTTATGTTTGGATTATTATAAGTAATAAATGTGCCACTTAGTAAACCAACATAAGTTCGATTGTCTGTGTCACGGCTTCTGTTTTGGGGCGTGACAGATTGTGGTATCAGAGCTCGGGTAGTAAGGAAACTTACATCGAGCTGACCTAGAATAGGACCCTTCGCCTATATTGGGTATTACCACTAAGATGAGAATTTGAACAATTGGAAATTATAGAATCCCTTATTTATTTATAAAATACTTAATCGATTTCTTGATATAGTTCATACATTATAGCGCTTGATTTCCCTTCCTTAGTCATTGTATGCCCATTTTAATATCATACTTGTGCTTGTTCAGGTATGGAGCCCGAGACCATTATGAGGTCGATGTACGAGGAGTTGAGTACCAAAAAAGACTATCATGCGAGATCATTTGGATCTTGGGAGGCAAAATACTCCCGCCATCCATCACTCGGCTACACGCGGCACGAGAGCATGCTCGGACACTCGAGGAGAGGTTGGATGCAAGGTTTAGGTTGAGGGAGGACTTCCTCTATGAGGTCACGGAACACAAAATTACAATCGAATCCCACGACAACTGGACTAAGATGATGCAAGAAGAGATAGACGGTGAACGAGATGATTTACTGAGCAAATCAAAAGCGGTGAGCTTAACTCACACTAACTACGAGCTGCGCGAAAAGGGTGAAACAGTGAAAGCCTCGTGACTCAGCACCTTCACACCATTGAGCACCTTAATTCGTTGTTACATTAGCACGAGGAGGCGAGTTGATGGTTCGCTTGAGATGATGGCCCGGATGCGAGGTCAAATTGAGGCTCTACAACAACAAATAAAGACTCACGCGAATGATGCTATTGAACCGGTGGACTTCGGAAAGATGCCCAGGTGAACAAAAATAGGGTTGGAAGCCATCAACATTATTAGGACGTAGCCCCTTAGGCAGAAAGAGGAACGTAAGAGGATGCGGAAGAGGACCGAGATGGATCCGATGGATTTCTGCGCAGATCCAAATGAGCACTGGGAGGATCCAAACCCTATGGTTGATATCAACGATGATAGTGATTACGATGCTCACAAAGACGAATTCTGGAATTAAAGCCTTGTTCGATTATTTCTTGTATTTTATTCTGTAGTAGACTTATTGTAACGGATATTGTACCAATGGTCTGGCGACCGTTTCTTTTGTACTTTGACTTAAGCATTTTGGTAATATAGAACTCGTATTTTCCTTATTACCGTGCTATGTGTTGTTATTTATATTTCTCGTAGTTGTTGAATTTAACTTGATCTATCATGAATTCTGCATAATATACTTTAACTTATAATTTTATTAAGTAAGATAAATGAATACTAATCCTTCTAAATACAGATGACCGGACGTCGAGAAGGATTAAGGCCACGCGGTCTCAATCAAGAAAACCCTAACCCTTCCCCAGAAAGAACACCTTCGCCCGAACTACCACCCCCGCCATCTCTCCCAGCTGCGGGAGAAAATTTGACTGCCCAAGCTCTGCAGTAGATTTTGTTGTTCATGCAGCAACAGGTCGGGCAGATGCGATACGTGTCAGAGCCTGCACGTGATGCCCATGACCGGGTACTGGAGCGGTTCCTGCACTTCAACCCACCAGGTTTTTGGGGGGAACTTGACAACAGTAAGGCCGAAGACTGGCTTGAGCAGATGGAAAACATCTTTGCGACCCTACAATACTCAGAGAGCAACAAATCACCCTGGTTAATTACCGTTTAGAATCCATGACCGAGATTGGTGGAGGGTAGTGGAAAGGAGATTGTTCGAGACGTAACCGGAGAATCTGGGATAATGTTTTGCTAGAATTCAAGGACCAATATATTCCACAAGTGGTCCATGAAGCCGGAAGGATGAGTTTCACCGGTTGAGGCATGGTAGCATGACCGTCGCTCAGTATGAGTCCGAGTTTCACCACTTATCAAGCACGCCCCGCTCTATAAGCACTAAAAGCGGACACTACTACAAAAAAGTCGATAGACACCGGTTTTAAACCGGTGTCTATTAATAAACCAACCGGTGTTAAAGCTTTGGTGTTAAAAGTCTGGACTTTTTGACATCGATTTAAAACCGTGTCTTTTTCCTTGAAAGACACAGGGTTTTAAACCGATGTATATTAGTAAACCAATAGGTGTTAGAGCCACTGGTGTTAAAAGTCTGAAATTTTTGACACCGGTTTAAAACCGGTGTCTTTTCCTTGAAAGACACCGATTTAAGGAAAAAACACCGGTTTTAAACCGGTGTCTTAGAGAAAAAATATCCGCTTTCTATGGCCCTGATGTTAAAAGTTTATGTATTTGACACCGGTTTCAAACCGGTGTCTTTTGATGAATAGACACCGCATCAAAACCAGTGTCTTAATGTTTTTAGAAGCGGTTTTAAAAGGGTTGTTTATTTACGCAAAGACACTTGTCCAAAGCTGCAAAAAAATCATATAAATAAATAATTCATTATGAACATCAATTCTAGCAACCATCATAAGTTCACTACAAATTAAACATGAAATCCATTAATACTAAAGTCACCTCCAATAGCCAAAATCCAACAAAAAGTACTAGTAGCGAAGTTTCCTTTCGATAAAACAACTATAAATTCATAATCCAATTCCATCAACCAACAAAAAGACTATATAATTCAACTAAAGGCAACAAAATCCATATGATCAACATAGCTTATGTCATTCAAGCTTTCAAAAATGCTCAAGCTTCTCCTACTCAGCTTTTAACCTTTATTTCTCATCACGAAGCTCATTCTTCTCAGTCTATAAACATACAAACAAAGTTGAATGATTTAGCCATTAATGAAAAAAAAAACCAATTACATTCCAAAGAAGAAATAACTAAATTATTAGTTCCAATTGAATTCATTAAGGAATTTGACATATTTTTACCATAGAAAGATGTGCAACTGTTAGAGCTAAAAACAAGTCTCCAAACAAACCAAAAATTAAACTATAGATGTACCATGAACCCTATCTATGCATTATATCAAAAATACTTTTGTTTTGCTTTACAAATGAAATAAGCAAACAAGGCACAGAGAAGAAAATAAAAACTTATAATCATCATTTATCTCCAACGTCATGAACACATTAATCAACAGAGAGAACATCCCTACCCCCATCCCCTACACAACCATTGGACAATATTTAGAAATCAAGAATTATTGCACCAAATATCAATGTGGGGGAAAAAAGATCATCAGGCAAGTACCCATTACTCAACCATCAATTCAAATAGCAATTCAACCTGAAAATTCAATATATAAATTAGAAATACCTTTAAATTTTTGAAATAAAATATGACAATAAAGAAGCTCTGAAGAAATCAACTATGTTTTGGAAGCAAAATCTGCAGAACAAAAGCTTGGTTTCCATAGTTAGAAACTCCCAGCTTTTACTTTCTAAATAACAATTTATACACATGTTATTATTTACCTGGACTGTATCTTTCAAAATTACAAATTACCCCTTGATATTTGTTTCAATTTTACAAATTGCACCCTAATGAGGGGGTAATTTGTATAACAAATACAAACCTCAAGGGGGTATAGAAATACATGGGGGGAGGGGTGTAATTTTAAAAGATAACTGGAATTCTTTGTAATTAAACTAAACCTCAGGGTAGTTTTTGTAATTATTCCAATGAACTAATAGTAATTGAGACTGTACCTGCGGTTTGTTTGTAGTCACTGTACCAGCTTTAGGATTTAGCATTAGTCCTCGTGGTCCTAGAATTTTTCCCAGACTTGCAACCTAATGCACAGAAAATAGAATATGTAAATAGGAGCCTTGAACTAGTGGGCATCAGAAGAAAGACCGATACAACTGTGAGCCAAGAAACCAAGATAAAAACATATCATAGCCAGTGGGACAGTTACCATACTAGCTTTTCTTAGAAAAAATAATTGAAGGAACTACAATATTATAACCGGTTTTGTTCAGAGGCTCTAATTACTAATTAGCAACAAAACATGTAATGATTATTGGTTTATTGCAACAATAGAAGAACAAAGTGTGAAGATACAGTCCAGGTAAATAATAGCAATGTTATAAGCAGATCGATACCTTAGGCATCATATCTGGTGTTGCAATTAATTTATCAAAATCTCACATATATAATAAAGCTCGGGACAAGAAAAACAATTCGTCATGCTCAAGAATCTTTAACATATATCTATGTAGAGTAGGCTTAGCAGGCATAAATGCTCTAGAACAATCACCAAATTACGAGGAAAGTGTGTTCGGTTCTAAATAAGCTGGTGGAAAATATACCCAATTCATCGATGAACTTAAAAAGACAAACAGTATGAAGGGTTTAATTGATCAAAAATAGTTCTCTTCCATGTTTTCAGTAGAAGCTCGCATTGCATGCGTAATGAAATGTACAAAAAAAATAGAGAGAGGATATAATTTTGTCATGGTTGGATCTGACAAGACATGAACCAGATAAATCATATGTTGATTAGTGTGGTTTTTACCCTTTACCACAACCTGTAAAGGAGTGAACACAGCAAAGACGAGACATTGTGACAATAAATGACAATTAGAGTGTTTTATAAACCCTTATTCGTCATACTTTCAAGAAGAAAAATACTTCTGACTGCACATAAATGAATCTTTGGCACCAATAATCAATTAATAGCTTGCATCCATCAAATCAGGATGAATGCACAAATTACCTTGCGTGAGAACAACAACTTTAACAGTCTGACCAGTTCCCTTGGGCAGATTTACCTACAAAAAGAAAAAAATTGCATCAGCCTTTATCAGACAATAATAGCTCGAAACCCCAGTTTCTGATTGACCAGATAACATTGAGAAAAAGCTTACAGCTGCCCTTAGCTGTTGATCATTATACTTAGGATCAATATTGAGGCGGAAATGGGCTTCAACTGTTTCGACAAACTTTGTGCTTGCCGTTTGCTTGAGCAATGAAATTGCTGTTTTTAGGTCATATTCCTGTTTGTTTTCTCTCAACTTTTGAATTTCCAAAAATCTCTAGAACCTTGTCTGTCAATTGCAACAAAAAAAAAGTCATGTTCGATCATGTCACAATTTGGAAGGGAAAAGTCAGTTAGTCCAAAATTCTTGACAGCTTAGAGGAATATGGCAATATTAGCATAAACCCACAACTAAACTAGCTTTGGTGAAATTATTTGGTTCCCCAATGGAACAATTTATAAATCGATCAGCTTTTCCTTTAAAACAAAGTTCCTCTCCCACAACTTATATGCTCTGGCATGCCTCTACAAAATCCACCAAAATGCAAGAAAATACAAGGGCATATCAAAAGCAAATAAAAATAGGACAAGCAAAGCTGCCCATACACACACATCAACCGGGGGGTGGGGGTGTAGAGAGAGAGAATCAAGTACAGCACTACAATTGAGATACAACTTTAGACTAAAGAAAATCCACTAATTCCAAATGTTAAAAACATGAAAACAATAATATTATTATGCTTCGACAGCAATCAGCTAAAAAGGTCTGCTAGAATTTTAAAATCAGATACAAGAAAAAGGATATACAAGTAAAAATCCAAACTCTTGGTTGTTATATAGTATAACCAGAACATTAGAGTATTGGCAATTAAAGTTCCACAATACAATCAATACCAGGTAATTACATCAACGTAGTTGTCATTAAGATTTTATAAAGAAAACATCCAAAGAAAAACAGTTTACCACACAAAAAGCGTATAGGTGTGAGAGGATAATGAAAAATAAAAGCAAGCATATGCTTAAAATATGTAATGCTGTTTAAGTATTTCGTTTAACAAACAAGAATCAGTGCAGCACAAATTGAGACACCCCCAATTACATAACTAAACAACAAAATAAAATAGTATTACTCCCTCTAAACACAAACTTAATGATCAACAGAGACCGATCAACATAGGAAACCAATATAACAGAATTGTCAGCAGCAACTATAACATTGAGAACGCGCATCTATCATCGCATCATACTTCAAAGAGTGATTATGTTAACAACAAATAGAAGCAGAACATATCTTACATCCCTCGCAACATCAAAATTACGAGCTTTAAGGACAGGGCGGAGATTAAAACCAAACAAATTCCATTTATCATCTACCAGATACACATCCAAAAAAAGCAAACCAAATTCTACAAAAATTAAAATGTGTTCCAACACGTACCCTGTCCCTCTTCAAAAGCAACGCAGCTTTTCCTTTCTTAGGCTTCGTAACAACGGCAACAGCACCGACTTGCACAGAAACCACAGAGATGATACATCCTGCCGTGTGAAATTCAGACCCCAACGTTTAACTAATTCTTGAGTTATTTCATTTAGTGTGGGTTCCTTGAGCTTATCCACAGATGGTTCCTGACTTTTCCTGAAGGCCTTTATTCATATATAAAGGAACATATGCAGAATTTCAGTACTCAAAATATACATTTAATCATGTCAGAATCTGCACCAGAGGACTTAATAGATTTCAAAAGAATCAATGTCAAACTATGATTTTCCAATCAACGATTAACTGAACTTTGATATTAACAAAGGAAAGAAAAATCCAAGACACTACAATCAGCCTAATTTAATAATATGACATAGAAACTAACCAAAAACCTAATGGTCAATAGATAAGTATGTTTACTTTTGACAATTAAGGATTTCAATGATTTGTCATCTTAATAGCAGAATTCAGAAGCAGACACCCACCTCGTTATCCAAAATAAAGATATAAAACAAAATTGTGAGAAAATTAACTTATAAAATAAAAGTTCCAAAAACTAATGTCTAGGGTATTCGAAATTTGGGGATTTTTGGAATACCTTATACAAATCAGCAACACAAGTAGGAATGGGCCATGAATCTGAAATCCAGGTGCTTGGTGGTGACAGAACGGTGGTGCTGCGACGACGGATTGTGAAAGATGACGAGAGATGTTGGTAGAACAGCGGTCGAAGGTGGCTTTACAACGGTGGCCTTACGATAGCTTAGGGTGGTCTCATCTTCTCTTCCAATGGCTTGCGGTCGAATGGTGGGTTTACAGCGGTGGTGAGGGCTTGGTGCCTGGTGGTGTTCTTTTTCTCTGAGAATGTTGTTTTTCCGTCAACATTGCTGGACAAATCGTCGTTTACAAGGAATACAATCGAAAGAAATGTTGGAACGTAGGAACGTTTCTAAAGAAATAAATTTGGATGGAAGGGTAAGGGTGGAGAAGTTGGGTTTGGACGGACGTGAGAAAGGATGAACTCAATTAAGACTTTCACTGTGACCTAATTAATTAGGTGCCTAACGACACTGGTTGTAGAACCGGTGTCTAAAGATCTGGTGTTAAAAATTAAAGACACTGGTTCTATAACCGGTGTCAAAAAATCTGGTGTCTAATCTAAAATAATTTATATAAATCGACACCGGTTTCGAAATCCGATGCCAAAACCGGTGTCTATTTGGGAAATTTTTTTACACTAGACACCGGTTCTAGGAAACCGATGTTGTTTATCAAACGACAGCACTAATTAGACACCGGTTTCTTATAAAACCGGTGTTAAAAAGGAAAAGACACCAGTAAAGTCATAAAACCGGTGTCTTTTTGGTGGTGTCTATCAGCAGTTTTCTTGTAGTGAGATAAACTATAAAAGTTTACCAGGGGGCTGAGATTGGAACTGCAGAAATAGTTACTAACAATTGAGCATGATACATACTCGGTTGCGGTTAAACAGCTTCCCGACTGGAAATGGGGCTGAGTCGAATTGGACAGCTCCAGCAGAATAGGGATCGGGCTCGAAAAGGCCAATAGCTGGAAGAACATCTGGGTCGCTTGTGAAGTTTCAGAAAGGTGGGACTGGAGGGGCTAACAAAGGAAAACATCCCGTGCGAGGCCAAACATGCTCTTACTGCAACAAGCCGTGACACTTGCCAGAGCATTGCTGGCATAAACAAGGAAAGTGCCTCTGATGCGCTAGTGCTCAGCATCAGGTTTTGGGACTGTCCATTGGATACTGCTCCGAGAAACAACCCAGTGCCATCTCAGAAGCCAAGAAACAACAACCGAGCTAGGGCACCTGCCCGCGTCTTTGCTTTGGTAGGGCAAGAGGGCCCGAACGCAACCGATGTGGTGGAAGGTACGCTCTCAATATCTGATCACTATGCTAAAGTCTTATTTGACCTCGGCTCATTGTACTCTTTTGTCGCACCGCATTTTGCACATAAATTGCATTCATGCATGGAACGCATGCCTATCCGCTTAGAGGTATTGACTCCTTTGGGCGCGAGCCAGATAACCGATGCTATATATAATGCATGTGAGGTTAAGATTGATGATATTTGTTTTCCTACTAACTTGATATTACTGCCTATATCTGAGTACGATGTTATTTTGGGAATGGACTGGTTAGCCGAATACTTTGCAGAAATAGACTGTCACAATAAAACTGTTAGGCTATATATACCTAGAAAACCCGTAGTAGAGCTATCGGGTAGTACACGAATTCCATTAGCCCCGATCATTTATGTCATTAAGGCTAGGAAAGCAATCTCGAATGGGGCACAAGGGTACTCAGCGTTTGTATTTAACAAACCTAAGGATGAGACCCAGATTCACCAAGTACTGATAGTATCGGAATACCCAGATGTATTTCCACAAGAACTCACTGCGCTGGCCCCGAATAGGGAAATTGAATTCACCATCGAGACCTTATTGGGAGCACCACCAGTGGCAAGACCACCGTATATGATGGCTCCAGTGGAATTACAAGAGCTGAAGGCTCAATTGCAAAAATTAATGGATTTGGGATTTATCCGACCGAGCACATCTCCGTGGGGAGCTCCATTGTTGTTTGTCAAGAAGAAGGATGGGTCATTGAGATTGTGTATAGACTATCGCATCTTAGCGTGACCATAAAAAATAAATATCCCCTTCCGAGGATCGATGAGTTGTTCGATCAACTTCAGGAGCCACGCATTTGTACTCAAAATTTGATTTGCGGCAAGGGTATTATTAGTTGAAGATTAAGGCGAAGACATACCTAAGCTAACATTCCAGACTAGGTATGGTCACTACGAGTTTGTAGTGATGCCATTTGGATTGACAAACGCCCCAACAACATTTATAGATTTAATGCACCGAGTTTTTTAACCTTACCTTGATCAGTTTGTAGTAATCTTCATTGACGACATACTCATGTACTCCAAGACGAGAGAGGATCATGAGCGTCATTTGAAAACTGTACTTGAGACACTACGATAACACCAATTGTACGCCAAACTCAGCAGGTGCGAATTTTGGCTAGAGAAAGTTACGTTCTTAGGACATATAGTATCCGAAAATGGGATCGCAATAGATCTGTCAAAGATTTAGACCGTGGTTGAATGGAAATAACCTGAAACAGTGACTGAAATCCGAAGCTTTTTGGGATTGACCGGATATTACTGGAGATTTATAAAGGATTTTTCTAAGATCGCCAGACCACTTTCGCGATTGACTCAAAAGCAAGTCAAATTTGAGTGGAGCGATAAGTGTGAAACTAGTTTTCAGGAATTAAAGAAGCGACTCACCACTGCTCCCATCCTAGCTCTTCCGAGTGGAAGTGAAGGATTTATCGTCTATAGTGACACCTTGAAGAAAGGACTAGGAGCCGTACTCATGCAGGAGGGACGAGTAATCGCATACGCCTCGCGGAAACTCAAACCATATGAGGCAAACTACCCAACGCATGATCTAGAGCTGGCGGCGATAGTGATGGTCATTGAAGAAGTGGCGACACTATCTATATGGAGCAACGTTTACTGTTTTCATGGATCACAAGAGTTTAAAGTATCTGTTCTCCCATAAGGATCTTAACTTGAGACAAAGAAGGTGGGTGGAACTTATTGAAGATTATCACTTCGATATCCAGTACCACCCTGGGAAGGCAAATGTAGTAGCAAATGCTTTAAGATGAAAAGTCAGTCTAGCCAAACTGATGATTAGGGAATGGAGATCCCTAGAAGAGTTGAGCGCATGGAATCCGACGAGAACGGACACTTGAATATTTTGCGGTAATATCTCAGTAAGGCCTGAGCTGATATATGAGATTAAAGAAGCACAGGAAGGAGACCCAAAATTCTGAGAACTCATGGAAAAAGTTCAAAAAGGAGAACGTCCAGAATTATCTATAGCAAAAGACAGGATCTTAAGGTTTAAGAACCGAGTGTGTGTCTTAGAAGCGATGAGGTATTGAGAAATAAGATTTTGGGAGAAGCGCATCGTCCAAAGTACACAATACATCCCGAGGGTAATGAGATGTACAAGGACTTGAAGCAACATTTCTGGTGGTAAATGAAGAATCAAGTAGCAGAATATAGTGCCAGGTGTTTGACCTGACAACAAGTCAATGTCGAACACCAACGGCCGTTTGGGTTACTACAATCATTGCATGTTCCTGAATAGGAATGGAAATTTATCACGATGGCCTTTGTAACAGATTTGCCGAGAACTAGAGGAGGTTATGATACCATATGGGTTGTGGTGGACAGACTCACTAAATCAACCCATTTCTTACCAATTAAGAAAATGGATAGCCAACAGAAACTGGCACAGGCTTATATCCGAGAGATTGTACGGCTGCATGGAGTACCAACCTACATTGTTTCTGACAGAGATCTGAGGTTTGTCTCGAGATTCTAGAAGTATTTGCACTTAGGGAAAACGCTAAGCTTTAGTACGTCCGCCCATCCGCAAACTGATGGACAATCAGAGCGTACAATTCAAACCCTCAAAGATATGCTGAGAGCTCGTACGCTAGATTTTCAGGGAACTTAGGACTCTCATTTTCCATTAGCGGAGTTTGCCTACAATAACATCTATCAGGCGACGATAGGGATGGTGCCTTATGAAGCGCTATATGGGAGAAAATGCAAATCCCCGTTACACTGGGAGATCAATGACCAGTGGACCTCAAAAAGAGAAATGAAACCCCATCAACCGTTTCCAAGAGTTGATCTGATACAAGAAACTGTAGACAAGATCAAAATAATAAAGGAAAGGATCCAGAGAGCTATGCGGACAGAAGGATAAAAGACTTGGAGTTTGAGGTTGGAGATGAAGTATTCCTCAGACTCTCACCTTGGAAAGGGCTAATCCACTTAAAGAAGGGGGAAAAGTTAAGTTTGAGATACATTGGGCCGTATAAGATACTCAAGAGAATCAGAAATTTGGTCTATTGAACTTCTGCCTCCTATCGCCGGAATGCATGACGTGTTTCTTGTCTCCAGACTGAGAAAATACCAACCCGACCCAAAACATATTATCACTCTAGAAATTCCTACAATAATGGAGAATCTATCATACACTGAGAAGCCCGTGCAGATCATCGACAGACAGGTGCGACAATTAAGAAAGAGAGAGATTCCGATGGTCAAGGTCATGTGGCAAGCACACGATCAAGACGAGGATGCTACATGGGAAATGGAGGAGGATATGAGAAGGCAGTATCCGAAGCTCTCACCACCACAACCAGGTCGGAGGATGCTGTGGGAGACCAACAAATGAAGTTAGGAGGTGAAGGTGAGAAACAAACGTAACATCAGACTGAAGTTGACGAAGCTCAAACGGTTGAGACTATCTCAGCTGAAACTTCATCTGCACTGAAGGCCGATGACGCTGCTGATGCAACTAAGGCAAAAGACGGAATGGAGACCATGGGAGTTGAGACTCCTGGTCCTGAAAGAGCAATCTTAGGAGTTGAGACTCCGAAGGATGCCACCAAAGACCCTAAGGCAGTTGAGTCTGCTGAAGGAAAAATCGCTTGAAGACCCCATTACGATTAAGGCGCACACGGGGATGTAGAAAACCCTCGGTGATTGAGGCTGGAGGTGTTGAAAGGCCCAAAAGAGGTTGAGATTTCCTTGGGTAAAAAAGCTGCAAATGAGCAAATTCCTCAAGTGGAGGTGGCTAATGAAGAAGAAGAGATCAACGCCCTTCGCGATTCACAGTAACACGTTGACATAGAATTCCTGGAATCTGACAATGAAGCTGAGTCCACTCCCATTGACAAATCTTCTAAGGACAAAGATGAGAATGCTCAAGACTCTTGGAGCGTAGCTAGTGACAAAGCTACTCCGATGATATTAGTGTTTGTTGATGAGCCAACCCTAATGGCTCCATCACACTCCGATGACGCTGATAAATCAGCTGAGGACAAGACAACTCATAAGTAAGGCCGAATCGATCAGGAAGTGTTAAGGCGGTGTGGTCGATCGGTGGCGAGCTAACACAAGTTGCTCAAGCTAAAAATCAATCAACTGAGCAGGCTAACACAATCTTGCCAGTGAAATGCAATCACCGGCTCGGTGCTAACACAATTGCTCAAGTGAAATGCAATCGGATCAATTGAGCTAACACAATTTGCTCCCAATGCCGACGAAGCTAGTTTAGCTTAGGCAGCTGAGGCAAGTTGACCTGAAGAAATTCGCAAGGAGAAGGGAAAGGCTTCACAAATTGGACCTGCGGGAATCCCTATCTATCCAGATGATATGTTCGAGAACATTTTCCCATTTGAAGCCCAATTACCACCCCTGGATGTTGAATCTGCTAGAGAACAAACCAAGTACACTGTCCAAGTCTCACCAGAAGAACACGGAACTCCAGCTGATTCAACAATGGTGCCTATCGATTTTTATTTTGATGCAGTTTGGCCAGAGGATGAGTCAGCTTCAACAACCGACTTCCGGAAGGCATTTAAAGCCATTTGTGTTGAGATCGAGAAAATGGAGCACAACTTTTCATCATTAGACCAAAGGCTGGATAATCGCGATGCCAACATCACTGGAGATATTCATGGAGTTGTATTGGAAATCCGAGAATGGGTTGGACAAACAATGGCTATGAGAAGAGAGCAAACCCGCTACTTCTAGTCACTATTTGCAGAGTTAGTGGTCTAGAGTGCGGATAACATCCAGTTCAACGAGAGCAGAAGGATTACATGGTGAGAATAGAGGAATCACACAAATAGGATATGGAGTTACTCAAGCTACAACACAAGAACGAAATCGCAAGATTGGAGACCAACATGAGTTAGCAGCTCAATGTTCTCCAAACAGAAATGAAGCTAATGGCGGTGAGTCGAAGGCTATGCGGTCGAGAATTAAGCGACCTACTCCAAGTCAAATGATAAGCATGATTCAACCAACAACCGACTTGATTTCATCTTAAGTGGGATGTTCCTGGCATCCCTACTACTTTTTGGTGATGATGCCAAAAAAGGGGAAGATGAATCATTGAGGAGGCTGGAGGAAGGGCAAGGGACTCATAAGGAGGAGAAGAAAGGAGGAGAAGCAGGGGGGAAGGAAGTTCGCGAAAAACCCCCTCTAAAAATTATGTTTGCCAAAACTCCTCAAGAGGAGAAATAACGGCCTCACTCCTTAACAAACTACCTAAAAGAGTCGGTGGAGGAAGAAAGCTGAGTTGGCTGTCAAAGAATCAAGAAAAGCCATCGAAGCTGAGTTTGAGAAAGTGACCAAGAAGCATTCTTCGCGTATCAAGAACATAAGTACACAGTATGATGGTCCCCCATCAGGATTATTAAAGGATTCCCCAATGACCAAACCCCCGAGAGAAATTACAATGCCCGATGCTGGATTTGAGCCCAGATCACTAGAGGAATTTCAAACTCTAGACGCTGAAGGCTACTTCAACAATTTGACTCTACCGCAAGCTTGGGACTTGTACTGGGAGAAGGGTCTCGATTTGTGCAAATCAGCTGATAAGCAGCAAAGTTCCAGCAGTCACTCAGCTGGAAAAGCACCAGTATAATACACTCCCAGAGGAGGAGCTGAGTCAGGAAGAGGAAGTGGAAGGTCTGGAAGCAGTGGAAGAGGCAGAAGCACTCAACCGCAGCCAAGAACACAAGACATAAAGTATATCAATCCACAGAAGAAGGGATTAAATTACTGGGCTGGGTACGATCATCTTACCAATTTAGAAGTGATGCGCAAGAATGAAGAAGCTGTAAGGAGGCAAGAAGCTAAAAATGAAAGGGTAAACCGCGAATGGGAAGAAAGGTAGCGTAGGGATGACCCTGATGCAAGGCGTGCCTATGAGAAGAGAAAGAAGGAAGAAGAAGAGAGAAAAAGGAGAAGAGTAGAGGAAGACATGAGGAGAGCTGAAGATGAAGAGAGAAGAAGGAAGAAGGCAAGGCATTAAAGACGGCTGTAACCCCTTCATGTATTTTACCTTATTGTAAATACACAGCTGTAAGTACTCTATAATAATAATCTGATACTTGTTGTAATTTCTTCTTTGCTCTGATTCAATGTATGTATAAGCTCTGATACATTGTATAAAATACAACTTGTACTTGACTTTGTAAAAAGCATTTTGCTTGTGTTTGCTGTTATTTATATTTAAGTTTTGGCATCATCAAAAAGGGGGAAATTGTTAGGAAATTTATTGTTAAGATTTTGATGATACCATGTAAAACTTAGAATAAGAAGTTGGCACCCCTTTTTGATGTGAACCGCAACAACGATTGTGCATACAACCCAACAACAATATGTTGTTAACCCAAGATCTTCACTAGTTCGGTTAAATTGGTGGAAACCTCGACCCATTGCTTAGCAAAGCAAGAACCTCGGTATGCAAATACGCCACAAGAAATTATGGATTATTGCCTGATAAGTCGATAATTACAACTAGAACACAAATCTTGAAGCACTTGGAGAAACACTCAAATTTGAGAGTAAAAAGATTAATTGTATTGATTCATAATGAAAAACAATAAGTGTTCACCCTTATAAGGGATCCAAACCCTAATCCTACTAGGAAACAACTTAAACCGAAAAAGGAAACTCAAAAATTGAAGAAAAAAATGCAAAAACGTCAACTCAGCGTCCCGCGGAACGGCCGTGTTGGGGGACACGGCCAGGCCATGTTCTCCGCTGGAAATCGTGCAAAAATCTTCTCTCGTGACACGACCGTGTTGCCTGACACGGTGAGGCCGTGTTGCGCTCTGGAATTCGAACTCGACCCAACCATTGTAGCACGGTCGTGTTTCATCAACACGGCTAGGCCATGCTGCCAAGCACGGCCGTGTCAGTGAGCATGGCCAGACCGTGTTGCCCTGCGCACGCTCTGTTTCGACCTCCTCTTCATCCCGAACTCAAAATAACAACCTAAGATGCGGCCCTAAAGGTTTTCTTGGCCTCTAAACAACAAAACAACCCCAAAATAATTGAAAATTACAACTAACTAAGATAATCGAACACAAGACACTAATGAGACTTGATTACAATGTCTTCAAGACACAAAGTGACTCGTATTCTCGGCATCCTTAGCTCGTTCAGTCTAAGGTGGACTCCATAATGTCGATGACGCCAATCAATTGGACCACCCAAACCTCTTCCTCCGTCGGCAATGCACTCTCGGCCTCCTTTTGTACAACTTGAATCAACCCATTGAGCACATCCTTAAATTTCCTTGCTCGAGCCCGTGTTATCGGACCAACTGGCACTGTTACTGGATCCTTCGTCCATGGATTCTCATCATTCCCCTCCTCTTGAGAAGGATTTGTCCTCAAATCCGAATTGACATCAAAAGGACTAAGATCAACAACATTGAAAGAAGCACTAACACCATAGTCGCCCGACAAGTCTATCTTGTAGGCATTATCATTGATTCGCTCAAGCATTTGAAACGGTCCATCCCCTCACGGCTGCAGCTTAGACTTCCTATGTGCCGGGAAATGTTCGGGCCGCATATGCACCCAAACCCAATTGCGTGGTTCGAACACCACCTTCTTTCAATTCTTGTTAGCCTGCACCGTGTACTGCTCTGTTTGCCATTCGATGTTGAGCCTTGCTTTCTCATGTAACTGTTTCACAAAATCAGCTTTCTTCTGGCCATCTAAGTTAACATGCACAGAAATAGGTAAAGGTGATAAATCCAAGGGGGTTAGCGGATTAAAACCGTAAATGAGTTCAAATGGTGAAAACTTCGATGCAGAATGCACATCACAATTATAAGCAAACTCAACATGCGGGAAACACTCTTCCCAAGTTTTAATGTTCTTTTTAATAATAGCCCTTAACAATGTAGACAAAGTCCTATTGACTACTTCCGTTTGACCGTCCGTTTGGGGGTGACATGTAGTAGAAAATAACAATTTAGTCCCCAATTTTCCCCATAAGGTCTTCAAAAAATAACTTAAGAACTTAGAATCCCTATCCGACACAATGGTTCTAGGCATACCATGCAACCTTACAACCTCTCTAAAGAACAAATCGGCAATCAAAGACGCATTATCAGTTTTATGACATGGAATAAAATGTGCCATCTTTGAAAAACGATCTACGACAACAAATATAGAATTGGACCAATGTTTAGTTCTCGGGAGCCCTAAAACAAAGTCCATAGAAATATCAACCCAAGGTGCCGTCGGAATAGGTAGGGGCGCGTACAATCCATGATTTTGGACCCGGGATTTAGCTTGTCTACAAGTAACACATCTACTACAAACACGCTCAACATCTCGCTTCATATGTGGCCAATAGAAATGCTCTAGTAAGACTGCTAACGTTTTGACCACCCCAAAATGTCCCATAAGACCCCCACCATGCGATTCTCTCACTAGTAAGTCTCTTAAAGAACACTCAGGAATGCACAATTTATCCTCCCGAAATAAA
This sequence comes from Rehmannia glutinosa, assembly GCA_016081115.2. NCBI lineage: Eukaryota > Viridiplantae > Streptophyta > Magnoliopsida > Lamiales > Orobanchaceae > Rehmannia > Rehmannia glutinosa. Next base: position 53,779,832 of record CM071935.1, read on the forward strand.
AACCCATCATGCTTATAAAATTTACCCTCTGCCACCTTCTCACATGCAACAAACGACTCAGAAAAATCAAGATCATGCAAGTACAACTCTTTAATATGTTCAAACCCAAGGATTTTAGCATCTAAAGTCGAGATAAAAGTGTACCTTCGAGATAGTGCGTGCCGCTCAATATTAGTTTTACCTTGCTTGTCTTAGGATGATGTATGGGAATGTCTCGATGAATTCGAGCCAACGGGCATGTCGCTTGTTCAACTTTTGCTGCCCCTTAAGATACTTTAGGGACTCATGATCGGTGTGGATTATGAACTCTTTCGGCCACAAATAGTGCTGCCACGTTTTCAAGGCCCGGACCAAAGCATACAACTCCTTGTCGTACGTCGGATAGTTCAAGGCCGTCCTACTCATTTTTTTTGCTGAAGAATGCGATCGGCTGCCCCTCTTGCATTAGTACGGCACCGATTACAACCCCCGACGCGTCACACTCGATCTCAAAGACCTTGGTAAAATCCGAAAATGCTAGCAATGGCGCATGTGTTAGCCTTTCCTTCAACAACTCAAATGCCTTGTCTTGGTCTTCGCCCCACTGAAATGCAACACTCTTTTTAATAGTTTCCATCAATGGTGTTGCGATAGTACTGAAATCCCGCACAAATCTCCGATAAAAGCTCGCAAGTCCATGAAAACTACGCACTTGACTGGCCGATGTGGGTTTAGGCCAGTCCTGGATACCTTTAATCTTCTCCTCATCTACTGTAATTCCCTTCGAGCTCACTACAAACCCCAAGAATTTTAACTGCTCCGAACAAAATGTGCACTTCTTGACGTTTGCATACAACTTCTCTTTTCTCAATACCTCTAAGACGGCCCTTAAATGATCCAAGTGTTCATACAATGACTTACTATAAATGAGAATATCATCAAAGAAAACCACGACGAACTTACCAGTGAAAGCTCTCAAAACATGGTTCATGAGTCTCATGAACGTGCTAGGTGCGTTGGTTAGCCCAAAAGGCATGACTAACCACTCATATAACCTATGCTTCGTCTTAAAGGCCGCTTGCCACTCATCCCCTTCTCGCATCCGAATCTGATGGTACCCACTCCTCAAATCTATCTTGGAGAAGATGCTAGAACCATGGAGCTCGTCTAACATATCATCCAAGCGAGGTATGGGATGCCGGTACTTGATAGTGATGTTATTAATAGCCCGACAATCCACACACATCCTCCAAGACCCATCTTTCTTCAGAACTAGTAGTACCGGATCCGCACAAGGACTCATGCTTTCCCGGATGAGTTTCTTGCTTAGCAACTCATCAACCTGCCGTTGCAACTCTTTTGTCTCCTCCAGATTAGTTCTGTAAGCCGGCCGGTTAGGTAGTGATGCACCCGGAATGAAATCAATCTGATGCTCAATCCCTCGAATAGGTGGTAATCCATCCGGCATCTCGTCTGGAAATACATCCTCGAACTCCTGCAACAAAGACAAGACAAAACTAGATCGGGGTTAAGACTATCAGTAGATAAATAAGTGCCCTTGTAAACCAAGAGTATCATCGAACAACCACTCGTGGTGGCTTTCCTAAGGTCACTCATTTTTGCCATCAAATTTATTTTTCCCTCGTTTCTTACCTCATGGCCGTCCCTCCCCCCTTTTTGTTTTCTGGCCCTCTCAAAATTATTTCTCTCCTTTTTCTCGGCTATCTCTCGAACCTCACTTCTACCCTTAGCCGGACCCTCACTCTTGTTTTCTCTCAAGCTCTCCTTTTTCTTGGCTTTATTTTGATTTTTATGCTCACTAGCCGAACTCTCTTTTTCTTTTACCTCTCCCACTCTTGATTTCACTTGATCCTCATATTTCTTTTGGAGTTAAAGGAAGAGGTACAAATCGCTTTTGATTGTGAACAAGAGTATACTGGTTGGTGTAGCCGTCATATTGCACCCTCCTATCAAACTGCCACGGTCTACCCAACAGGATGTGCCCCGCCTGCATCGACACCACATCGCACAACACCTCATCCTTATATCCCCCTATTTGAAATGTTACTTTCGCCTGTCTACTTATCCGCATCTCCCCACAGTCGCTCAACCACTGCAACTTATAAGGTTGTGGGTGTTTTATTGTCGGAATTCCTAGCCTATCCACCATCTTTGCACTTGCTACATTAGTGCAACTCCCTCCATCTATGATGACACTACACACCTTTCCATTGACAAAACACCTTGTATGAAAGATGTTTTCTCGCTGGAATCCCTCATCTGACTTAGGCTGAATACTCAGCGCCCTCCGAGACACCAGGGACAATGACTCCCCCTTCGTCGCCTCTAACACCTCTGAAATTTCCTCGAACTTCGGCATATCACTATAATCCTGCTCTCCCTCACTCTCCGACTCTATTTCCCTATTCTCGCGCAACACCAACACCCTCTTATTTGGACATTGACTCGCTATATGCCCAAACCCATGACATTTAAAACATTTAATATCCCTTGTGCGAGCAGTAGAGGGTTCGATTTTACCTGCGGGTTTAGGCTCGGGCGCCCTCCCCCTTTGATCCGCCACCTTCGAACTCTGCTCCTCCTTTTTGTTGGTGTTTGAGTTCCATGCATTGGAGTTAGAGTTAGGTGCTGGTCGGTTGAAACCCCTCATCTTGAGTTGTTGCTCCACCTTCACCGCCATATGCACCATCTCCTCGAGATCGACAAAGTGATGTAGGTCGACGGCATCCGCAATGGGCGTGTTCAAACCCTCGATGAACCTGGCCATAGTCACCTCCGGGTCCTCATCGATATTTTCCCTTGCCATAAGCATCTCCATCTCCTTGTGGTAGTCCTCCACACTCTTCGAACCCTGAGTCAACCTATGCAACCTTTGATAGACGCCCCTATAACAGTGATTTGGAACAAAACAACGTCGCATCAAACTCCTCATCTCCTCCCATGTAGAAACTGGCCGCTCGCCGTTTCTCCTCCTAGAGACCATTAGTTGATCCCACCACACACTTGCGAAATCCGAGAACTCAGTTGATGCCAATTTTACCTTTTTCAATTCGGAATAATATTGGCAGTCAAACATATTCTCGGTTTTCCTTTCCCAATCCAAATAGGCGTCCGGATAACTTTTTCCTTGGAACGATGAAATTTGCATCTTGATGTTACTCAAATTGCTATCGTGGCGCTCCCGATCACCCCTATCTCCATGCCGACCTCTACCCGGATTATAATTTTGCTCCCTTTCGGAATCAAAATCATCAATCTTGTCTACCCACTCCTCTAACTCGAACCTCCTTGGCCTCCGCACCCTAGTAGCAGGTTCCTCTATTTTCGGCGACTCCCTGGGATTCCCGTATGTTTCGATCATTACTTTCTTTATGAGGCTTGCAAGTGCCTCCATATCAAGAATCTCCAATGGTTGTCGGTTTTCGTCTGTCATGCTTAAATCACTCACCTCACGTGTATACGCTCGTGTATTACTTAACTCAAAAATCCCCAAGTACCCGCACTTGTCACGATTATAAACCAATCAGACAGTCACAAGTACACCTCAACACACCAAGAAAATTACCAAACCAATCAACGGATCATAAAAGATGAAATTGAAGACTAGGGTTTAAATTTTCGAATTTTCCAGAATTTTGGTTTTTTTTTTGCACGCGGTTTAGATTCTTTACCCGCTGATTTTTTTTGTGTAGTTCGATTTTGTTTTTGATGCAGTTTGGCCAGAGGATGAGTCAGCTTCAACAACCGACTTCCGGAAGGCATTTAAAGCCATTTGTGTTGAGATCGAGAAAATGGAGCACAACTTTTCATCATTAGACCAAAGGCTGGATAATCGCGATGCCAACATCAGTGGAGATATTCACGGAGTTGTAGTGGAAATCCGAGAATGGGTTGGACAAACAATGGCTATGAGAAGAGAGCAAATCCGCTACTTCTAGTCACTATTTGTAGAGTTAGTGGTCTAGATGCGGATAACATCCAGTTCCAACAGAGGAATCACACAAATCGGATATGGAGTTACTCAAGCTACAACACAAGAACAAAATCGCATGATTGGAGACCAACATGAGTCAGCAGCTCAATGTTCTCCAAATAGAAATGAAGCTAATGGCGGTGAGTCGAAGGCTATGCGGTCAGAATTCTGAGCAGCCTACTCCAAGTCAAATGATAAGCATGATTCAACCAACAACCGACTTGATTTCATCTTAAGTGGGATGTTCCCTGGCCCGTCCCTACTTTTGGTGATGATGCCAAAAAGGGGGAAGATGAAGCATTGAGGGAACTGGAAGAAGGGCAAGGGAGTCATAAGGAGGAGAAGAAAGGAGAAGCAGGAGGGGGAAGGAAGTTCCGCGAAAAACCCCCTCTAAAAATTATGTTTGCCAAAACTCCTCAGCAAGGAGAAGTAACAGCCTCACTCCTTAACAAACTACCTAAAGAGCTGTCAGTGGAACAGAAAGCTGAGTTGGCTGTCAAAGAATCAAGAAAAGCCATCGAAGTTGAGTTTGAGAAAGTGGCCAAGAAGCATTCTGCACGTATCAAGAACATAAGTACAAAGTATGATGGTCCCCCATCAGGATTATTAAAGGATTCCCCAATAACCAAACCCCCAAGAGAAATTGCAATGCCCGATGCTGGATTTGAGCCCAGATCACTAGAGGAATTTCAAACTCTAGACGTTGAAGGCTATTTCAAGAATTTGACTCTATCGCAAGCTTGGGACTTGTACTGGGAGAAGGGTCTCGATTTGTGCAAATCGGTGATAAGCGACAAAGTTCAATGATCACTCGTTTGGAAAAGCACCAGTATAATACACTCCCAGAGGAGGAGCTGAGTCAGGAAGAGGAAGGGGAAGGTCTGGAAGCAGCGGAAGAGGCAGAAGCACTCAACCGCAGCCAAGACCACATGACATAAAGTATATCAATCCACAGAAGAAGGGATTAAATTACTGGGCTGGGTACGATCATCTTACCAATTTAGAAGTGATGCGCAAGAATGAAGAAGCTGTAAGGAGGCAAGAAGCTAAAAATGAAAGGGTAAACCGCGAATGGGAAGAAAGGCAGCGTAGGGATGACCCTGATGCAAGGCGTGCCTATGAGAAGAGAAAGTAGGAAGAAAAACAGAGAAAAAGGAGAAGAGTAGAAGAAGACAGGAGGAGAGCTGAAGATGAAGAGAGAAGAAGGAAGAAGGCAAGGCATTAAAGACGGCTGTAACCCCTTCATGTATTTTACCTTATTGTAAATACACAGCTGTAAGTACTCTATAATAATAATCTGATACTTGTTGTAATTTCTTCTTTGCTCTGATTCAATGTATGTATAAGCTCTGATACATTGTATAAAATACAACTTGTTATGCTTGACTTTGTAAAGCTTTCGCTTGTGTTTTTGTTATTTATATTTAAGTTTTGGCATCATCAAAAAGGGGGAAATTGTTAGGAAATTTATTGTTAAGATTTTGATGATACCATGTAAAACTTAGAATAAGAAGTTGGCACCCCTTTTTGATGTGAACCGCAACAACGATTGTGCATACAACCCAACAACAATATGTTGTTAACCCAAGATCTTCACTAGTTCGGTTAAATTGGTGGAAACCTCGACCCGTTGCTTAGCAAAGCAAGAACCTCGGTATGCAAATACGCCACAAGCAATTATGGATTATTGCCTGATAAGTCGATAATTACAACTAGAACACAAATCTTGAAGCACTTGGAGAAACACTCAAATTTGAGAGTAAAAAGATTAATTGTATTGATTCATAATGAAAAACAATAAGTGTTCACCCTTATAAGGGATCCAAACCCTAATCCTACTAGGAAACAACTTAAACCGAAAAAGGAAACTCAAAAATTGAAGAAAAAAATGCAAAAACGTCAACTCAGCGTCCCGCGGCACGGCCGTGTCGGGGGACACGGCCAGGCCATGTTCTCCGCTGGAAATCGTGCAAAAATCTTCTCTCGTGACATGGCCGTGTTGCGCTCTGGAATTCGAACTCGACCCAACCATTGTAGCACGACCGTGTTTCATCAACACGGCTAGGCCGTGCTGCCAAGCACGGCCGTGTCAGTGAGCATGGCCAGACCGTGTTGCCCTGCGCACGCTCTGTTTCGACCTCTTCTTCGTCCCGAACTCAAAATAACAACCTAAGACGCGGCCCTAAAGGTTTTCTTGGCCTCCTAACAACAAAACAACTCCAAAATAATTGAAAATTACAACTAACTAAGATAATCGAACACAAGATACTAATGAGACTTGATTACAGTGTCTTCAAGACACAAAGTGACTCGTATTCTCGGCATCCTTAGCTCGCTCAGTCTAAGGTGGACTCCGTAATGTCGATGACGCCAATCAACTGGACCACCCAAACCTCTTCCTCCGTCGGCAATGCACTCTCGGCCTCCTTTTGTACGACTTGAATCAACCCATTGAGCATGTAGGTCCCAAGGGGTGTAAGTGTAAGGTTTAGAAGGGGGGTTGAATAAACCTTACCAAATTTTCGATTTAGTCCTTTTAAATATTGAGTTGATACTACATTTGTGTGTCTGGGTGGACTGACCAATTTAGTTAATCGGTAGAGTTAGTCTCTCAACAGACTCAAGCGAGTTTGTTGATGGAATAACTCATTTGTTGGGTCTAAATTAACTGTTGTGGTTTGTTATCAATGGAAGACTTAACACCCTTAAGTTTGGTTAAACAAGGATTTAGTGCTTGGTTTAGTACTTAGAAATTATCAAGTGGATAGCAAATTTATCAGATTTAAACAATTAAGATGCAGGAATTAAAGTCTTTGAAATGTAAATGACACAATGAAATTTTTATAGAGGTTCGAAGATGGGGTAATTCTTCTACTCCTCTCTTCTCCAACTCCTGGAGGAATCCACTAGGTATTGATCGATATACAAAGTGGTAACAGTCCGGATACAAGTCTTGATCACACGGTGACTTGATCCTTTGGGACTCGATCTGGAGACGCCTTGATCACTCGGTGGCTTCTCGTGCGACTCGGCTTTCTTCATGGCAAAATTGCCTTGCTACTACTGCCCACTTGCTCAAGCTCTTTGGATTTGATCACGAAGCCCTCCAAAAGCTTAAGACTTGGTTCGACCTTGAACCTTCTTACAATCCTTCGTGGAATGTAGACCCCTTGATTTTTCAGTATTTTCCTCTTCAAGCTGATTGAAGTTATCTTTCCTTCACGGTGAGTGTTGGATTGATGTTCTTCGTAGTGTAGGCTTGAGGATTGAGAATATTTCAGGTTTCGGTTCTAATAATTGCTTGAACGTTTTTGGTTTCAGTCCGTTACCCTTCTCAAAATCATTTCTCGGCCTTTTATAGTGATCTTTCAAAAATTTGCCCGTTGAAGAGATAGGCTTATTTTTGAAAGTCACTTGCGATCGTTGGCTTGTCTTGTTGCGATCCTTGGAATTGCCATTTTCTCGTATGAATTGTTTTTTTTTTTTTTTTTACCTTTTCGAGTTCGACACGGTGTAGTGCTTCCCATTGGTTCATTCCTCTTGCACGCTTCCTCGGGGACCGAGCACTCACGAGAAAGGTGGTATGGAGATATTACTTGTTTAAGTAATTCTCTTGATTTCTATGCAACGGATCTTTTTGATTATCTCGACTTGATTGCATTTCTTTGCTTTCCCAGGTGACTTAGAGTCGACTTCCAATCATTGGATGACTCTTTGTCACTTCAATTTGAGACTTGGCTTTTCTTGAGTTGACTTGGTGATACTCCACTCAGTTTGCATCTTAGCCGCTTCTTGAAGAGAGTTCTGTCTACTCTTCTTTGCCACACTCATTGTCTCGCAATGCGGAGTATTCCTTCTAGTCTCCAGTTGTCCTCTTGCATGTTTGGGCGTAGGCGACTTAACTCGGCTTGACCCACCTATTTATTACAATGCATTTTACAACAAGAATGGGGTGCCAACTTCCTATTCTAAGTTTTACATGGCATTCATCAAAATCTAAACAATAAATTTCCTAACAATTTCCCCCTTTTTGATGATGCCAAAACTTAAACCATTCAAAAATGCAAATAGCAAAGATACATACAGATAGTGTATTCACATAGAATGTATGCGTAGAATCAATCTTTTTATTGATCATAACATTCTTGTTCTTTTACACAATTGTTTACAAGGTGTATCAGAGCAAACATTTGTCTACACAGAAAATAAAGAATTTATAGCTTTATTGCAGAAAACTTACATAGTATGTATTTACATCATAAAATACATGAAGGGGTGGACAACAACACTTCGTTGTCTCCTTCTTTCATCTTGTTCAGCATCTTCTGCTCTTCTTCTCTTTTTCTCATCGTCATTTTGCCTTCTTCTTCTTTTCATATGCCTTCTGGCAGCTTCATCTCTTCTTAATCTCTCTTGTCTTTCCTCCCATAGCTGAGTTTGTCTCTTGTTTTTTCTTCTATTCTTTTCGCATACTCAAAGCATTACTTTTAGCCACTTGCAAATTTGCTATTTGGTCAAGAGCCCAATGAGATCCCTCCTTTCTTGCACGGATCTACGTATTCAATGTTTTTGGGCGAGGCCCCAGGTCTAAAACCTCTTCCTCCACCACTGCTTCTTCCTCTACCTCGGGCGTGTATTGTCTTTGGGGTCTTCTTCTTCCGGTGAGTGACCGGCGGAGTGACCAGCAGAGTGGATGCGGTAGTCTGTGCTGTCGGCTTCTTCACATAACGTGAGACCCTTTTCCCAAGATACAAGTCCCAAGCTTGAGCCATAGACATATTTGCAAAGTATCCTTGGATGCGGCGTTTTAAATTCATCAGCGATCGTGGCTCTGTCCCGACATCCGAGATGGCATAAGTGTCTCATCTCTTTGGAATGCCTCCATGTTGTTTCAAGATGTTCATAACCCGGGCATCCATTCTTCCTTCCACTTCCTCCATCCCTCGCTTCAATTGTCTTTCTCTTTTCATAGGCCATAGATATAGAGTGTTGGAGTGGCGGAGTCGCGGGGAGTTTTTGCGATAATGTCATTTGTGACAAGACCTTGTTGGGGGTTTGTGCAATCATCAAGGTCACATCTTTCGATCCTTCCCCTCAACAGATTTTCCTTTCTTTTGTTTGGCGCTTCCTCTTTGTCTTTCCCTTTGCATCCTCTTTTTCGGCTTCGGATCTCTTACGTGCTTTAAGGTATTCCTCTTCCCCTTTTTGGCATCATCAAAGGAGAGAGGAACGCACGAAACATATCTTGCAAGCGGGAAGTCGAGCTGTTGATAGTCGAGTTCGTCTCGAAAGTCTGCTGCGGAGTATGCAACACGAAGTCGGATCGAGTAGCGTTGGACTCTCTTTGAAATTAGCTTTATCTCGGCCATGAGAAGGCTGAATTTTCTATTCATGTTTTCTTCCAAACTTTTTGTAGATCACTCTTATTTTGCTCACGCAGCGACTTTATCTCGGCAGTGTGAGCTTCATGCATGTGCTCAATGTGTTCTCTCAACTTCGTTTTTGCATCGGCATTCTCGGCTCTCCATACTGCGACTTGTTGAACAATGTCTGAAGTATCTAACTTGTTCCACACGCATTGTTTCTTCTTTGTTGCCACCATTCCCCGATCCGATTGTTATGCCTCTTAAGTCGTGATAAGATTGGCATCTCTGTTGTCGATCGCATGTCCATAGAGGCCACGATGCCTCTCCATCCGTTCAATCTCGGCAAATAATGCCTTGAACACTTCGCGGACTTGGTGATTCTTCCCGTTGCGGTGATGGCCATGCGGCGTCAAAGTCATAATCATGTTGGAACAATGGTACGATGGAATAACAGGAGCTGGTCTATGGAAGCGCGTGCGCGTTCGTTCTCGATTCTCGGTGAGGTCGGGTACCTCAAGGAGAAAGGAAAAGATTCTATAAAGGAATCATCACGGCCAATGGTATTTGTTCAATGATGAGAGGTGCGCGTGAAGTTCCTTTTGAGTCGAACTCTGCGGCAGGGGAGCTGCGCGATGGACTGGACTGTCTCACCGGGGTCTGTTGTGAAGTGGACCCGACTTGTCGAGCCTCAATTTGTCTCAGACCGTTGGTCTCATTTGGTTTCTCCAATTGAGTGGGTGGTCCTCGGCCTTATCGAAGCGTCATCGGACGATCATGAGATTTCCATTGGTGGCTCATCATCAAAATTAAAGGTTTGACGAGTAGTCTTGGGATCGGACTTGCTCGTGCTTGGAACATCCGCAATCGAGTCTTTTGGAGCATCACGGGGGGATGACTCGGCTTCTTCATCGCCCGATCCCGAGAAAGGTTACATCGAGGATTATCCTGGGAATCATGAAGCGCGCTTATCTCCTTTTCGAGGATGGGTCAATGATAGCAGGAGGAAGTTCTCTACTTGACTTCTTTACCCCGGGAAGTCTCAACCTCCCGTGGGCCTTCATTACTTCTGCGGTCTCATTGCAATGAGGCCTGGACCTCCCTTTCGGCGATGTCGGTGTCTTAGGGTCTTCTGTGGTGGCAATCATTGGAGTCTCAACCCCATGGATTGCACTTTCATCGCCAGTGTTAACTCCCGTGGTACATTCCTTCGTGCCTGTTGCATCGGCGAGCGTCATTAGCCATGAGGCGGTTGGCACCTCGGTGAAGCTTGATCTCAAGCTCAATGCGAGCCGTTGATGACAACATCTTTGTTCAATTAGTGTTTGTACTTCCTCCACTTCGCCTCCTGGATTCGTTGTTGAGTCATCTGCGGCATTCTCCGACCCTTGCCGGTGGAGGAGTTTCCCCTCGGTGGCGCACCGGTGAGTGACTTGGAATGGGGTCACTCGTCTCGGACTCATTTGTTTCTATTGAGTGTTCGGTAGTTGGGGCAGGTGGTAAGACACCTTCAATAGGGGTTGGCTCGATTTGGGGTCCCCACTATCCGGTTTCATCGCCATTTCCTTATTGCCGTCTTCCGAGTGAGTGGGGAAGTGGTGGCAATGACGATGGCGATTTCTTTGAACCACTCCCATTGGATCAATTTCGGTGTGTTCGGAGGACTCTCCTGGTCCCTCCATCAATCTTTGCTCGTGAAGGATTTCGGATTCGTGCAATGCTTGCTGCATTTGCAACTCTTTCCGTGGGCGCAAAGCAGAGTCCAGGATCCTCATCATCATCGAGATAAGACATCAAGGAGAGGATGTGTGTGTTCGTAGTGCGAGGAGATAGGCGGATCTTTGGCCTTCTCACGTGCCTCAACTTCCTCACTGTCTTTCTTTCTTTCTCCTTGTCTTTGAAGATCTGCAGGATATCGTGCGATTGTCTTCATCGATCTTTGGGATCATGTGGTTAGGCAAGGAAGTTTAATAGTTCCTCTTCTTCTTCTATAAACTCGGGCCGTTGGAACTGTTCCTTGATTACTCAATTTCCATTTCCTCCACTCACGCAGACGATTTTGGATGTCCGGGTAAGGTGGAGATAGGATCATCACATCACTATCGCTCTATCGGACTTCTTCTTGTGTCTCGGTGCGCGGACTACAACTATTTCTTGAGGTTGCCTCTGTGATCGCCTTCAAAGAGACTTAGTTGTTTCATCAATTACATCCGGGGACTCATTGCTTGGCGGTTTAAGTATTTGTTCGGTGAGTAGGCGACTCGGCCGGTTTTTCAAGCTCGGAGCGCTTGATGATTCTTCTTCGTCTTCTAGTTTGTACGAGGGATTTACGGTTCGAGAGACGCTTTTCTTGAGTCTTGGGCGGCGGGGGCGATGCTAGTGTTTTTCCGAGGAGCTGGCCGTCTTGGCTTATCGATTCTCCTCTTTTTGACGATCGGAGAAGGTATTTGAGAGTCCTTCTCGGCCGCTAGCTTCTGGCTGGGCGGAGACACGAGCTGCGAGGCGGTGTGACTCTGCTGCGGGCGGGAGCGAGTTTGACTTTCTTTCTTTTTGCAGAGGAAGCGTGATCTTCTTAGCTACCGCAGTGGGGCGACTTTCTTCTTTAGTGGAGAGGAAACAATCTGTATCTTGAGGGTCGGTGATTCCCCCTCACTCGTGTCGCTCTCTTGGCGTAGGCTCTCTTCGTGCGCCGAGAGGTTTGATCTGAACATCCTCTTGTTAACATGGAACGCCTTTCCATGTCTAAGAGGGACTCCTTTCACCTCCATCATCCAGGCCAATCACCAGGCCATATCCTAGGGATCCTCCAAATGCGCCATCTTCCTTGAAGGATTTGTTCCCTACATTACGGCATAGTCTGCTTTGTAGACAAACTCAGCCCGGTTTATTTTCCTTTCTTCAATGATCGCGCCATCACGATCAACTTTGCTTTTGTGATTGGTCAAAGCCGCCAAATTTGATGTCAATGCATTTGGCAACTATGTCCAACGACTTGTGATAATCCTCCTTCAGTGATCTCTTGTTTTTTGTGTAAATTATTTTATCAAGTATAGTCGGGCTTGGCTATTTCCTTCCAAAAAGAGCCAGGTTTACATCGGCTTCGCTAATTTCGATGCTCCTTCCGTTGGTAGTGAGCGGTGTTCACCAAATCCTTGGCGAGAGATGGTGAGCCGCTTTCCGTGAGCAGATGACTTTATCCCTTCATCGTGAATCTCGGCATTCACGTAGAAGCGTGCGACCTCCTCCACATAGGTCATCGGATATTCTAGCATCGAAACGATTTCAGCCAGGCGTTTCCAATTTCTCGGCGATTTTCTTCACTAGGGTGTCATCGGACCCTGTTTCACCATCGTCGAAATCCACAAGTGGACCCGGTGTGGATTTGCTTTCCTAACTTGACAAAATCATAGGTTGGTGCCATTTTTCAGGATTTTATCGAAGAAAACTTAGAGATTGATTTGAAGATAGATAGGGTTTTGAGAAGATTTTTGCCTTTTTCCGAGAGAGAGAAATGAAACAGTTTTGGTAGTGTGAGAGAAACGAGGGCGAAAATGGTTTAAGTATGGTTTATGAAAGGGCGTGCGGGTGGTTTTGAAATGTGATCGAAATCAGCGGTTTAGATTTTGCACGCCTATTTAGCATTTAATGTCTCGTATTTAATGCGGCAAAGCATTTATATCCAATCATAAGCTTGGTGTGCGGCTTTATGTCGTACACATCATCATTATCGACGTCATTCTTAAAAACATTCCCGCTTAGCAAAACCGATTGCGTTTTTGTCACTTTGCTCATAAGTGACTCGGCTTATCCCTTAGCATTTGATTTAACTCTTCTTCTCACGAGTTCTCTTAGTGACTAAATTTACAATTTGTCTTGGTATATTTGTCTTTCCAACACGGTGATTTACTTAGCTGATTTGTGAGTTCAACTCTTTTTCCTTTTAGTGTTCCATTTCTTTTCTTTGATTCTTCCGAGTGTCATTTCGGCTCAATTAACCCTAACTCATGTTTGAGTTCTTCAAATCTTGACCCACATAATGGTTTTGTGAAGATGTCGGCCAATTGTTTATCGGTTGAGATATATTCCAAGATGATGTCCTTCTTTTCAACATGATCTCTTATGAAGTGATATCGACATCGATATGCTTTGTTCTTGAGTGCAACACAGGATTTTGAGTGATTGCAATTGCACTTGTGTTATCACACATGATTGGAATTTCTTTTTCCTCAACTTCATAGTCTCTTTTTCTTTGTCTCATCCATAGGACTTGGGCACAATAGCGCCCGACGCCTATGTATTCTCGCTTCCTTGTTGTAGAGGTGGCTATTGAATTTTGCTTCTTGCTAAACCAGGAAATCACTGTTTCTAGCATTTGACATGTGCACGAGGTGCTTTTTTAACATCAACTCTGCATCCAAAGATAGTCGAGTCGAATAGCTAATTAGCTTGAATCCACCTTCCTTTGGATACCATAAGCCAACTTCTTGGCTTCCTTTCAAGTATCTCAATATTCTCTTCTTTCTTTGTCATATGGCTCTCTTTTGGAGCGATTGAAATCTTGCACATACACCTACAACAAAGGTGATGTACGGCCGCTTCTTTGTAAGATAGAGCAATGATCCAATCGTACTCGTATCTTGTTTGATCTGGGCTTGCCATCTGCATCCATGTCCATTTTGGTGATGTATTCATTGGTATTTTCTGAAGACTTCTCCTCCATACCAAATTTCTTCATTAAGTCTACGGTGTATTTTGTTTGACTTATGAAGGTTCCATCCTTGGTTGTTTCACTTGGAGTCAAGGAAAAATGTTAGCTCTCCCATCATGCTCATTTCAAATTTACTTTGCATGAGGTTTGAAAATTTTCACACGAGTTCTTTGTTTGTGGATCCAAAAATGATGTCATCCACATATATTTGAACAAGCAATATACTCTTTTTGTCTTGAATTACGAAAAGTGTTCTATCTACTTTTCCTTTTGTGAATCCATTTCGATTAGGAATTGTGACAAAGTATCATACCATGCTCACGGGTGCCTGTTTCAATCCATACAAGGCTTTCTTGAGTTTGTATACCTTATCTCCAAGAGTCTTCTGCTCAAATCCTGGAGGTTGTTCAACATACACTTCTTCTTCCAATAAACCATTTAGGAATGCACTTTTTACATCCATCTGATATACAATGAAATTCTTGTGAGCTGCATAGGCAAGAAACATCCTTATAGCTTCCAATCTTGCTACGAGGAGCAAATGTTTCATCAAAATCTATTCCTTCTTCTTGGCAATATCCTTTGGCTACTAGTCTTGCCTTGTTTCTTACCACAGAGCCTTCCTCGTTCATCTTGTTTCTGAACACCCATTTAGTACCAATAACATTTTGATGTGTGGGTCTTTGAACTAATTCCCATACTTTATTTCTTTCAAACTGATTCAGCTCTTCTTGCATAGCTTGAATCCAATGTGTGTCGTCAATGCTTGTAACACATCTTTGGGCTCTACTTGCGAGATAAAGCATGTGAACATGGCTTCTTGTTGAGTTCGGATCTTGTTTTGACACCTTCTCTTATATCTCCAATGACAAGTTGGTGGATGGTCTCTCAACCATCTTACATCGGGTTGGAGTAAGTTAGCTGGATTGATCGTCTTCTTGTTTGTGTTCTTTGTGTTGACTCTCTCGTAATCACTTAGCGCAAATTTTCAAAGTTGTTTTTGAGATTCAACTATCTCATCTTCTTATGAGTTTATAATTCGGCTTCAAAGACATAGGGACTCTTCGTATGGTTGGATGATTTGACTTATCGGTGACTCTTCAATGTCTTCTCCATTTACATTTGGCTCATCGAATACCACATGAATGGATTCTACGCAACCATAGTCCTTTTGTTGAGTACTCTGTAGGCTTTGCTTTCAATTTGAGTATCCCAAGAAGATACCTTCATCGACTTTAGCATCGAAAGCCTTTAGATTGTCTTTGCCATTGTTGTGGATGAAGCATTTACATCCAAATATTCTAAAATATGCAACATTTGGTTTTCTTCGTCCAAATCTCATAGGGAGTCTTTGTCACTTTGTCATTTTATCATACATCTATTTTGAGTGTAGCATCTTTGTGTTGATTGCTTGACCCAAAATCTTTTTGGTAACCTGCTTGACTAACATAGTCCTTCTTTGTTTCTTTGAGAGTTCTATTCCTTCTTTCGCAACTCCATTCTGTTTGAGGAGTCCTTGCTGCTTGATAGTTCATGACCAATACCATTTTCTATACAATATTGAGTTATTATTCCATTGACAAACTCGGTTCCTCATACGATCTTATTTTGATAATGGTTTGGCTCTTCTCGTTTTGAATCCTCTTCATCAATTTTGTGGTAGTTTCTGTAGAGTTTCTTTCTTCTTACACATGAATATTGTCCATGTATATCTTGAGTAGTCATCTACTACCACCAAGGTGTATTTCTTTCCACTTATCTTTGTTTGGTTCCTTTGGGCCAAATAGATCCATATGTAGCGGATGCAATATTCTTGTTGAAGATGAACATGTCTTTTCTTTGAATGAAGATTTGATTTGTTTTCCTTCCGACATGCATCACATATACTCTCCTTCTTGTATCTTGAGTCCGGAAGTCCTTCCACAAGACTACTTACGGCAAGCTTGTTAATCGTTTTGAAATTCGGGTGACTCGGCTTTTTGTGCCACAACCAACTTGATTAATTTGTGCTCTTTGCTAATAGGCAGTCTTTGTGTGTAGCGGTTGACCAATCTACATACATGTTCTTTTGTCGCATCCTTGCAACACAACTTCATTCGATTCAAGTATCCTTGATTTGGCATACACCCATGTTGAATCCAACATTATAGCTCTTGTCACGCGAGTTGACTTATGCTTAGCAAGTTGAAGTTGAGTCCTTCGACATATGCAACATCTGTGATTTCTAATCCGTTCCTCTTGATGGATCTAATGCCTCTTATTTCACCTGGAGCTTCATTTCCTCCAAATATTACTTTTGCTCCTTTAACTTCCTTGAATTTTGACAAATTTTTCTTATTTCTGTCATATGTCGGAACAGCCACTATCCATGTACCAGGTTATTTGGCACTCATTTTGTTCCTTGAAACCGCAATCAAGGAAATTAAGTTTTAGGTACCCATACTTGTGCGGGTCTGAGGGGTTAGAATTGTAAGATGATCCAACCAACTTATAGCCAAATGATTTGACTCTAAGGGGTTGCCATCTATCATTGCCATAATCATAATTAATTTGGCAAATTGCTTGGGATTCTAGGTTCATACAATTTGTCTCTTTTTTGTATGTATGCTGTGTATAAGTTTTAGCAATCGCCTTCTTTGGGTAATTGTGGTGTCTCGAGTGTAGTGCCTAGGTGCATATGTGTCTTTGATGAAAGCTCTTATACTTTTGGAATGGCCTTTCTTGAGTTCTAGGCCTTTGCCATTTTGGGCTTATATTCCATAAGTCTATTTGATAGTTTACATTATTCCAATAAGCTTGGCTTGGATATTTTCTACCATTCCCATCATATGTATTTCTTTTATGGATTTTACGGGGTTTTTGGTAGCTCTTCTTCTTTTTGAGTATTTTGTGTTTGGAGTTCTTTGAGGAACTCGGTGAATCTCTTCTCATTTGTCCTTTCAGCGCACTCAATCGGCTATTTTCCTTTTCCTTTATAACCAAGGCCGTTTGTTTGTAATTGTGCTTTGGAGTGAATGTGTGTGCAACATTTAGAGTTTTGGATTTTTAGACTCTTCATTGCTTGAAGATCCTTTTTCCAAAATTACTTTGAAGTTTGACATATCACGGAGGAGTTAAATCCTAAGCTTTGTCTTGTCTCCACATTCTCTTTGACTCATAATAAGATCATCTAATGATTTAGATGCCTTAGTGAATGAGGCAATAACATTTTTGAGGTCATTCTCCTCTTTTCTATGGCAACTATTTCGCTATTAACTTAGCATTTTCGGTCTTTAAACTTTCATTCTCATAGCTATTTGACTTAGAGTACCCGGCTCCTTAGTCATTTGTGAGTTTTGGCTTTTGAGTATCTTTGTTTTCCTCATTTAGTAGTGTGTGTGAGGATTTAATGTGTTCAAAATCTTTCATCATTTTGCCTAATGAATCATAAAGATCGAGTGGGTGATGAAGTGTGTGTGTCACGATCACTATCACTAGAGTCGAGTTTGATGAGTTGGAGTGTACCTCATCTTCTTGGTCGGAGTTGATCTTGTTCCTTGGCCATCAAGCGGATCGGGCTTCTTCTTGAGTCACTTGAGTAGTCGGCTTCACTGCTCTCAGAATCATTGTCTCTCTTGACTTGGTTGTTTCAATGATCTCTGCGACCATCATTGCCTTTTTCTTTTCTTGTCTTCTTTCTCTCGAAGACCTTTCTTTCTTCTTCATTCTGTATTTGTTAACTACAGGATATGAGCAATCAATGGCATAGTGACTGGTTTCTCTGATTCAAAGATAGATATTCAACCTTTTGATCGACTCTTTCCATTCTTGGATTGTCGACCCTTTGATATTGACTTTTTGATGATCTGTTCTCTTGGTTGGTCTATCTTCCCTTGATTTGGAGGAGCCGAGTGTCTTCGGAAGATTCGCCCTTTCCTCTCTTGTAGTTCTTATTGAAGAACTTGTTGAACCTTTTAACTATCGGGGCTATTTCTTGGATCAATGACTTCTTTGACCTCGGCTCTCTTCCCATCTTTAACAATTAGAGCATTGTTTTGGGTACAAATTTGTCTCTTCTGGTCTTTTCTTCTCGGCTCAAACTCGTAGGCTTTGAGGTCCGAGAATAGTTCATGGTTGGATGTCTTTGATAGGTCCATGGAATGTCTTAGTGCCATGACCTTCATTTCCCATTCACAATTTGGAAGACTTTTTAGGATTTTCATACACATTTCTTACTGTGTATATTCCTTTCCAAGTGCGAGATAACTCATTGGTGATTTACGTGAATCGAGCATCCAGTTGATCCAGGTTTTCTCCCGAGATCATTTTGAAGTTCTCAAATTTCTGTACGACCCACCGATAATTTGTTTTCTTTGATTTGCTCACGAGCCTTCACAAATCAATGTTAGCTTGTCCCATTTCTTTAGCCGTTTTGCATGATTTGACTTTATTGAACATGGCTTTGTCAAGGTTTTGTAAAGGATGTCCTTGGCTACATTGTCCAGGTTGTATCTTTTTGTCATCATTTGTCCATTCAGTTCTTGGTTTTCAACCATGTAGTCAGGAGCAACATCCTATTCTCCTTCATTTGCACTCTTCTTTGTTTGTGTTCACCTTTAAGATTTGCAGTGGCCCATCCTCTATCACTATCCACATCTCATCATGTAATGTTGATAGATGAGCACGCATACGAATTTTCCAATCATCAAATTCTTCAATAGTGAACATAGGGATGCGTGTCAAATTTGCTTCCATGATAATAACTTTTAATGATAAAAAGAGTTTTGAAAGTTTAAGTACTAAAGCGGACTTTGAAAAGTTTGGAGATCTAGTTCATTAACGGTGCGGAGGGTTCAATGAACCAACCGCTCCGATACCATTTGTAGGTCCCAAGGGGTGTAAGTGTAAGGTTTAGAAGGGGGGTTGAATAAACCTTACCAAATTTTGATTTAGTCCTTTTAAATATTCGAGTTGATACTTGTAATTTGTGTCTAGGTGGACAACCAATTTAGTTAATCAAGAGAGTTAGTCTCTCAACAGACTCAATCGAGAAATTTGTTGATGGAATAACTCATTTTGTTGGGTCTAAATTAACTCATTTGTGGATTTGTTATCGTGGAAGACTTAACACCCTTAAGTTTGGTTAAACAAGGATTTAGTGCTTGGTTTAGTACTTAGAAATTATCAAGTGGATAGCAAATTTATCGTGATTTAAACAATTAAGATGCAAGAATTAAAGTCTTTGAAATGTAAATGACACAATGAAATTTTTATAGAGGTTCGAAGATGGGGTAATTCTTCTACTCCTCTCTTCTCCAACTCCTGGAGGAATCCACTAGGTATTGATCAAGTATACAAAGTGGTAACAGTCCGGATACAAGTCTTGATCACACATCCGACTTGATCCTTTGGGACTCGATCTGGAGACGCCTTGATCACTCGGTGGCTTCTCGTGCGACTAAGCTTCTTCACAGGGTAGGTTTGCCTTGCTACTACTGACCCACTTGCTCAAGCTCTTTGGATTTGATCACGAAGCCCTCCAAAAGCTTAAGACTTGGTTCGACCTTGAACCTTCTTACAATCCTTCGTGGAATGTAGACCCCTTGATTTTTCATTTTCCTCTTCAAGCGATTGAAGTTATCTTTCCTTCACAGGTGAGTGTTGGATTGATGTTCTTCGTAGTGTAGGCTTGAGGATTGAGAATATTTGAGGTTTTGGTTCTAATAATTGCTTGAAGTATTTTTTTAGTTCAAGGTCCGTTACCCTTCTCAAAATCATTTCTCGGCCTTTTATAGTGATCTTTCAAAAATTTGCCCGTTGAAGAGATAGGCTTATTTTTGAAAGTCACTTGCGATCGTTGGCTTGTCTTGTCTTGTTGCGATCCTTGGAATTGCCATTTCCTCGTATGAATTGTTTTTTTTACCTTTTCAAAGTTCGACACGGTGTAGTGCTTCCCATTGGTTCATTCCTCTTGCACGCTTCGGGGTCGAGCACTCAGAAAGGTGGTATGGAGATATTACTTGTTTAAGTAATTCTCTTGATTTACGTGCAACGGATCTTTTCGATTATCTCGACTTTTGCATTTCTTTGCTTTCCCAGGTGACTTAGAGTCGACTTCCAATCATGGATGACTCTTGTCACTTCAATTTGAGATTTGGCTTTTCTTGAGTTGACTTGACCGATACTCCACTGTTTGCATCTCACTGCTCCTTCAAGAGAGTTCTGTCTACTCTTCTTTGCCATACTCAGCTGTCTCGCAGCGGAGTCTTCCTTCTAGTCTCCAGTTGTCCTCTTGCATGTTTGGGCGTAGCTGACTTAACTCAGCTTGACCAGCCCTATTTATTACAATGCATTTTACAACAAGAATGGGGTGCCAACTTCCTATTCTAAGTTTTACATGGCATTCATCAAAATCTAAACAATAAATTTCCTAACAGAGCACATCCTTAAATTTCCTTGCTCGAGCCCGTGTTATCGGACCAACTGGCACTGTTACTGGATCCTTCGTCCATGGATTCTCATCATTCCCCTCCTCTTCAGGAGGATTTGCCCTCAAATCCGAATTGACATCAAAAGGACTAAGATCAGCAACATTGAAAGAAGCACTAACACCATAGTCCAAGTCTATCTTGTAGGCATTATCATTGATTCGCTCAAGCACTTGGTCCATCCCTTCAGATGACTTGACTTCCTATGTGCCGGGAAATGTTTGGGCCGCATATGCACCCAAACCCAATTGCGTGGTTCGAACACCACCTTCTTTCAATTCTTGTTAGCCTGCACCGTGTACTGCTCTGTTCGCCATTCGATGTTGAGCCTTGCTTTCTCATGTAACTGTTTCACAAAATCAGCTTTCTTCTGGCCATCTAAGTTAACATGCACAGAAATAGGTAAAGGTGATAAATCCAAGGGGGTTAGCGGATTAAAACCGTAAACGAGTTCAAATGGTGAAAACTTCGATGCAGAATGCACAACACGATTATAAGCAAACTCAACATGCGGTAAACACTCTTCCCAAGTTTTAATGTTCTTTTTAATAATAGCCCTTAACAATGTAGACAAAGTCCTATTGACTACTTCCGTTTGACCGTTCGTTTGGGGGTGACATGTAGTAGAAAATAACAATTTAGTCCCCAATTTCCCCCACAAGGTCTTCCAAAAGTAACTTAAGAACTTAGAATCCCTATCCGACACAATGGTTCTAGGCATACCATGCAACCTTACAACCTCTCTAAAGAACAAATCGGCAATCAAAGACGCATTATCAGTTTTATGACATGTAATAAAATGTGCCATCTTTGAAAAACGATCTACGACAACAAATATAGAATCGGACCCATGTTTAGTTCTCGGGAGCCCTAAAACAAAGTCCATAGAAATATCAACCCAAGGTGCCGTCGGAATAGGTAGGGGCGTGTACAATCCCTGATTTTGGACCCGGGATTTAGCTTGTCTACAAGTAACACATCTACTACAAACACGCTCAACATCTCGCTTCATATGTGGCCAATAAAAATGCTCTTGTAAGACTGCTAACGTTTTGACCACCCCAAAATGTCCCATAAGACCCCCACCATGCGATTCTCTCACTAGTAAGTCTCTTAAAGAACACCCAGGAATGCACAATTTATCCTCCCGAAATAAAAACCCATCATGCTTATAAAATTTACCCTCTGCCACCTTCTCACATGCAACAAACGACTCAGAAAAATCAAGATCATGCAAGTACAACTCTTTAATATGTTCAAACCCAAGGATTTTAGCATCTAAAGTCGAGATAAGAGTGTACCTTTGAGATAGTGTGTCTGCTACAATATTAGTTTTACCTTGCTTGTACCGGATGATGTATAGGAATGTCTCGATGAATTCGAGCCAACGGGCATGTCGCTTATTCAACTTTTGCTGCCCCTTAAGATACTTTAGGGACTCATGATCGGTGTAGATTATGAACTCCTTCAGCCACAAATAGTGCTGCCACGTTTTCAAGGCCCGGACCAAAGCATACAACTCCTTGTCGTACGTCGGATAGTTCAAGGCCGCCCCACTCAGTTTTTTCGCTGAAGAATGCGATCGACTGCCCCTCTTGCATTAGTACGGCACCGATTCCAACCCCCGACGCGTCACACTCGATCTCAAAGACCTTGGTAAAATCCAGAAATGCTAGCAAAGGCGCATGTGTTAGCCTTTCCTTCAACAACTCAAATGCCTTGTCTTGGTCTTCGCCCCACTGAAACGCAAAACTCTTTTTAATAGTTTCCATCAATGGTGCTGCGATAGTACTGAAATCCCGCACAAATCTCCGATAAAAGCTCGCAAGTCCATGAAAACTACGCACTTGACTGGCCGATGTGGGTTTAGGCCAGTCCTGGATAGCTTTAATCTTCTCCTCATCTACTGTAATTCCCTTCGAGCTCACTACAAACCCCAAGAATATTAACTGCTCCGAACAAAATGTACACTTCTTGATGTTTGCATACAACTTCTCTTTTCTCAATACCTCTAAGACAACCCTTAAATGATCCAAGTGTTCATACAATGACTTACTATAAATGAGAATATCATCAAAGTAAACCACGACGAACTTACCAATGAAAGCTCTCAAAACATGGTTCATGAGTCTCATGAACGTGCTAGGTGCGTTGGTTAGCCCAAAAGGCATGACTAACCACTCATATAACCCATGCTTCGTCTTAAAGGCCGCTTTCCACTCATCCCCTTTTCGCATCCGAATCTGATGGTACCCACTCCTCAAATCTATCTTGGAGAAGATGCTAGAACCATGGAGCTTGTCTAACATATCATCCAAGCGAGGTATGGGATGCCGGTACTTGATAGTGATGTTATTAATAGCCCGACAATCCACACACATCCTCCAAGACTCATCCTTCTTCGGAACTAGTAGTACCGGAACCGCACAAGGACTCATGCTTTCCCGGATGAGTTTCTTGCTTAGCAACTCATCAACCTGCTGCTGCAACTCTTTTGTCTCATCCAGATTAGTTCTGTAAGCCGGCCGGTTAGGTAGTGATGCACCCGGAATGAAATTAATCTGATGCTCAATCCCTCGAATAGGTGGTAATCTATCCAGCATCTCGTCTGGAAATACATCCTCGAAGTCCTGCAACAAAGACAAGATAGAACTAGGCAAATCAGGGTTAAGACTGTCAGTAGATAAATAAGTGCCCTTGTAAACCAAGAGTATCATCGAACAACCACTCGTGGTGGCTTTCCTAAGGTCACTCATTTTTGCCATCAAATTTATTTTTCCCTCGTTTCTTACCTCATGGCCGTCCCTCCCCCCTTTTTGTTTTCTGGCCCTCTCAAAATTATTTCTCTCTTTTTTCTCGGCTATCTCTCGAACCTCACTTCTACGCTTAGCCGGACCCTCACTCTTGTTTTTTCTCAACCTCTCCTTTTTCTCGGCTTTATTTTGATTTTTATGCTCACTAGCCGAACTCTCTTTTTCTTTTACCTCTCCCACTCTTGATTTCACTTGATCCTCATAAATTTCTTTTGGAGTTAAAGAAAGAGGTACAAATCGCTTTTGATTGTGAACAAGAGTATACTGGTTGGTGTAGCCGTCATGTTGCACCCTCCTATCAAACTGCCACGGTCTACCCAACAGGATGTGCCCCGCCTGCATCGGCGCCACATCGCCCAACACCTCATCCTTATGTCCCCCTATTTGAAATGTTACTTTCGCCTGTCTACTTATCCGCATCTCCCCACAGTCGCTCAACCACTGCAACTTATAAGGTTGTGGGTGTTTTATTGTTGGAATTCCTAGCCTATCCACCATCTTTGCACTTGCTACATTAGTGCAACTCCCTCCATCTATGATGACACTACACACCTTTCCATTGACAAAACACCTTGTATGAAAGATGTTTTCTCGCTGGAATCCCTCATCTGACTTAGGCTGAATACTCAGCGCCCTCCGAGACACCAGGGACAATGACTCCCCCTTCGTTGCCTCTAACACCTCTGAAATTTCCTCCAACTCTGGCATATCACTATAATCCTGCTCTCCCTCACTCTCCGACTCCATTTCCCCATTCTCGGGCAACACCAACACCCTCTTATTTGGACATTGACTCGCTATATGCCCAAACCCATGACCTTTAAAACATTTAATATCCCTTGTGCGAGCAGTAGAGGGTTCGATTTTACCTGCAGGTTTAGGCTCGGGCGCCTTCCCCCTTTGATCCGCCACCTTCGAACTCTGCTCCTCCTTTTTGTTGGTGTTTGACTTCCATGCATTGGAGTTAGAGTTAGGTGCTGGTCGGTTGAAACCCCTCCTCTTGAGTTGTTGCTCCACCTTCACCGCCATATGCACCATCTCCTCGAGATTGACACAGTGATGTAGGTCGACGGCATTCGCAATGGGCGTGTTCAAACCCGCGATGAACCTGGCCATAGTCACCTCCGGGTCCTCATCGACATTTTCCCTTGCCATAAGCATCTCCATCTCCTTGTGGTAGTCCTCCACACTCTTCGAACCCTGAGTCAACCTCTGCAACCTTTGATAGACCCCCCTATAATAGTGATTTGGAACAAAACGACGTCGCATCAAACTCCTCATCTCCTCCCATGTAGAAACTGGCCGCTCGCCGTTTCTCCTCCTAGAGACCATTAGTTGATCCCACCACACACTTGCGAAATCCGAGAACTCAGTTGATGCCAATTTTACCTTTTTCAATTCGGAATAATATTGGCAGTCGAACATATTCTCAGTTTTCCTTTCCCAATCTAAATAGGCGTCCGGATCACTTTTTCCTTGGAACGATGAAATTTGCATCTTGATGTTACTTAAATTGCTATCCTCGCGCCCCCGATCACCCCTATCTCCACGCCGACCTCTACCCGGATTATAATTTTGCTCCCTTTCAGAATCAAAATCATCAATCTCGTCTACCCACTCCTCTAACTCGAACCTCCTTGGCCTTCGCACCCTAGTAGCAGGTTCTTCTATTTTCGGCGCCTCCCTGGGATTCCCGTATGTTTCGATCATTACTTTCTTTATGAGGCTTGCAAGTGCCTCCATATCAAGAATCTCCAATGGTTGTCAGTTTTCGTCTGTCATGCTTAAATCACTCACCTCACGTGTATACGCTCGTGTATTACTCAACTCAAAAATCCCCAAGTACCCGCACTTGTCACGATTATAAACCAATCAGACAGTCACAAGTACACCTCAACACACCAAGAAAATTACCAAACCAATCAACGGATCATAAAAGATGAAATTGAAGACTAGGGTTTAAATTTTCGAATTTTCCAGAATTTTGTTTTTTTTTTTGCACGCGGTTTAGATTCTTTACCCGCTGATTGTTTTTGTGTAGTTCGATTTTGTTTTTGATGCACTTTGGCCAGAGGATGAGTCAGCTTCAACAACCGACTTCCGGAAGGCATTTAAAGCCATTTGTGTTGAGATCAAGAAAATGGAGCACATTTTTTCATCATTAGACCAAAGGCTGGATAATCGCGATGCCAACATCAGTGGAGATATTCACGGAGTTGTAGTGGAAATCCGAGAATGGGTTGGACAAACAATGGCTATGAGAAGAGAGCAAATCCGCTACTTCTAGTCACTATTTGCAGAGTTAGTGGTCTAGAGTGCGGATAACATCCAGTTCCAACATAGGCAGAAGGATTACATGGTGAGAATAGAGGAATCACACAAATCGGATATGGAGTTACTCAAGCTACAACACAAGAACGAAATCGCAAGATTGGAGACCAACATGAGTCAGCAGCTCAATGTTCTCCAAATAGAAATGAAGCTAATGGCAGCTGAGTCGAAGGCTATGCGGTCAGAATTCTGAGCAGCCTACTCCAAGTCAAATGATAAGCATGATTCAACCAACAACCGACTTGATTTCATCTTAAGTGGGATGTTCCCTGGCCCGTCCCTACTTTTGGTGATGATGCCAAAAAGGGGGAAGATGAAGGATTGAGGGAACTGGAGGAAGGGCAAGGAGGCCATAAGAAGGAGAAGAAAGGAGAAGCAGCTGAGGGGGAAGGAAGTTCCGCGAAAAACCCCCCTCTAAAAATTATGTTTGCCAAAACTCCTCAGCAAGGAGAAGTAATAGCCTCACTCCTTAAGTTTGAGTTGGCTGTCAAACAATCAAGAAAAGCCATCGAAACTGAGTTTGAGAAAGTGGCCAAGAAGCATTCTGCACGTATCAAGAACATAAGTACACAGTATGATGGTCCCCCATCAGGATTATTAAAGGATTCCCCAATAACCAAACCCCCGAGAGAAATTGCAATGCCCGATGCTGGATTTGAGCCCATATCACTAGAGGAATTTCAAACTCTAGACGCTGAAGGCTACTTCAAGAATTTGACTCTATCGCAAGCTTGGGACTTGTACTGGGAGAAGGGTCTCGATTTGTGCAAATCAGCTGATAAGCAACACAGTTCCAGCAGTCACTCAGCTGGAAAAGCACCAGTATAATACACTCCCAGAGGAGGAGCTGAGTCAGGAAGAGGAAGGGGAAGGTCTGGAAGCAGCGGAAGAGGCAGAAGCACTCAACCGCAGCCAAGACCACAGGACATAAAGTATATCAATCCACAGAAGAAGGGATTAAATTACTGGGCTGGGTACGATCATCTTACCAATTTAGAAGTGATGCGCAAGAATGAAGAAGCTGTAAGGAGGCAAGAAGCTAAAAATGAAAGGGTAAACCGCGAATGGGAAGAAAGGCAGCGTAGGGATGACCCTGATGCAAGGCGTGCCTATGAGAAGAGAAAGAAGGAAGAAGAAGAGAGAAAAAGGAGAAGAGTAGAGGAAGACAAGAGGAGAGCTGAAGATGAAGAGAGAAGAAAGAAGAAGGCAAGGCATTAAAGACGGTTGTAACCCCTTCATGTATTTTACCTTATTGTAAATACACAGCTGTAAGTACTCTGTAATAATAATCTGATACTTGTTGTAATTTCTTCTTTGCTCTGATTCAATGTATGTATAAGCTCTGATACATTGTATAAAATACAACTTGTAAACAGCTTTGTAAAGCACTTCTTGTGTTTGTTGTTATTTATATTTAAGTTTTGGCATCATCAAAAAGGGGGAAATTGTTAGGAAATTTATTGTTAAGATTTTGATGATACCATGTAAAACTTAGAATAAGAAGTTGGCACCCCTTTTTGATGTGAACCGCAACAACGATTGTGCATACAACCCAACAACAATATGTTGTTAACCCAAGATCTTCACTAGTTCGGTTAAATTGGTGGAAACCTCGACCCGTTGCTTAGCAAAGCAAGAACCTCGGTATGCGAAGACGCCACAAGCAATTATGGATTATTGCCTGATAAGTCGATAATTGCAACAAGAACACAAATCTTGAAGCACTTGGAGAAACACTCAAATTTGAGAGTAAAAAGATTAATTGTATTGATTCATAATGAAAAACAATAAGTGTTCACCCTTATAAGGGATCCAAACCCTAATCCTACTAGGAAACAACTTAAACCGAAAAAGGAAACTCAAAAACTGAAGAAAAAACGTGAAAAAGTCAACTCAGTATCCCGCGACACGACTGTGTTGGGGGACACAGCCAGACCGTGTTCTCCGCTGGAAACCGTGCAAAAATCTTCTCTCGCGACACGACCGTGTTGCCTGACACGGCCAGGTGGGCCCGACCAAACGGAACCAAAACCGGAAGAGGAACTGGAACCGTGGTCAACGGTTCCTGGAACTGTTGACCGGTTCCCGGTTCTGAACCGCGAAGGAACCGACCTCTATCGGTTCCGGTTCCGGTTCGGTTCCTCCTTTGGAAGAACCGTGGAACCGCCGGTTCCACGGTTCCGGTTCCACGGTTCGGAACCCCCGGTTCCACGGTTCGGTTCCACGGTTCCGAACCGTAGAACCGCCAGCAATATATGTTTTGAATTTTTTTTTAATATAATTATGTCATGTGAGTGATGTGACCGTTGCTTTTACTTTATTATTATTTAATAAAATATTAAGCAACGGTCATTTGGGCCTTGAACTTGATGCTTTGGCCTTGAATTTGGGGCTGCAACGTGCAGCCCCCAATTTTTTATTTATTTTTTGTTTTTTTCTGGTTTTATTTTTCTATAAATACCCCACTCCCCTAATTCATTTTTCCACACCACTCTCTCAATTTCTCTCTAATTTCTATCTCACATTTTCACTCTTGTTATTTAAAGCTAAGAAATTTCTCTCCTTCTTTCTCTAATCTCTAATTCATTTATCTATAACTTATTATTAGAAATTTTCTTCTTTTAAATTCTATAAATTACTTTAAAAAATATTACTTATATTAAATATTAAATTATCTATTTGATTTATAGTTTTATACTTCAATTCTTGTATCTATAAATTTAATATATTATGGCAAGTTCATCCTAACCCCGTGATATCACCGGATTAAGCGACGAGGAGCAAGAGATCGAGCAATTATTTGAAACGCAAGAAAGTGTCGATCAAATTCCAACAAGTGGTAAAAAGCCTCGAGCTCCTAAATCCGACATGTTTGTTAAACATTTCAACAAAGTCAAGCTTCCATCCGGTGAAATCCGAGCAAAATGCAAATATTGTGAGGTGATTCTCATTTTTTTATTTTTGTAATTTTATATTTTAAGTTTTTATTAAATAAATACGTTACTATTTTATTTTTCTTATTTTTTAGACTTCTTATAATTACAACAAGGAGGTGGGTATGGGTCTTTAAAGAAGCATATGGGAAAAAACATCCTGTGGAATTTGGATATGCTCCAACACAAACTCAATTGCACGGGTATGTCGGATCTTCAAGTCTCGGTGGAGGTACGCAAAATCAACCCGGTTTATTTAAATATGATGATAGAGTATGGAGAGAAAATTTAGCTAAATTTGTATCTATAGAACATCTTTCGTTTAGTTTTGGAGAAAATTTAAGTTTTGAAGAACTTTGTCAATCTTCACTAAATCCCGCTACTAAACGTGTTCCTAGAACTTCTCTCACACGTGAAATCAGGAAATTAGTAAAAAATGGTAAAAAAAATTTAATTAATGAATTTGGTTCTTTAGTTCAAAAAGTATCTATTTGTTCTGATATTTGGAGTGATCATTGGCGAACACATAGTTATATGGGTATTACATGTAATTGGATAGATAGTTCTTGGCATTTACAAAAACGATTAATTGCTTATAGATTATTTGATGAAAGACATAGTGCCGAGAATATTGTTAATATGATAAATTTAATTTTGCAAGAATATAATTTAGTTGATAAAATATTTTCTATTTCATTTGATAATGCTAGTTCAAATAATGCTAGTATTGAAGAACTTACTTCATTATGTCAACCATCTTTAGGGGGTAGATATTTTCATATTAGATGTATTTGTCACGTACTAAATTTATGTGTACAAGATGGATTAACTTATTTAAACGAGCATATTCAACCAATTAGAAGCGCACTTCAATATTTATGGGGACATCCGACAATTATGCATCAATGGGGTAAATATTGTAAAGCGAATAAGAAAAGACCGAAAAGATTTCCTAGAGATGTACCAACACGTTGGAACTCAACATATGATTTATTACAAGCTTCGTTTGATTATAAGGAATTATTGTGTTCTTTTTTAACTCCTTGATATTTGTAGGAATTCGTTTATATCCTTACCAATGGAATAAATGCGCTTCTTTATGTGAGATGCTAGGAGTTTTTTCAGAATCAACAAATTTATTATCCGGTGTTTATTATCCGACTGCAAATCTAGTATTAATGAATTGTATTAATATTGCTACCGCTTTTAATGAATGCATAACTGATCCACTTTTACATGATTGTATAGAAAAAATGAAATTGAAATGGTGTAAATATTTTCAAACTATTCCAGAACTTTATTTAATTGCTTTTGTATTAGATCCTAGATGTAAATTAGTTTTATTAGAAGATTTGTTAAATATATATTATGATGCTTTATATCCAGGATCGATCCAAGTGGGATAAACCTAGTGTTCGACTAATTTTACTTCAAGTTAGACAAGGACTAAATGAACTTTATAATGAATATAGCTTAAAATTTAATGGAGAAACGAGTCAACAAGAAATACAACCTACACATAGTACTTCAACCGGTTTAAAGAAATTTAGCATAGCACAACGCTTAGTTAGGGAAAAAAGTAAACGACCACGGAGTTCCTCAACTTCTAACATAGAACTTGAGAATTATTACACTACAAGTTTTGAATTTAGTGAAGCAGATAATGATGATTTGGACATATTGCGGTGGTGGTCACAAAAAATCCAAAGTTATCCAATCCTTTCAATCATAGCCAAGGAGATTTTAGCATGTCCCGTTTATTTGTGGCGGTAGAACAAGCTTTTAGCTCCGGTGGGAACATGTTGGACGAGCAAAGGTCGTGTTTGCATCCGGACAACTTAGAAGCTCAATGTTTGTTGGCCGATTGGACTAGAGCGGAAAAACGAATACAAGGAATGGAAGCTCAATTAGATCTCAACGATGACTTTGACACAGAAGGAACAACGTCCACAGCCGGAATAGAAAATGGGAGTGATTGAGCCACGCCACTCCCAAAAGGTAATAAGGGTAAAAAAGTAAGCGAACTACGTGGGCTTTGATTCCTCTATTCCCTAAGAGGATACGCAGGCAACTTAATATTAATTATTCATGTTAATTATTAATATTAAGTTCAAGCCCATTTTTTTTTTTTTTTTTGTTTAATTTAATTTAAAGTCTTCCAATAATCTAAGATAATATTCTAAATTAGGTATTGAATTATATAGTGTTATATTAAACAAAAAAAATATATATATTTTTTTTAAAAAGAAGCCGGTTCCAAGGATCGAACCAGAAATGGAACGCTTGATTCCACGGTTCGGTTCGAGCGGAAGCGAATGGCGGTTCCGGAACCATTTTGGAACCGTCTGTTCAAGGTTCCGGTTCCGGTTCCATTATTATTTGGAATCGGAACCGGCGGTTCCGGAACCGTGGACAGGCCTACGGCCAGGCCATGTTGCGCTCTGGAATTTGAACTCGACCCAACCAATGTAGCACGGCCGTGTTTCATCGACACGGTTAGGCCGTGCTTCCAAGCACGGCCGTGTCAGTGAGCACGGCCAGACCGTGTTGCCCTGCGCACGCTATGTTTTGACCTCCTCTTCGTCCCGAGCTCAAAATAACAACCTAAGACGTGGCCCTAAAGGTTTTCTTGGCCTCTAAACATCAAAACAACTCCAAAATAATTGAAAATTACAACTAACTAAGATAATCGAACACAAGACACTAATGAGACTTGATTACAATGTCTTCAAGACACAAAGTGACTCGTATTCTCGGCATCCTTAGCTCGCTCAGTCTGAGGTGGACTCCGTAATGTCGATGACGCCAATCAACTAGACCATCCGAACCTCTTCCTCCATCGGCAATGCACTCTCGACCTCCTTTTGTACAACTTGAATCAACCCATTGAGCGCATCCTAAAATTTCCTTGCTCGAGCCCGTATTATCGGACCAACTGGCACTGTTACTGGATCCTTCGTCCATGGATTCTCATCACTTTTTCCTTGTATTCCTACTTTGTAATAGATATGACTGCATGAGCTGAGTGAAGTTAGCTATGTCGAAGAATGCAAGAAGTCAACTGAAGACTAGAGTGAAGAACCAGCTGTGTGTCAGCTGAGTATAGTCAAGATGGAAGGTACAGACTCGACTGAAGGAGATCTAGCTGGGGAACAACTTTTTAAAAGTTGTAGAAGTCAAGTCAAAGGGGTAAAGACAGCAGTCAAGTCAAAGGATGAAGCCGAATGAAGTCTACTAGTTGAACTGACAGCTGAGTCTTTCCTTAAAGGATGAATCATACTCTATCTTAAAGTGTTTGGCCCAGAAATATGCAAAAAGAATAAACCAATGTGAAACACTGAAGCTTGTGTCAGGCCCTGAAAAGCTGCAGAGCCATTTAATACGAGGAAGGGTCAACATCACAATGTTGCAGGCCAAGAAAAGACAAGCCAACGAACAAGAAAATGTCATTTGAAAATAGCCTATCTCTTCAACAGGCAAATTTTGAAATGAGCACTATAAAGGCTGAGGAAGCATTTGAGAAAAGGTTACGAATGACACTGATCTAACAAGTAATTTCAAGCAAGAAAAACTTGCAAATATTCTCAAAGCTTATCAAGAAATTCCTCAAGCCTAAAACTCGAAGGAACTCGATCCAACACACATTTTGAAGGAAAGAATACTTCAACCAGTTCAAGTGGAAAAGTTTTAAAGAACAAAAGGGGTCTACTCTCCAAGTTTGAAGGAGCTGTAGTAAGGTTCAAGATCGAACCAGAAGTTTCAAGCTCGTTGGAAGGCTGTGTGATAAATTCCAAGGGTTTGAACGGAGCTGAAGTAGCAAGACAACTGTCTTGTGAAGAAGCTGAGTCGCAGGAGAAGCCAGATGTGTGATCAAAGCTTTCTCTAGAATGAAGAACTGCTTTGTAATCGGATCTGTTACTTAGTGGATTCCTCCAGGTAGGAGAAGAGTGGATTAGAGGAATTACCCCATCCTCGAACTACTATAAAATTTGCTTGTGTCATTTACTTTCAGCACTTTACTTTCTTGCATATTTTTATATCTGCTGATAAGGTAAATTGAAATCCTACTGATAATAACAAGTGCTAAAAATAAGTGTTAAAACGTGCTTAAAATTAACAAAGGGTGTTAAGTCTTCCGCTGTATAAAACCAAATTAACTGAAAAGTTAAGTGTTAGCTGACGAACTAAGTTATACTATCATCACTAAGTCGAGTCTGTTGAGTGGCTAACTTTGGTGAAGTAAGCCAACCTAGCTGTCCTCCAAGGACGTAGCTGATTTGAGTCAACTCTGTTGAATATTTTAAAAGGACTAGAAAGTGAACATTTGGTAAGGTTTATTCAACCCCTGCCCCCTTCTAAATCTTACACCACACCCATTGGGACCTACGAGAGGTTTAATTATCCTAAATAATAAAAAAAAAAAAAAAAAAGAAAATTGTAGGAGGAATGATGGGGGAGAGGGGGTGGCCACTAGGGGGTAGGATGAAGCAAAGTTTGTCTTTTTCCTTTTGTCCTTTTCCCTTGTCTTGTTCTAGAATGCTTCATTTCCTCAAAACCCAAGCAACTCTTCACTTTACCAAGGCAAGCATGAGCCATCCTATACCAAAACAGTTGACGGCCTAAAGGGGGGGGGGGGCACTTAAGGGATAGAAGGAGGGGACTCTTGTTTTACACCACTTCATCCTATACTTAGACATTTTCACCAAAGAAAGCAAACTTCTTCTTCTACCACGAGGGCCGAATGTTTGAGGTAATAATGTAAGAATTTCTTCAAAATTTTCCTTCTAAAATTCAAGATCTTCTTCTCCAACTTTTAACTTGAAAATTTCCCCTCCTTGTAGCTTGAAAGAGAAAGGGCCGAAAATTTGGAGATTACTAGGCTTGAAGATTGTGACTTTAGAAGGCTTTCAAGAATCTAAGGATTAAAGGTAAGGACCCCTTGTGCTAATAATCACTTTTTCATATCTTTTACTTCCAAACACTACCCTCTTTCATACCAAAACTTCCAACTAGGGGCTGTCCTAAGGAAGCTTGGGAACTTAAGGGGTTGTTCTAAGGAGGAGAAGCTACCTAGACCAACTAATTACCAAGAGACTAAAAGTGGGTGAAAACTCTTCCAAGTCCCTCATCATTTTCGCATAAAAAGCATGATCATATATGTGTTATGCTATGTATAGTTTTATAAAAAAATTCAGTAATATATATTTTGGAAATTTCAAAAAAAAAAAAAATTAGAGTTATGTATAGTAAGATTTATTGGAAAAAATAATAAATAGTCTAAAATTGCTCTTATATGCTTTTATGAGCTTATTTCAACACATGTTCGAAAATTGCTGAGAAATTAATGAAATATATGTTTTTACATGTTATATATTCTGGACTTATGATTTAGTAAAAACAAATCGAGCTTCAGCCATTTTTGAATTTTTGGACCCTAAACACTGTAAATATATTGTGTATAAGTGATAAAATAATAATGGGATCCTCCGGGTCAAGCAAATGCAATTAAAAGAATAGTTAGACACTAAAATGGCAATTTTAAAACTCTTAAGGGACCTCACTGTAATTTTTAAATATCCAGACAGTCATTCCCCGAAAATATTATGGAATTATTTTAGATAACATTTTGGACCCATAGTCCGAAAAATAATCGGACTTGAAACGAGTCCTTTACAACAAAATCATTTTGGGCTAAAAATAGAATTTTTCAAAAATAGAATACTTAACCTGTGACATTTCCAAAACTGCTTTTACCTCAAAATAGTACTGTACTAATAAATAGTTTGGACTTGGATTCTCATTAATACCCTTCTCGGTTTAAGAGATATCTATTTTTAAAATATCAGGTCAAAAATATAGTTTTTGGAAACATTCAAGACTGACTTGCAATTTTAGAAAATATGATCCCGAGACCCTGATATTATAATTATTTGGAATTTTTAAAAAAATTAGAAATTGACCTTGCCTGTTTTCGAGTCCGGGATCAAAACTTATTGAATTTTAAAACCTGGTATGAAATAATCTCTCTTAGTAGAAATGTTTTATTTTAAATAAAATTACTAAGGTCCTAGAAATTTAATATTTTCAGATTCAGTTTTCTTACTTAATTTTTAATATATTTAGTAGTTATTTAATAAAAAATTATATTTAATAATTATGCGAATTTTAATCGAGACTTTCTTATCAAGTAAATACACAAGCAACAAGGTGGCTTCCTCGCCCGGATAATCTGTAATTTTACATATGGACTTCTGCATAATATATTGAACCAAACATCGTATCCGATCAGATTATCCACACGGTAACTATGCTGCGAAATTGAACTCAGTTGACTTAATACCCGATTCTGCGTGTCTATGAACACTCCGGTTTTTCTGACTAACTGACTAATTGCTCGAATGAGCTAACTCCTGACTGAACTGTGGACTGGATAAGTCGTGTATGGGGTGTGTAGCTCGGCGCAATTCCGTACTGGCCTCCATCGTCCAAATCCCAACCTCGAACCGGATATGAGAGTTTGGCGGGCGATTGGGTCATAGTACTGGGTATAATCATGATTATAATGATCGTCGGGCTTAGCTGGCCCCATTGTGGAGACATCGTGCCAACTGGGATAGCGGTTACGACCCTATCCATTGGAGGGATAAGGTGAACTATTGGGGAGTCGATGTTTGATCAACACTTCTCTGCCGAATAAGGATGGACTGGTTGTGTCACTTCGGTGTGCAACATTACTGATTGAATACTGGGTTGGCATCACACTTACGTGCGCAACCACTACTGTTAACGGATATCGGATGGACTGACTTGCTAACTGATAATATTAATTATTAAGAATATAATAGTGACATATGCAAGTTTCCTGCATAAAACCCCATGAAATGATTTTCCTGCATAAACTATAAGCCCCACTTGCACACACTCACCACACCTACTGAGAATTTTTGTCTCACTCCCACCTGTTTTCCCAACGAGAAGATGAGGACCCGCACCAGGAGGACAACGGTGACGATTTTGAAGCTACAGATTAGCTTCCTGTTGTTTTCGGCAAACAGTTTGAGATGATTTCATTTTTATTTGTAATGGACAATTCCCTAGTAATTCCTTATGTAATAGACGGGTGTAAGATCCGTAAGAATGATCATGATGTGGACTGTATTTTTATTTTTCTAATTCTACTGCGACTGTACCAGATTAAGTCTATTTTAATGTCACGCCCCAGACGGGAACGAGGCGATGATCCACAACTTAAATACAAGTAAACTAAACAGTCTAGACAATATCAACGAAATCTCAATGGAACAGAGTCAAATAGCAGGGAAATAAAGAACAAGTACGAGTTACAACTTACAGTCCAACAAATATCCAAATTACATCCCCTAGAACAACAAAGATAACAACTTAATAGTCAAAGGGTCCTACACCCTTAAGTTACAGACCATAATGAAAGAGAATAAAAGAGTCCAACAGCGAATACAAGAAACAAGTCCGGCAATATCAACAACAATAGATAGGAAGTCCAACAAGCGGATACAAGAAACAAGTCCGGCAACATCAACAACAATAGATAGTAAGTCCAACAAGCGGAGCACAAGAGCTCAGTCTGTGGTAGGTTCAACATCTTCAACAAAGTCCTCATCTAAACGCATCGTGATAAAATATTTAAGTAATATACTTATACAGTTTAAGAAAATAGTTCGTGGTCACACAAGCACTATGTGATTCAGGCAAGATAAGTAGGATTGCGTACGGAATGTAACGCCAATCCTATGCAAGACAAATAATGGTTGCGTACGGATTTGTAGCGCCAACCAATCCAATACTAGTAGCGGTTGCGTACGGATTTGTAGCACCAACCAAACGGGTCCGATTAACTCTGGAATCATGTGGATCAGACAGTGATTCCTTCGTTCTTCCTTGTAACTCCCCGAGCAAGATGGTCCAAGACCTGTCACCTTATCGCTCCATAGACAAAGACAAAATCCACAGTGGAGCTAGCAAGGCTCGGATTTATCATAATCATGATTATACCTCAAGTACTACGACCCGCTTTCCTTGGACAAACTCCGTCCCTCAGTTGCGAGATTAGGACGATGGGGCCGGAAGAGTGGAATAGCGGTGAGCTGCCGGTTCCATCCCCGACATATCCATTCCGACTGTAAGCTCGACACACCAAGTTGACTCAAGCAGGAAAGTAAATACAAGTTCAGGTAGTCAACCAGGCAGTCGAGTATTATTGATTCAGGGAATCAGTTCAGGAAAATTTTCGAAAATCGCGAGTGGCAATTATGGCGTTGGTGGAGTTATTTGGATGAAGATGATTATCGGAAGGATAAGTAATCTTCGATATCTTGAAAGATTAGGTGGAACATAAGTCCCGTTATAGATTCAAAATCGCAAGACGAGGAAGTCACCCCGC
Source organism: Rehmannia glutinosa (assembly GCA_016081115.2). Classification (NCBI taxonomy): domain Eukaryota; kingdom Viridiplantae; phylum Streptophyta; class Magnoliopsida; order Lamiales; family Orobanchaceae; genus Rehmannia; species Rehmannia glutinosa. The sequence goes on from CM071935.1 coordinate 53,816,839, forward strand.
GAGCGGGTATTAATCGGTCAAGACAATCCGATAAGTCAAGAGGTTTTTGAGAAAATAAAATATTTTAATTAATAATTATAGTCAGAGGGTCCAGGGCTGTTTTAGTAAAAGGAAAATAATTTGAGTTAGGTCCTTGATAAAAAGAAAATTTACAATTAGCCCCGTTTTGTAAAAAAACCAATACTTTTGGGGTTAAAAATTGAATAAATAAATATCCCGACCTTGAAAAATTATGAGGTCAGTTCCTAAAATCTCTAAGTTGTTCAGAGATTCAGGTTTTGAAAGTTATGAGGTCGAGTTTTTATACAATTCTCACATTGGCCCCAAATTTGTTAAAATTGTCATTTCAGGCCTTAAGTTTAAAATAATCGGAACTCACAAACCGGAAGGGCTTTTAATGTGATTCCAGTTGGAAAGTAATTTTACTAAAGTTAAGGGCAATTAGTAGGATATTGGGACAAAAACAGTTTTGAAAAGAAATAAGTATAGGTCCCTTAACTTTTGAAAATCTCATTTTTGTCCCATTTTGAAATAATTGCCCTTAAGGCGTTTAGGGGTCCAATTGTTATGAAATTTGAACCTTGGGTCAAAAATATAATTACGTTTTAGTTAAATTAGTATTTCCAGTTGCATGGGCTGCATAAGTCCTCGAAATTTCATTTGGGTCCTCAAGTTTAATCTTTTACAATTTGGTCCCTCAATTTTAGTAAAATTACTTTCCAAGCTCTAAACACTTGGATTTTTGGAATACATTTAAAATATGTCATTTCCAGTCCCTTAAGAGTTAAAATTTCAAATTTTAAAATTAGGGTCTGGTACAGTTTCGAAAATTGCAAAGTAGCCCTTAAACTTCTCAAATTTTACAATCTAGTCCTTGGGCTTTTAAAGGTTGATTTTATTTATCTTAAAACTCTTAAAACTTTATTAAAATTTCCAAAAGTCATTTTTGAACCTGAGTACAGTCCCAAAATTCGAAATTTGCAGAGGGGTCCCTTCAGTTTTATTTTCTTGCATTTAAGTCCACCAACTTTCCATTTTTGCATTTTAAGTCCAAAAATTAAAATTTAATCAATTATGATCGACTTGTCCAGGTTATAAGTCATACAAAATATGGATTTCAAAGATCATACACATGCATGTCCAATTCATACAAGAATTCATCAAATAGAACATTAAATTGTACATGCATGCACCTAAATTTCAATAAATAGCATTTTTTGAGCAATACTTGAGAAATTTCATAACTTGATACATAAAATTGACATGAAATACATAAAATATATATATCTCAAGTGCTCATGATCAAAACACTACATGCATTTAACAAAAGCACCTAGAAGCTGAAACAATTTTTCCACCCACCTTAAATTTCACAACTTGGTATGAGGTTACTTAGGTCAGCCCCTAAGTCAAGAAATATAAAAAATTTAGAGTTAGGAAAATGAGTGAAAAATTAAGAAGAAAAAGAAGAAGATAAGAAAATTGGAAATACTACACTTTACCTTGTGTAGTAAGTGAATTGGAACTAGTTGAAGCTTCAAATTTGGAATTTTTGGTTCACCTTCAAAATCACCTAAGGTCAGCCCCTATTTCTCAAAAATGAAAAAGGGGTGTTAAAATTTGAAGAAAATAGGAAGAAGAAGAGAGAAGGGCTCTAGTGTCCAAATCTTACCTTGTAGTCCAATTTCTCTAACAATTATTCTTCAAGTCTTCTAAATTGACCACCATGCATGCATGTCTTCAAGTAGTCTTCTAAGTACCTCAAAATCAAAATTTCAAACTTAAATTAAGAAGAGAAGGTGATGAGTTGTAAGATATCAAGTTGAATTGAGGAATGAAATTTCTTACCTTAGAGATAGGGGGGTTCAATTTTTTTGATTTAAGTAGGAAGAATGTTTGTTTTTGTTTAGATGTTTGAAGAAAGATGGAGTGTTTGATGATATGAAGATGTGAAGAAATGGTACTTGAAAGTTTGAAGATATGAAGAATTGGTGTTTGAAGATTTGAAGATATGAAGGATTCTTAGAGAGAGAGAGAGAGAGAGATTGTTTAGAGAGAAGGGGGAGAATTAGTTGAAGATTAGAATGTGTTGGATGAAAATTATTAACCAAATTTTTGTAAAAATTGGCCTTGTGGCCGTGTGCTAGGGAGAGAGAGAAGGAGAAAATTTTTCAAGCTTGTAGTTTGCTTCTTGCGTGGGAGACAAAATGCAAGTCAAAGTATGGGCTTGAATGGTGTTAGGGAATATTGAGAAGAATGTTGGTTAAGTGGAAAGATGTTGGGAAAAATAGTAATAAAGAATTGGTGTATAAGATAATGTGTATAATATTTGAATTAATGGTGTAATTATACACAAGATGACTACATAAGGTGTATATGTACAAGAGTTGGGTGGTATTTCTACACCAAAAACACCATCATTACCGTCCACCTAGGGGTATAGTGGTAATTCCATATATTTTTTTTCCCAAAATTTGATGATAATAGATGAATAATATCAATCTCCAAATTAATTAGTGATTTCCTTAATCACTTGTAAGTCTCATGATCACTTATTCTAAATCAAATTCTTAATTCTATAAGGTAAAAGTCTCTAAAACAAATAGTCTCTTAAAATTCTAAGGTGACTAATAAATACCAAAATAGTAATAATGATCAATCAAGTGATCATAAATGCGAAATAGAATTAATAATGATCATGACCACAAGTAATAAATAAAAATAAAATTAAATGCAAAATATATATATTATTAATATTTACCCGTCTAAGTGACGCGGTAAAATAGTCGATCAAATACATAGACGTTAAAAAGATCAATTACATGCTCGGAAAAATCAGGGGCTTCACATCCTCCACTCCTTAAAAGAATTTGGTCCCCAAATTCTCTTCAGAATAGCTCTGGATATTGATTCCTCATGTTTTCTTCCATCTCCCATGTTGCGTCTTCGTCTCGGTTGTTGTTCTGCCACACCACTTTAACCATCGGAATCTCCCTCTTACGCAACTGACGTATCTGCTGATCAATGATTCGGATCGGCCTCTCGGTGTAGGATAAATTTTCCATTAGAGGAGGAGTATCACGAGTGATGATATGTTCGGGATCTGGTTGATACTTCTTCAATCTCGATACGTGGAATACATCGTGCATTCCCGCATATGGTGCTGGTAACTCGAGTCGGTAGGCTAACTTCCCGATTCTCTGTAAAATCTTGTAAGGTCCAACATATCTAAGACTCAATTTACCTCCTTTCGTCGGGTTGATCAATCCTTTCCGTGGTGAGAGTCTGAGAAATACTTCATCTCCGACTTCAAATTCCAAATTCTTTCTTCTCTTGTCCGCGTAACTCTTTTGGCGGCTCTGAGCTGTGCGAATCCGCTCCTTGATCAGCTTGACCTTCTCCATGGCTTCCTGAACTAAGTCGACCTTTGGAATCAAGGGCGACTTTCGTTTCTCTTTCGGAGTCTATTGGTCATCAATCTCCTAGTGTAGTGGGGATCTACATTTTCGCCCATATAATGCCTCGTAGGGTGCCATCCCAATCGTGGCCTGATAGCTGTTATTGTAGGCGAACTCGGCTAATGGTAAGTGCGAATCCCAACTTCCTTAGAAATCCAATGTGCAGGCTCGCAACATATCTTCCAGGGTTTGAATTGTTCGTTCAGACTGTCCATCAGTTTGTGGATGTGCTTCCGTGATGAAACTTAGTGAGGTACCCAATTCCTCATGCAAGCACTTCTAGAATCTGGAGACAAACCTCGGGTCTCTGTCTGATACTATGTCAACAGGTACTCCATGCAGTCGAATAAATCTGCGCAAGTTTCTGCAAGCTATCAGTTTTCTTGATGGGTAGGAAATGTGCAGATTTCGTGAGTCGGTCTACAACTACCCAAATAGCATCATGGCCTCCTCTGGTCCTCGGTAGGTCCGTCACGAAGTCCATCGTTATGTGTTCCCATTTCCACTCGGGAATTCTCAATGGTTGTAGTAAACCAGATGGTCGTTGGTGTTCTGCTTTTACTCGTTGATAAGTCAAACATCTCGCAACGAACTCCGCTACCTGGTTCTTCATGTTTACCCACCAATAACTCCGTTTCAAATCCTTATACATCTTGTTTCCTCCAGGATGTATAGTGTATTTCGAGCGGTGTGCCCTGCGAAGATTCTTTTCCTAATGCTCGTCACTCAAGACACAAACTCGATTCGAAATCGATAACCCCATCTTCATGCACCGAGAATTCTCGATCTCTCTTCTTTAAGTATCTTCTCCTTGTTTTTGAAGATGCACATCGATCCCCTGTGCTTCCTTGATCTCATTTGAGATCGGGTTTAACTAAAATGTTAGCACATGAAACCGAGTATTGGTTCTCGTCGGTTTCAATTGCTCGGTTCTTCTAATGATTCCCACTCTCGAATCATAAGTCCGGCTAAGCTCGCCTTTACGCTCAAGCGTCGGCTACTCACGTTAGCTTTCAGGGATGGTATTGAATATCAAAGTGATAGTCCTCAATCAACTCCATCCATCTCGGTGCCCTTTGATTGAGATCTTTCCGGGAGAATAGATACTTCAAGCTCTTATGATCCGTGAAAACCGTGAATGTTGCTCCTTAGAGATAGTGTCTCCATTTTTTTAACGCGAACACTATCATTTGCCAATTCCAAGTCATGTGTTGGATAATTGGCTTCATATAGCTTGAGCTTTCGTGATGCATAAGCGATGACCTTTCCTTCTGCATGAGCACTTTGCTGCTCCTAGTCCTTCCTTTGATGCATCATCTTTGTAGACGACAAAGTTTTACATTCCCTTTGGAAGAGCTAAGATGAGAGCTGTAGTAAGTCGTTTCTTGACTCTTGGAAACTAGCTTCACACTTGTCATTCCACTCAAACTTGACTTGCATGCAGGTTAGTCGAGTGAGCGGTCCGGCTATCTTGGAGAAATCCTGGATAAATCTTCGATAATATCCGGCTAGTCTAAGAAACTCGATCTCAAATTCTGAGACTCGGGTTATTTCCATTCAACCACTATTTGTACCTTGAAGGATCTACAGCGATCCCGGTGCCAGATACTATGTGTCCCAAGAACGCGACTTCACTAAGCCAAAATCCGCACTTGCTGAATTTGGCATACAACTTATGCTCTCGTAGTGTCTCCAAAACAACTTTCAAATGATGTTCATGCTCTTCTCTAGACTTAGAGTATACGAGTATGTCATCAAAGAATATCACTACGAATTGATCTAAATAAGGTTGAAAGACTCGATGCATCAGGTCTATAAATGCTACCGGTGCGTTCGTTAGACCGAAAGGCATCACTACAAACTCGTAGTGTCCATATCGAGTTTGAAATGCAGTTTTGGAAATGTCTTCTTCGCGGATCTTCAGTTGGTAATATCCTTGTTGTAAATCAAACTTCGAGTACACTGTCGCTCCTTGAAGTTGATCAAACAGTTCGTCTATCCTCGGGAGGGGATATTTGTTCTTGATGGTCACGCTATTAAGACCACGATAATCTATACACAGTCTTAATGTGCCATCTTTCTTTTTGACAAAGCGACAGTGCTCCCCACGGAGACGTACTCGGTCGGATAAATCCCACATCCATCAGCTTCTGTAATTGAGTCTTCAACTCTTGCAACTCAAGAGGAGCCATTCTATATGGAATTCTAGCACTCGGGGTGGTTACTAGTAATACCTCGATGGTGAACTCGACTTCCCTATCTGGAGGGGCAGTGGTGAGTTCTTGTGGAAATACATCCGTGTATTCTGATACTATAGGTACTTGGTTAATTTGTGTCTCAACCTTGGGTTTATTAATTGCAAATGCCAAGTACCCTTGTGCCCCTCTAGCGATTGCCTTTCTTGCTTTCATGGTGGAGATGATAACCAAGACGTAGAGTCAACAGTAAGGGAAATGCATATCCATTAATGTAAAATTTGGAGTACACCAAATGAAGTTCGTACAACAATAGTACAAGAAATCGGGAAATACAACGAAACACGAATAAACATCCAGTACAATCATCAAGTACAATCCGGGGATAAAATCTATCTACTCAGTGACTACGCCATCATCCTCACTGTCATCCACGTCAATGACCTAGACCTGGTTATGCTCGGGAAATGCCTCGACGTCTGGCCAATCGACGAGCTCAAGCCATGCATCGAGTGCTTGAGCATCACCAAGAGGGGCAGCCTCAAATGCCTCGGGCTCCCCTGCTTCCGCGTGATCCTCCTCGGGATCCTCTTCGTTGTTCGCTTTAGGGTCGGCCTCTGGTTCCATCTCGGGTGGTGGCGGTGCTAGTGCGTTGGCTGCCAAAGTAGTCGCCAAAGCAGTATCCCGCTGAGACAAGGCCTGTTTGAGGTCCTCAATCACCGTCATCTGTTTGATGATAGTCTCCTCGAGGCGTTCGATGGTGTCCCTCGACATGTACGCGTCCATCTCCCACTTGGTGCGGCCTTCCTTGGCGCGTTCCATCTTCTTGCGAATATTGTCCAAGCGTTCCTGGATCAACTGAATTTGATCTTCGCGAGCGCGGATGGTGTTTTCGCGATCCTTAGCAAGGAGAGTAAGGTTATTCTTCTCCTCTTGGATCTTCGCCAGGAGGTGTCCTAGTTCGCGAGTGCGGTGACGTTCCCCGGTTAGCTCAGAATTGGCCCGACGAAATACATGGTGCCAATATAGCTTTAACGCCTTATAGTAGTCCCGCTCAACACGGGCCTCAACTACATCCCACCAGGTCGGGGGCGCTGGATCCATCCTGGTCAAACACATCTAAGATGGATTAGACAAAGATAAAGGAAAGATAAGGAGGGAATAAGGAAAAATGAATAAAGAAAGTCAATCAAGAGTCAACTAAGTCAAGAAAAGTATGACTATGGAATCTCCAAGTATACGTTCTAACTTAGTTTCAATCTCAATAATATGGTTCTACGCCAAATTGAAATTGATTTCACACTAGTTAGTCAAGTCGCGGTACTACCCAAAACACAGACCGAGGGTCCTATCCTGGGTCAGCTCGGTGTAAGTTTCCATCTTACTAGCCGAGCTCTGATACCACTCTAACTGTCACGCCCCAGACGGGAACGGGACAATGATCCACAACTTAAATACAAGTAAACCAAACAGTCTAGACAATATCAACGAAATCCCAATGGAGCAGAGTCAAATAGCAGCGGAAATAAAGAACAAGTACGAGTTACAACTTACAGTCCAACAAATATCCAAATTACATCCCCGAGAACAACAAAGATAACAAATTAATAGTCAAAGGGTCCTACGCCCTTAAGTTCCAGACCATAATGAAAGAGAATAAAAGAGTCCAACAGCGAATACAAGAAATAAGTCCGACAACATCAACAACAATAGATAGTAAGTCCAACAAGCGGAGCACAAGAGCTCAGTCCGTGGTAGGTTCAACATCTTCAACAAAGTCCTCATCTAAAGGTTAGAAAACGGGAGGGGATGAGACAGAAATCTCAGTGGATGGGGTGATCGTGTGCAAGTGTGGCGATATATAGTTAATGCGAGTAACAGTTGTATGAAAACGCGTGAGATATAATGCATGAATTCACACACAGTCCACACGCGTCGTGATAAAATATTTAAGTAATATACTTATACAGTTTAAGAAAACAGTTCGTGATCACACAAGCACTATGTGATTCAGGCAAGACAGGTAGGATTGCGTACGGAATGTAACGCCAATCCGATGCAAGAAAAATAATGGTTGCGTACGGATTTGTAGCGCCAACCAATGCAATACAAGTAGCGGTTGTGTACGGATTTGTAGCGCCAACCAAAGCGGAAACCGATTAACTCGAATCGTGTGGATCAGACAACGATTCCTTCGTTCTTCCTTGTAACTCCCCGAGCAAGATGGTCCAAGACCTGTCACCTTATCGCTCCATAGGCAAAGACAAAATCCACAGTGGAGCTAGCAAGTGAATTGGAACTAGTTGAAGCTTCAAATTTGGAACTAGTTGAAGCTTCAAATTTGGAATTTTTGGTTCCCCTTCAAAATCACCTAAGTTCAGCCACCTATTTCTCAAAAATAAAAAAGGGGTGTTAAAATTTGAAGAAAATAGGAAGAAGAAGAGAGAAGGGCTCTAGTTTCCAAATCTTACCTTGAAGTCCAATTTCTCTAACAATTATTCTTCAAGTCTTCTAAATTGACCACCATGCATGCATGTCTTCAAGTAGTCTTCTAAGTACCTCAAAATCAAAATTTCAAACTTAAATTAAGAAGAGAAGGTGATGAGTTGTAAGATATCAAGTTGAATTGAGGAATGAAATTTCTTACCTTAGAGATAGGGGGGTTCGAATTTTTTGATTTAAGTAGGAAGAATGTTTGTTTTTGTTTAGATGTTTGAAGAAAGAAGGAGTGTTTGATGATATGAAGATGTGAAGAAAAGGTACTTGAAGGTTTGAAGATATGAAGAATTGGTGTTTGAAGATTTGAAGATATGAAGGATTCTTAGAGAGAGAGAGAGAGAGATTGTTTAGAGAGAAGGAGGAGAATTAGTTGAAGATTAGAATGTGTTGGATGAAAATTTTTAACCAAATTTTTGTAAAAATTGGCCTTGTGGCCGTGTGCTAGGGAGAGAGAGAAGGACAAAATTTTTCAAGCTTGTAGTTTGCTTCTTGCATGGGAGACAAAATGCAAGTCAAAGTATGGACTTGAATGGTGTTGGGGAATATTGAGAAGAATGTTGGTTAAGTGGAAAGATGTTGGGAAAAATAGTAATAAAGAATTGGTGTATAAGATAATGTGTATAATATTTGAATTAATGGTGTAATTATACACAAGATGACTACATAAGGTGTACATGTACAAGAGTTGGGTGGTATTCTACACCAAAAACACCATCATTGCCGTCCACCTAAGGGTATAGTGGTAATTCCATATATTTTTTTTGTCCCAAATTTGATGATAATAGATGAATAATATCAATCTCCAAATTAATTAGTGATTTCCTTGATCACTTGTAAGTCTCATGATCACTTATTCTAAATCAAATTCTTAATTCTATAAGGTAAAAGTCTCTAAAATATATAGTATCTTAAAATTCTAAGGTGACTAATAAATACAAAAATAGCAATAATGATCAATCAAGTGATTATAAATGCGAAATAGAATTAATAATGATCATGACCACAAGTAATAAATAAAAATGAAATTAAATGCAAAATATATATATTATTAATATTTACCCGTCTAAGTGACGCGGTAAAATAGTCGATCAAATACATAGACGTCAAAAAGATCAATTACATGCTCGGAAAAATCGGGGGCTTCACATTTAATGTTATGCATATTTTGGGAATTGCTATTTATGTTTGTATTATTATAAGTAATAAATGGGCCGACTTAGTAAACCGGCATATGTTCGATTGTCTGTGTCACAGCTTTCGTTTTGGGGCGTGACATATTTCTTACAAAAGTTCTTATTTTCAATTTATAAAGGCTAGATATAATATTAAAAAATAATAACTATATTATAATATATATCATATATGTAAATATATAATAAATAAATTAAAAATAGATGTAGGGGCAGCGCAGTGATACCTTGACTCTATACGCCCTGCCGCGGGTCACGGGGCGTCGCAAAATTGCCATCCCTACTTGAGGTTTGACCTAATTACACAAAAAAGAGAAACAAGAAATGTTTTAAAATTACAAAAATGAAGCCCCTCAAGTTTGATTATGTTGCAAATGTAACATGGTAACTATAATATTTCTAGAAATATTTAAGGGACTTTTTAAATGTTTTTCACTTATGAATGAGGGAAATTTAATACAGAATCAAACCTAAATGGATCTTTTGTAATTTTCGACCACCTATGGGTTTTTTGTAATTAGGCAGAACCGTAGGGCGGTAGGGGGGTTTGTAACTATCCCTGGATATTATTCGATTTTGGGTTGCAATGGGAAGATTTGGGTGGTAAATTGCAACCAAAATTTCCCCTTACAAGAAGAAGTAGTGCCTTGGAGACATCGGATCCATCATTAATTATATATATATATATATATGATTTAGATCTGGCGAGTCTAGATAAGTTATATAAGTATGTGAGACCGGATCTGGAGCATTGTGTTATTTTTTAAATGGTTTAGATTTAACAGGTTTTTGGATTTTTTTATAGTAAATTTATTGATGAAAAGGGCTCTTTGGTAATTCCAACTTAATATTAGTTATTGGAGGGAGTTATTTTTGGTGGTGCATTTTCACATTCCTAAAATTATGGGGTCAAAATCACAGACGGTTTCATTGTGTATCTCTTCCTCCCAAGTCGAGTACAATTTCAGAAAAATCTCTCCCCGATTTCCCAATAGCAGAATCAGGGCCGATCCTAGGTTTCGAGGGGCCTGGAGCAAAAGAAAAAAAAGGGGCCCTTGGATTTACATTAAATAAAATTAAAATAACATAAACAATGTTATAAATGTAATTAATTATATGTATTTAACATTTAAAATAAATATAAATAAACATGTTACCAATATCAATGGAGGCAAAAACAAAAACAATTATTGCTAATATATATTTTAGCGGAGGTTGGATTTTTTTAATAGTTTGGGGGATGAAGGTGGGGCGGGGTGGCTAATATGAATGACTGATACGAATAAATGACGGCATAAAAATGGGCGACTCTTTAAATTATTTAATTGTTTTTTTGTTATTTTCAAAAAGAATTCTTCAATTCTATTTTTTGGCTTTGCAAAAAGAAAAAAAAGAAGTCAGCAAAAAGGAAAAGAAAAACAGTTAAATAGAAAAGAAAAAAAAATCACAATCTTGGCTTTAGAGCATAATCGATCCCATGACCTTTCCAAATAGAAAGAAAGAAAGAATAGGCCTGAGCCACTCGGACAATAAGGAGTTTCAAAAATTATTCGAACCCTTATTACATATGAACGAAATACACATAAAAAACTCCTAGGGCCGCCCTGAGCAGAAGTGTAGGTCCCAAGGGGTGTGAGTAAGGTTTAGAAGGGGGAGGGGTTGAATAGACCTTACCAACATTTCGATTTTAGTCCTTTTAAAAATATTACAGAGTTAAATACACAACTAAGTCATTGGGGGACAACTAGGTTAGTTAATCAGCAGAGTTAGCCACTCAACAGACTCGAAAGAGCTGTTGATAGAATAACTCAACTGTTTAGACTAAACCTTAACTTGGCTATGATGAGATTTTCAGCGGAAGACTTAACACCCTTTAATTTGATTTAAGTTTGTTTTAACACTTGTTTTTAGCACCTTGTTAATTATCAGTTGGATAGCAAATTACAGCAGATATAAATTGATGTGCATAAATAAAATGCTGAAATGTAAATGACACAATAATTTTTATAGAGGTTCGAAGATGGGGTAATTCTTCTACTCCTCTCTTCTCCAACTCCTGGAGGAATCCACTAAGTATTGATCAGAGTACAAAGTGGTTATCAGTCCAGATACAAGTCTTGATCACACAGTTGACTTGCTCCTTTGGGACTCGATCACGGAGATGCATTGGTCACACGGTGGCTTCGTCCGACGTCAGGCTCGGCTTCTTCCGCATTGGAGGCGCTGCCTTGCTACTTCACTAACTTTCTCAAGCTTCTTGGATTTGATCACGAAGCCCTCCAATAACTTGAGATTGGTTCGACCTTGAACCTTTCTACAATCCTCCTTAGAAAGTAGACCCCTTTTGCTTCTTCAAAAGTTTCCTCTTCAACAGTTTGAAGTTGTCTTTCCTTCATAGCTTAGTGTTGGATAGATTTCCTTTGAGATTTAGGCTTGAGGATTTTGCTTGAATAACTTGAGAATATACTGCAGGTTACAGTTTGAATAATTTCTTGATTGTTCGTAGTTCAGGTAACAAGGTAACCTTTTCTCAATGAGATTCCTCAGCCTTTTCTAGTGAACTTTCAAAAATCTGCCCGTTGAAGAGATAGGCTGATTTTCAAAAATCACTTGTGTTCGTTGGCTTGTCTTGTTGCAGTTCCTTGATGTTGACATTTCCTCGTATTAAATGAACGTTCAGCTTTTCAGAATCTGACACAAGGTGCAGTGCTTCCCATTGGTTTATTCCTTTTGCACGCTTCTGAGACTGAGCACTTTAAGACATGGCAGCATGGAAGTATTACTTATTTAAGTAAACTTCTTGACTTCTGTGCAACGGATTCTTTTCAGTTGTCTTGACTTGACTGCGGTCCTTTATTGCCCAGGTGACTTTGAGTCAGCTTCCAATCAATGGATGACTCATCTGTCACTTCAACTTTGAGACTTGGCTTCTTGACTTGACTTGATTGACTCTTCATACAGCTGTGTCCCAGCTGATACTCCTTCAATCGAGTCCTTGACATCTCTTACTTGCCACACTCAGCTGCTTCACAGTGAAGTCTTTATACTAGTCTTCAGTTGACTTCTTGTATATCCAGGCATAGCTGACTTGACTCAGCTCATACAACCCTATCTATTACAATACAAATTACAAGGAAAATGTAAATGGCAAAATCTAAACAATAAATTTCCCAACAATGTTTCTCTTTTTGATGATGCCAAAACTTAAAACATACATACAAAATGTAAATGGCAAAGATACATAAAGACAATGCAGTAACAGAGAATGTATGCGTAGAATCAATCTTTTTATTGATCATAACATTCTTGTCCTTTACACAGCCATTTACAATGTGTATCAGAGCAAACATAGTATTCTATATCTACGCAAAAATATAGAAATTACAAATTTCTTATTCAACAACGTACAGAAGACTTACATACATATGCATTTACAATAGTAAAATATATGAAGGGTGGACATCAACTCTTCATCGCCTTCGCTGCCTCCTTCTTTCTTCTTCAGCTCTGTCGTCCTCTGCTCTCTTTCTCTTCTTTTCATCTTCAGCTGCTTTCTTCTTCTCGTAAGCTCTCTTTGTAACTTCATCTCTTCTTTTTCTTTCCTATCTTTCTTGCCACAGCTGATCTTGTCTTTTGTTCTCTTCTTCAATTCTTTTCGCATATTCAGCTTTCTTCCTAGCCACTTCCCGATTGGCTTCTTCATCATACTCAACCCAGTAGATCCTTCCCTTCTTGCCTGGATCTACGTATTCAATGTTTTTGGGTAGAGGTCTAGGTTTAAAGCCTCTACCTCCACCACTTCTTCCTCCTCCTCTGGGCGTATATTGTACTGGAGTCTTCTTCTTTCCAAAGAGAGTGACCAAAGCAGAGTGATCGCTAGTAGTCTCGTGCTTGTCGCCTTCTTCGCACATGACTTGGACCTTTCTCCCAGTACAAGTCCCAGGCTTGGGCTATGGACATATCCTTGAAGTATCCCTCGGACTCGAGCGTTTTGAACTCTTCAACGGATCTTGGCTCATTCCCTTCATCTGGAATGGCATCGGTGTCTTTTCCTGCCGGGATGCCTCCGAATTGTTTCAACACTTCTAGAACACAGGCATCCGTCTTCCTTTCAACCTCCTTCATCCCTGCTTCTACGATTTTTCTCTTCTCAGACATAGGCACAACAGAGTGTTAGAGCGGCAGAGTCACCGGAAGTTTGATGATTATGCTAGCTGTGACATGGCCTTGTTGAGGGGTTTCAACAAACATTAGGGTCATATCCTTTGATCCTTCCCCCTCAACAGCTTTTCCCTTTTTCTTCTTCTGTTCTTAAGCTGTTTCCCTCTTCTTCTCAACAGCTGCCTCTTGCTCCTTCTCATTCGCTGATCCTTTCAACAGCTTCAGGTATTCCTCTTCCCCCTTTTTGGCATCATCAAAGGAGAGAGGAACCCCTGGAAACATCCCTGCGAGCATAAAATCTAAGCGGCTGATAGCGAGTTCGCTTTGAGTCTGGCTGCGGAGTATCTTTGTTCGAAATTCGAGCGGGTGGCTTTGGATTCGCTGCCACACGATTTCATTTCAGCCATAAGGAGGCTGAACTTGGCATTCATATTTTCCTCTACACGCAAAAGTTCTTTCCTGTGAAATTCTCACAGCAGTTCCATTTCAGTGGTATGAGAGGCATGCATTCTGTCAATATTTCTTGCATCCTCTTCTTCATGTCAACATTATCAATGCTCCAGATCATCATTTTGTTGTACAATGCTTTGAAGTATCTGACTTGTTCGAATCGCATTGTACTATGCTGTTGACACCATTCTCTGATCCTCAGCACAATCTCTCTCAAGTCTGCCGTGAGAGTGGCATCCCTATTGTCCAGCCGCATATCCAGCGAGGCCTGGTGCCTTTCAATTTTCTCAATCTCTCCAAGGATAGTCTTGAAAACTTCACGCACTTCATCTGTTACCTCAATCTCAGCTGGCGGCCAAGCAGGGTCAAAATCGAACTCTGCTGAGACAATGGAGTCAGTGGGAATCACTAGATCAGGTTTGTGGTACCGTTTCCGCTCACGAGCTATTTCTTCTACAAGGTCAGGCACCTCAATTGAAAAAGGAAAAGTCTATTCGAAAGCATCATCACGAACATAAGGTATGGAATGTACAGTTGTTCGAGCCTGTGATGTGCCTGGTTGAGTCAACTCTGCTGCAGCTATGGGAGCCTGCGTAGATGACTCGGTTTCAGCTGGGCCTTGGTGTGAGGGTTGGCCAGCTGACTGAGCCTCATCTGTCTTAACAGCTTCTTCGGCCTCAGTGTTTTCTGCTAAGTGAATTGGCGTGTCCTCAGCTGCACCATCAGCGTCATCGGAAGATGATGAAACCTGAGGATTTGGTTCATCATCAAAATTGAAAGTTTGTCGAGCAGCCTTGAATTCTGGCTTGCTCGTACTTGGCAGAACATCCTCAGCTGAGTCCTCTTTGGTAGGGGTTGATTCAGCTTCATCTGGGGATCCCAAGAATGTTGTATCAGGATCATCCTGGGAGTCATGAAGAGCGCTGATTACCTCCTCTGAATCAGCAATTATGTTCTGAGGAATGCTCTTATCTCCTTGATGTTTACCTAGGGAAGTCTCAACCTCCCTTAGGCCTTCATTACCTCCTACAGTCTCAACTGCAGCGGGGCCTTGTACAATCCCTTCGACAGGCGCAGCTATCTTAGGGTCTTCTGCAGTGGCATCCACAGGAGTCTCAAATCCGTGGATTGCACTTTCATTGCCCAGAGTGTTAACTCCTGGGGCAGATCCATCCTGTGCCTCGAGTGCATCAGCAGCGTCCTCAGCCTGCAAAGCTGTTGGCACTTCAGCTGAGACAAACATAACTGTCTGAGCTTCGTCAGTGACAACTTGCTGTTGTTCTATTTCTTTTTCCTTTTCCACTTCGCCTCCTGTCTGCATTGTGGAGACTCCCGGCTATTTCCTTTGAGTGTTCAGCCGTGGGGCCATGTGGTAAGACACCTTCAACAGGGGTTGGCTCAACTTGGGTGTCCAAGTTCCCAGTGTCATCGCCAATTCCCTTATATCCGTCCTCTGAGTGAACTGGGGAAGTGGTTGCATCAATAACTGTGGCAATCTGCTGTACCACTCCCAACGGATCAATCTCCAGCTGTGATTTGGAGGACTCTCCTGGTCCTTCCATCAGCTCTTTCTCATGCATCAATGTGGATTCTCGCATGGCTTGCTGCATGTCCAACTTTTCTTGTGCAGCAATAGGGCCCATGTCCTCATCACTATCTGAGAGTACGTCAAGATGAGGATGAGTATGGTCGCTGGTTCCAGTGAGAGGACAAATGCTGGCTTTCTCACGAGCTTCAGCTTCCTCTGCTAATCTCTCATTTTCTTTTTCCTTGAAGATATGCAAGATATCCAGGCAGTTATCTTCATCAAGTGCCTAAATCACGATGGTAAATCCTAGGAAATTCAGCAATTCTTCCTCTTCCTTGAACTGTACCCTCGAGTGACTCAGCTTCCATGCTCGCCATTCACGTAGACGGAGCTGAATGTCTGGGTATACAGGAGAAACCACCATCACATAATCATCTTCATCCTCTTCTTCTTGCCCTTCCTTTTCAGGAATGGAAGACAACATACTCTGCTGCTCAGCTCCTTCAGCAGCATCGGGGGCAGGTGGAGACACAACTCTTTCATCAGGTGATTTTACTTGTCTCTCGCTTTGCCTCTTTTTTTCTCAAATTTGTTCTATCCATAGCGGGTCTTCTTTTTGCCTCACTGATCGGCCTCAGCAGACTTGGTCATTTGTTTCATCAACAACTTCTCGAGATCGCACTTCTTCAGCGATCTCGAGACTTTTTTCAGTGGCGATTCAATTTTGTCTTCTCAAGCTCCGAGAGCTTGGTGATTCTTCTTCTTCTGTTTGTCCTTAACAGAGGAAGTTCTAGTTCGAATACTTCTTTCTCAGCTTCCTTGGCGGCGGGGGCCAGTGCATCTATCTTTGACTGAGGAGCTGCCTTTCTTGGCTTGGCAGTCCTCTTCTTTTTGATGGTCGGAGAAGGTATTTGGGGTTCCTTCTCCGGCTCGGCTGCGTGGGCTGGAGACACGGCTGCAGGGGTAGGTGCATCTTTTGTTTTTGCTGCAGGGGCAACTATCTTCTTTCCAGCTGCATGTGCATCTTTCTTCTTCGGAGGAGAGGCAACAATTGTCTCCTCGGGGTCAGCTGATTCTCCCTCGCTTGTGTCCGCCCTCTTCGCATGAGCTCTCTTCTGGGCTCCTGAAAGGTTAGCCCTAAACATCTTCTTGTTTACATGGAAAGACTTTCCTTGCTGAAGGGGAATGCCCTTCACTTCCATCAAGTGGCCAATAACTAGGCCATAGCCGAGTGATCCTCCAAAGGATCCATCCTCCTTGAATGATTTATTCGCAATGTTCTGGCAGAGTTTGCTCTATACGAACTCAGCCTAGTTAACTTTCTTCTCTTGCATGATCGCAGCCATTACGATCAGCTTAGTCTTGGACAGCTGATTGAAGCTTCCAAACTTCATGCCCACACACTTTGCAACGATATCCATCAGTTTGTGATAATCGTCCTTCAGCAGTTTCTTCTCAGTTGTGTAGACGACTTTTGAAGCACATTCAGGTTTGGCTACTTCCTTCCATGCAGCAGCCAAGTTGACGTCAGCTTCATATATTTCCGGCATGCCCTCCGACGGCAATAAACAGTGCTTCGCAAGGTCCTTTGCAGTGATTAGAATGTCCTTGCGGTGGACGGAGGACTTAATCCCTTCGTCCTGCACCTCGGCATTAACGTAAAACTGTGCGACCTCCTCAACGTACGTCATGTGGTATTCCATGGTGAGGAATGGTTTCAGTCCGGATTTCTCGATTTTATCCACAATATTCTTCACAATGGTTTCATTGGAATCCTGTTTTATCATCCCTTCAAAATCCACAGTTGATCCTATGTGGATTGCTTCGATAACTTGACGAAATCTGTCTTTGGTGCCATTTCTAGAGAATTTTACCAATTAAATCTTGATGAGCTAGCTTTGTGGACTGGTAGGGTTTTGGAGAGAAAAGAGACTTTCTTTCGAAGGCTTGAAGATGAACAGTTTAAGTGAGAGAGAGAAAAACTGATCGAAAGAGTATATAAGTGATATGAAAGGACATATTTTTGGTTTTTGAAATTTTGATCAAGATCAACGATTCAGATTTAGCACGTCTCATTGCATTTAATTGCGCGCATTTAATGCGGCAGCATTTATATCCAATCATATGCTTACTGTGCAGCTTTTGACTGTACCTGTCATTATTACGCTGACATCATCCTTAAAAACATTCCCACTTATTAAAAACGACTGCGTTTTTGTCACTTAGTTCATAAATGACTCAACTTACTCCTTAAATGACTCAACTCTTCTTCTCTCTTTTCGTATAGTGACTCAGCTGTCAGCTAACTTGATATAGCTGACTTCCCGATACAGCTGATTCACTTGGCTGATTCATGAGACTTGTTCTATTTTCATCTTCTCACATTCCATCTCTTCTCATTGAGTCTTTTGAGTATCAACTCAGCTCAATTAACCCTAGCTCATGCTTAAGCTCTTCAAATCTTGATTCACATAAGGGTTTGTTGAATATGTCAGCTAACTGCTTATCAGTTGAGATGTATTCCAAGGTGATGTCTTTCTTTTCAATACGATCTCTTATAAAATAATATCTGACATCAATATGCTTTGTTCTTGAATGCAATACAGGATTCTGAGTGATTGCAATAACACTTGTGTTATCACACATAATTGGAATTTCTTTTTCTTCAATTTCATAATCTCTCAGCTGTTGTCTCATCCATAAGACTTGGGCACAACAAGCCCGCAGCCTATGTACTGCTCTTGGTGTGGACGTGGCTATTGAGTTTTGCTTCTTGCTAAACTAGGAAACTAGTCTATTTCCAAGCATTTGACATGTACCTGAAGTACTCTTCCTGTCAACTCTACATCTAGCATAGTCTGAGTCTGAGTAACCAATTAGTTTGAATCCATCTTTCTTTGGATACCATAAGCCAACTTCTTGGCATCCCTTTAAATATCTTAAGATTCTCTTAGCTGCAGTCATGTGACTTTCCTTTGGAGCAGATTGGAATCTTGCACATACTCATACTGCAAATGTGATGTCTGGCCTGCTTGCTGTTAGATAGAGCAGTGATCCAATAAGTGCTCTGTATCTTGTTTGATCCACAGGCTTGCCATTTGCATCCATGTCCATTTTGACTGATATATTCATTGGTGTTTTTACAGAAGACTTCTCTTCATTAAATCTCTGGTGTACTTTGTTTGACTTATGAAAGTTCCATCCTTCATCTGTTTAACTTGAAGTTCTAAGAAGAATGCCAGCTCTCCCATCATGCTCATTTCAAATTTGCCTTGCATGAGATTTGAGAATTTATCACACAACTCTTTGTTTGTGGATCCAAAAATGATGTCATCCACATATATTTGAACAAGCAATATACTCTCCCCATCTTGAATTCTGAAGAATGTTCTGTCCACTTTGCCTTTGGCCAATCCATTATCTGTCAGAAATTGAGATAATGTATCATACCAAGCTCTTGGTGCTTGTTTCAATCCATATAGAGCTTGGAGGTTGGATAGCAAATTATCAGTTGGATAGCAAATTATCAGCAGATATAAAGTGATGTGCATAAACAAAATGCTGAAATGTAAATGACACAATAATTTTTATAGAGGTTCGAAGATGGGGTAATTCTTCTACTCCTCTCTTCTCCAACTCCTGGAGGAATCCACTAAGTATTGATCAGAGTACAAAGTGGTTATCAGTCCAGATACAAGTCTTGATCACACAACTGACTTGCTCCTTTGGGACTCAGTCTGGAGATGCCTTGGTCACACAGCTGGCTTCTCGTCCGACTCAGCTTCTTCACAGGGCGGCTGCCTTGCTACTTCAGCTAACTTTCTCAAGCTTCTTGGATTTGATCACGAAGCCCTCCAATAACTTGAGATTGGTTCGAACTTGAACCTTTCTACAATCCTCCTTGGAAAGTAGACCTCTTTTGCTTCTTCAAAAGTTTTCTCTTCAACAGTTTGAAGTTGTCTTTCTTTCACAGCTTAGTGTTGGATCAATTTCCTTCGAGATTTAGGCTTGAAGATTTGCTTGAATAACTTGAGAATATATAGCAGGTTACAGTTTGAATAATTTCTTGATTGTTCGTGGTTCAGGTAACAAGGTAACCTTTTCTCAATGAGATTCCTCAGCCTTTTATAGTGAACTTTCAAAAATCTGCCCATTGAAGAGATAGGCTGATTTTCAAAAATCTCTTGTGTTCGTTGGCTTGTCTTGTTGCAGTCCTTGATGTTGACATTTCCTCGTATTAAATGAACATTCAGCTTTTCAGAATCTGACACGAGGTGCAGTGCTTCCCATTGGTTTATTCTTTTTGCACGCTTCTGGGACTGAGCACTTTAAGACATGGCAGCATGGAAGTATTACTTATTTAAGTAAACTTCTTGACTTCTGTGAAACGGATTCTTTTCAGTTGTCTTGACTTGACTGCGGTCCTTTATTCCCCAGGTGACTTTGAGTCAGCTTTCAATCAATGGATGACTCATCTGTCACTTCAACTTTGAGACTTGGCTTCTTGACTTGACTTGATTGAATTTTCATACAATTGTGTCCCAGTTGATACTCCTTCAGTTGAGTCCTTGACATCTCTTCCTTGCCACACTCAGCTGCTTCACAGCGGAGTCTTTATCCTAGTCTTCAGTTGACTTCTTTTACATCCAGGCATAGCTGACTTGACTCAGCTCATACAACCCTATCTATTACAATACAAATTACAAGGAAAATGGGGTGCCAACTTTCTAGTCTAAGTTTTACAAGGCATTCATCAAAATCTAAACAATAAATTTCCCAACAAGAAGCATAAAAATGTGACGGAACGTGGAAAGGGTGGTGATTATCTATGCTCTCAAGAGGCAGAGCCGTACTTTGTATGGTTTTGGTGGCTAATGTCTTGGTGCGTGGTTGGTGATTAGGACTAAGATTTTCTTTTTTGAGACAATTAGGACTAAGAATTTCATTATAAATTATTTTAGTTGAAGATTAGGTTATAGTGAATTTTTTGTTTGAGGACTTCAATTGTTGTTAGCTTAATGGGAACATGTACTCGCATCTATGTTTTCACAAAATAATACCAATTTTCTGAATTACCATTGAATTTGTGCCAGTGTTCTCATCTCTTCCACCGTATCCGACTCGATGACAACAAGGGTTTGTTCTTTCTTCACTTTCTCAAAACTTTTTTGAGAAAATTTGGGTTAAGTCTTTTGTAAGGCATTTGATAATGTATAATATTTCTAATTTTTTGTAATTTTTGTGTTGTTGTTACAGTTTCAAATCCTAGAATTAGGGTGTGTGGTTAGATTATGTTTTCTTAGCTTTTCATTGATTTTTTTGATGATTTTACTCTGTTTTTGAATGAGTTTGGAGTTGGGTAAAATTGTTTTGGCTGTAATATATTTTATTTTTAGGGAAATGATTGCTCTGTTTTGTTTAAGATGTGGCAACTGCTTATTGATGTTTTTATTGTTGCCTATATATATTTTGTTCATTGCTTATGTATGCTTTTTGCTTGTTGTGTTTAAGTAAATAGGGTTTGTTGGGAAATTTATTGTTTAGATTTTGATGAATGCCATGTAAAACTTAGACTAGAAAGCTGGCACCCCATTTTCTTTGTAATTTGCATTGTAATAGATAGGGCATGCCGAGTGAGTCAAGTCGCCTATGCTGGATATGCAAGAAGTCAATGAAGGCTAAAATGAAGACTCATTGTGAAGCAACCGAGTATGGCAAGGAGGAGAAGTCAAGAACTCGATCAAGGCGTATCAACCGGATACACAACAGATGAAGTGTCATCAAGTCAACTCAAGATAGCCAAGTCTCAAGTTGAAGTGACAGATGAGTCATCAAATGATTGGGAGCCGACTCGAAGTCATCCGGGGAAGTTAAGGAACTCGCATCAAGTCAAGACAATCGAAAAGTGTCCATTGCAAGTCAAGAAAGTTACTTAAATAAGTAATACTTCCATGTCAGAATATTCTAAAGTGCTCACCCCAAGCGTGCAAAAGGAATAAACCAATGGGAAGCATCGCACTGTGTCAGCTATGAAAAGCTGAAGGTTCATTTAATACGAGGTAATGTCAATTTCAAGTACTGCAACAAGACAAGCCAAGGACCACTAGTGTCTTTTGAAAATCAGCCTATCTCTTCAACGGATAGATTTTTGAAAGAGCACTATAAAAGGCAGAGGAATCAATTTGAGAAAGGGTTACCTTGTATACCTGAACCACGAACATTCAAGCTATTATTTGAGCTGTAACCTACAAAAATATTCTCAAGTTATTCAAGCAAATCCTCAAGCCTAAACTTCGAAGGAAATCGATCCAACACCAAGCTGTGAAGGAAAGACAACCTCATACTGTTGAAGAGCAAACTTTTGAAGAATCAAAAGGGGTCTGCATTCCAAGGAGGATTTTAGAAAGGCTCAAGGTCGAACCGCCTCAAGCTCTTCGGAGGGCTTCGTGATCAAATCCAAGAAGCTTGAGCAAGTGAGTCAGAGTAGCAAGGCAAATTGCCCTCCTTGTGAAGAAAGTCGTGAGTCGCTGAAGATTTGCAATTTGTGACCAGACCAAGGCATCTCCAGACCGAGTCCCAAAGGATCAAGTCATTTGTGTGATCAAGACTTGTATCCTGGACCGATAACCACTTTGTACTGATCAATACTTAGTGGATTCCTCTAGGAGTTGGAGAAGAGAGGATTAGAAGAATTACCCCATCTTCTAACCTCTATAAAATTTATTGTGTCATATACATTTCAAAGATTTACTTACTCGCATATCATTTAATATCTTGATAATTTGCTATCCAATTGATATTTAACAAAGTGCTAAAACCAAGTGTTAAAACAAACTTAAACCAAATTCAAAGGTGTTAAGTCTTCCATTGAAAATCTTATCACGTACCAAGTTAAGTATAAGACTAAGCGGTGAGTTATTCTATCAACGGCTCGATCAGTCCTTTGAGTGGCTAACTCTATTTGGTTACCTAACTTAGTGTCCATCAAGGACTTAGCTGTGAAATTAACTCTGAATAATTTCAAAAGGACTAAATCGAAAAGTTGGTAAGGTTTATTCAACCCCCCTTCTAAACCTTACACTCACACCCCTTGGGACCTACATGTGGTATCAGAGCGGTTGGTTCATTGAACCTTCCGCACTGGTTACTGAACTAGATCACCAATCTTTCAAAGAAGTTTTTTTTTACATTTGTTCTTTCAAAAGTTTTTTTTTAAACAGCAAAGTTATTATCATGGAAGCAAATTTGACACGTATTCCTATGTTTATCATTGAAAAATTTGATGACTGGAAAATACATATGCAGGCTCATCTATCAGCTTTACATGATGAGATGTGGATAGTGATAGAGGATGGGCCACTGCAAATAATGAAGGTGAACACAGCTGCAAGGAGAGAGTGCTGCGGTGAAGGAGAGAAGGATGCTCCTCCCAGACCAGCTATGGTTGAAAAGCCAAGAGCTGAGTGGACAAATGATGATAGGAAAAGATACAACCTTGACAATGTGGCCAATGATAAACTTTATAAGACTTTGGACAAAGCCATGTTCAACAAAGTCAAATCTTGCAAAACAGCCAAAGAAATCTGGGATAAATTAACCCTAATTTGTGAAGGATCTGAGCAAATCAAGGAAAACAAATTATTTGTTGTTGTTCAAAAATTTGAAAACTTTAAAATGCTTTGCGGGTGAAACAATGGACCGGTGGATGCTAGATTCATCGAAATTACAAATGAGCTCTCAAAGATTTGGGAAAGAATACACGAGGAAGGAGATGTGTATGAAGATCTTGAGGAGCCTCCCGGTGAGTGGGAAATGAAGACCATGGCTCTAAGACACTCGATGGACCTATCAAAAACATCCAATCATGAACTATTCTCAGACCTCAAAGCTTATGAGTTTGAGCTAAGAAAAAAAGGATCAAGAGGAGATAGCTGTACCCAAAACAGCTGCACTCGTAGTCAAGGAAGGGAAGAGAGCTGAGACCAAAGAAGTCATTGACCAGGAGGAAATTGCCTTAATGGTTAAAAGATTCAACAAGTTCTTCAACAAGAACTACAAAAGAAACAAAGGTGAATCCTCCAGAAGACATTCAGCTCCCTCCAAGTCAAGGGAAGATAGGCCACCAAAGAGAGCTGAGTATCAAAAGGTCGAATATCAAAGAGCTGACAACCCAAGAAATGAGAGAGCTGATCAAAAAGTTGAAAACCTGTGTTGGAATTGCAGACAACCAGGACACTTTGCCGTTGACTGTCCATATCCTGTAGTGAACAAATACAGGAATGAAGAAGAAAGAAAAGTCTTTAGAGAAAGAAGGCAAGAAAAGAAAAGAGCAATGTTGGTCCGCCGAGGCTCACGACACAACTAAGTCAAAAGAAGCAAGAGACTCAGAGAGTAGTGAAGCCGACTACTCAAGTGACTCTGAAGAAGAAGCCTTAACTGTCTAATGGCTAAAGAACAAGATCAACCTGACCAAGAAGATGAGGTACACTCTAACTCATCTCATTCAGATTCTAGTGATAGTGATTGTGAGACACACACTTCATCACCCACTGATCTTTATGATTCATTAGGCAAAATGATGAAAGATTTTGAGCACATTAAATCCTCACACTCACTATTAAATGAGGAAAACAACCAGCTCAAAAGCCAAAACTCACAAATTGACTAAACTCGAGTACTCTAAGTCACATAGCTAATGAGAACAAAGAGTCAATTTGAAAATGCTAAACTAATAAGCGAGAGATAGTGCTATAGAATAGAGAGAAAATGATCTAAAAAATGTGATTGCTTCATTCACAAAGGCATCTAAATCATTGGATGACCTTATCATGAGCTAAAAAGAATGTGGAGACAAGACAGGCATATGATTCAATTCCTTTGTGCATAGTCAAACTTCTAGAGTGATCTTGGAAAAATGATCTTCAAGTAGTGAAGCATCTCAAAAATCCAAGACACCAAATGTTGCACACACAGTCATTCCAAAGCACAATCACAAACAAACTGGCCTAGGATATAAAGGAAAAGGAAAACAGCAAGTTGAGTATGCTGAGAGGACAACTGAGAAGAAATCCAGCAGAGTTCCTCAGCAAACTTCAAATAGAAAGTACTGTGAAGAAGAAACAGAGCTACCAAAATCCCCAGAAGTTCAATCAAAGAAACAAATAAGATGGGAATGGTAGAAACTACCCAAGTCAAGCTAATTGGATAATGTGAAATATCAGCCAAGACCTATGGAATACATGCCAAAATGGCAAAGGCCTAGAACTCAGCAAAGGTCATTCCAAAGGGAAAATAGTTATTATCAACACACATATGCACCCAAGCACTACACTCAGAGATATCACAATTACCCAAAAAAGGCAATTGCTAAGACACACACACAGTCATACAAACAAAAGAGACAGATGTATGAACCTAAAGCCCCCAAGCAATTTGCCAAAGTAAATTATGATTATGGCACGGATAGATGGCAACCCCTTAGAGTCAAATCATTTGGCTATAGGTTGTTGGATCATCTTACAGTACTAACCCCTCAGGACCCAGGCAAGTATGGGTACCTAAAAACTAATTTCCTTGATTGCAGGTTCAAGGAACAACAGAGTGCCAAGAAACCTGGTACATGGATAGTGGCTGTTCCAGAGACATGACTGGAAACAAGAAAAATATGTCAAAGTTCAAGGAGATTAGAGGCGCAAAAGTCATATTTGGAGGAAATGAAGCTCCAGGGGAAATAAGAGGAACTGGATCCATAAAGAAAAATGGATTAGAAATCACAGATGTTGCATATGTTGAAGGCCTCAATTTCAACTTACTAAGCATCACCAACTCGTGACAAGGGCTATAATGTTGGATTCAATATGGGAGTGTGCCAAATCAAAGACACTGAATCAAATGAAGTAGTGTTGCAAGGATCCAGACAAAAGAACATGTATGTGGTAGATTGGTCAACTGCTACACCAAGCACTTGTCTCCTAGCAAAAAGTACAGCCGAATCAAGTTGGTTGTGGCACAATAAGCTGAGTCACCTAAATTTCAAGACAATCAACAAGCTTGCAAGGAGTAATCTTGTAGAAGGACTCCCAGACTCAGTATACAAGAAGGAAAGTGTTTGTGATGCATGCCAGATGGGAAAGCAGATTAAATCATCATTTAAAGAGAAGTCAAGTCCATCTTCAACAAAGATATCGTACACATGGATCTATTTGGTCCAGTTGAGCCAGCCAACATAAGTGGGAAGAAATACACTCTAGTAGTGGTGGATGATTATTCAAGATATACATGGACAATTTTCATGCTTAAAAAGAAAGAAACTTTACAGAAGTTACCACAGCTGATGAAAAGAGTTCAAAATGAGAAGAGTCAAACCATTATAAAGATAAGATCTGATAGAGGAACTGAGTTTGCCAATGGAATAATAACTCAGTATTGTGTTGAAAATGGTATTGCTCACGAATTATCTGCAGCAACGACTCCACAACAGAATGGAGTTGCAGAAAGAAGGAATAGAACTCTCAAGGAAGCAGCAAGAACCATGTTAGCTGAAGCAGGGTTACCTAAAAAATTTTGGGCTGAAACCATAAACTCTGCATGCTATACTCAAAATAGATGCATGATAAATAGACAGTTGACAAAGACTCCCTGTGAAATCTGGACAGGGAGAAATCCAAACGTTGCATACTTTAAAATATTTGGATGTAAATGCTTCATCCACAACAATGGGAAGGATAATCTAAAGGCTTTTGATGCTAAAGCTGATGAAGGTATCTTCTTGGGATACTCAGCTGAAAGCAAAGCCTATAGAGTGCTGAACAAAAGGACTATGGTCACAGAAGAGTCTATCCATGTGGTTTTTGATCAACCTAATGTAAATGGAGAAGACATTGAAGAGTTAGCTGATAAGATGAATCAGCCAACTATGCAGAAGAGTCCCTATGTTGAATCGAAATCGGAGTAATTAATCAAGGTGAAGATGAGATAGCTGAATCTCAAAGACAAGTGGAAAATCTGCTGACTAAGTGATGATGAGAGAGCTGCTCAAGATAACACTTTGTTGCAAGACGATGAACCAGCCTAACTTACTCCAACCTGATGTGAGATGGCTAAGAGACCATCCACCAGAGCTAGTCATTGGAGAGGTAAAACACGGTGTAAGAACCAGATCCAGAGCTCAACAAGAAGCAATGTTCACTTGTTTTATTTCCCAAATAGAGCCAAAAGATGTGTCCCAAGCATTGGATGATGCACATTGGATTCAGGCCATGCAAGAAGAGCTGAATAAGTTTGAAAGAAACAAAGTATGGGAATTGGTTCAAAGACCAACCCATCAAAATGTTATTGGCACAAAATGGGTTTTCAGAAACAAGATGAATGAAGAAGGTTTCTGTAGCCAAAGGTTATTGCCAAGAGGAAGGAATAGATTTTGATGAAACATTTGCTCCTGTTGCTAGATTAGAAGCAATAAGGATGTTTCTTGCCTATGTTGCACACAAGAACTTCATTGTATATCCAATGGATGTAAAAAGTGCATTCTTGAATGGATTATTGGAAGAAGAAGTCTATGTTGAACAACCTCCAGGATTTGAGCAAAAGACTCTTGGAGATAAAGTGTATAAGCTCAAGAAAGCTCTATATGGATTAAAACAGGCACCAAAAGCATGGTATGATACATTATCTCAATTTCTGACAGATAATGGATTCACCAAAGGCAAAGTGGATAGAACACTCTTCAGAATTCAAGATGGAGAGAGTATATTGCTTGTTCAAATATATGTGGATGACATTATTTTTGGATCCACAAACAAGGAGCTGTGTGATAAGTTCTCAAACCTCATGCAAGACAAATTTGAAATGTGCATGATGGGAGAGCTGACATTATTTCTAGGACTTCAAGTTAAATAGCAGAAGGATGGAACCTTCATAAATCAAATAAAGTATACCAGAGATTTAATGAAGAAATTTGGTATGGAAGAGAAGTCTTCTGTGAAAATACCAATGAATACATCAGTCAAGATGGATATGGAAGTAGATGGCAAGCCTGTGGATCAAACAAGATACAGAGCACTAATTGGATCACCGCTTCTATCTCACAAAGTAGGCGACATCACCTTTGCGCAGAGGTGATGTGCAAGATTTCAATCCGCACCAAAAGAAAGCTATATATGGATTGACTAAGAGAATCCTAAGATATTTGAAAGGATGCCAGGAAGTCGGCTTATGGTATCCAAAGGAAGGAGGATTCAAGCTTATTGGTTACTCGGGACTCGACTATGCTTTGGATGTAGAGTTGACAGAAAAGTACTTCGTGTACATGTCAAATGCTTGAAACAGATTGGTTTCTGGTTTAGCAAGAAGCAAAATTCAATAGCCACATCCACATGGTCGGCTGAGTATATAGTGCAGGCAGCTGTTAGCCCAAGTCTTATGGATGAGACAACAATCGAGAGATTATGATGTTGAAGAAAAAGAGATTCCAATTATGTGTGATAACACAAGTGCTATTGCAATCACTCAAAATCCTGTGTTGCACTCAAGAACAAAGCACATTGATGTCAGATATCATTTTATAAGAGATCATGTGGAAAAGAAGGACATCACATTGGAATACATCTCAACTGATAAACAGTTAGCTGACATATTCACAAAGCCATTATGTGAATCATGATTTGAAGAACTTAAGCATGAGCTAGGGTTAATTGAGCTGAGTTAACACTCAAAAAACTCAAGGAGTAGAGATGAAACAAGAAAAGATGAAAATGGAGCTAAGTTCGTAAATCAACTAAGTGAATCAGAAAATCAGCTGCATCGAGTTAGCTGACAGCTGAGTACCTATGTAAAGAGAGAGGAGTTGAATCAACTAAGGAGTAAGCTGAGTCATTTATGAGCTAAGTGACAAAAACGCAGTCATTTTTAATAAGCGGGAATGTTTTAAGGATGACGCGTCGCCAGTAATAATGACGGTATAGTCAAAAGTCGCACGACAAAGCATATGATTGGATATAAATCTTTTGCCGCATTAAATGCGAGCAATTAAATGCTAATCGGCGTGCTAAATCTGAGTCGTTGATCTCGATCAAATTTCAAAAACCGTATGCACGTCCTTTCATAACCCACATATATACCCTTTCGTCCGTTTCTCTCTCATTTTACACAAACTGTTCATCTCTCTCAAAAGCAAAGAAATCAACTTTTCTCTCAAAACCCTACAGATCTCCAAAGTGAATTTCTAAAGTTTCGTTCGGTAAATCTTCATGTAATAGCATCTACTTACGATTTTGTTAAGTTGGGAAAAAAATCCACACTGGCTCTACTGTGGATTTTGAAGGTATGATCAAACAGGGGTCCGATGAAACCCTTGTGAAGAAGATAGCTGAGAAAGTGGAGAAGTCTGGGCTGAAACCCTTTCTCACTATGGAGCTTTAGATGACTTATGTTAAAGAAGTCGCTCAGTTCTACGTGAATGCTGATGTTCACGACGAGGGCATCAAGTCCTCTATTCATGGAAAGGAATTTACGATCACTGCTGAGGATCTAGCGGAGCATTGTTTGCTGCCGTCGAAAGGAGTGCCGGAGATATTGGAGGCAGATGTCAACTTGGCTGCTGCATGGAAGGAAGTGGCCAAACCTGATTGTCTTTGCGAAGGTTGTTGTCTACATAAGATAAGAAGTCAAGGAAGATTACCCATAAGCTGTTGGACATTGTTGCCAAGTGTGTAGACATCAAATTTGGAAGCTTTAATCAGCTATCCAAAACTAAACTGATCGTGATGGCTGCGATCATGGAGGAGAAGAAGGTAAATCGGGCCGAGTTTGTATACGCAGACTACGCCAAAATGTTGGAAATAAGTCTTTCAAGGAAGATGGGTCGTTGAGAGGATCCTTGGGGTATGGCCTTGTTATTGGCGGTTGATGGAGGTGAAGGAGTTCCACTCCGACATGGAAAGGCGTTCCATGTCAACAAGAAAATGTTCCGATCAAATCTTTCAGAGCTCAAAAGACTTATGCCAAGAGAGCGGATACGGTGAGGGGGAATCAACTGACCCGAGGAAACAATCGTTGTCTCCCCTCCCAAGAAGAAAGCCGCCCTGCGCACTGGAAAGAAGATCTGATGGCCAAAGAAAATAAAAAAGAAAACAATCGCACGCCCCGTTTGCGAGTGAGTCACTCCGCCTCGCCGCCGTGTCTCCCCCCCGCAACCACAAGCCGAGAAGGAACGTCAAATATCTTCTCCGCTTGTCAAGAAGAAGAGGACGATAAGCCAAGAAAGCTCAGCCCAGAAAAAGAAAGTAGCTTTTGCCCCGCCGCCTGGACTCGAGGAAATCGTATCCGAACAGAAATTCCTCTCGGTGAGGACCAAAAGAAGAAGACTCTTCAAGCGTTCAGAGCTTGAGAAAACAGCTGAGTCTGCCACTCAGCTGGAACAGATCGCTGAAATAGATGGAGAAGTAGAGTCTCTAGAGATTATTGATGAAACCGCCAAGTCTGCTGAGACCGATCAGCAGAGGCAAGTCGAAGACCCAGCTGTGGATAGACCAGCTGAGGAACAAGTAACAAATTGAGACGGCTAAGTCTCCAGTAGACCGGGCTGTGTCTCCGCCCACGACAGATGCTACTGAGGGTGAAGAGCAGCAAGCTATGCTACCCTCCATTCCTGAGACTGGAGGACAACACAAAGATGATGATGATGATGTGATCATGCTGTCTCCACCATATCCAGACATCCAAAATCGTCTACGAGAATGGATGAAGTGGAAGTTGAGTCACTCTAGGGTGCAGTTTGAACACCCAGAGTTTATTGAGGAGGAATAGGAACTCTTCAGGTTCTTTGAAGTTGATACAGTGCTACAAGCCCTTGATGAGGATAATCGCATCAACATGCTGCAAATTCGAAAGGAGAACGAATGCACTAGGGAAAGTAAGCTCGTGAGAAAGCCAAAGATTTGTCCTCTCACTAGAACCACTGATCATACTCATCCACATCTTGACATACTTTCATAGAGTGATTAAGATTTGGACCCTGCTGCTGCGACAGAAGAGCTAGAAACGCAGCAAGCCATGCGGGAATCCAGAATGATGCATGAGCAACAACTGATGGAAGGACTGGAGAGTCTTCCAAATCACACAGTGAAATTGACCCTATGGGAGTGGTGCACGTGATTACAGACATAACCGTTGTTCTTTGCGACCACTTTCCCAGCTCACTCTGAGGAAGGTTATAAGGGTAATGGCGATGAAACTGGGAATTCGGGGACCCAAGTCGAGCCAACCCCTATTGAAGGTGTCTTACCACCTGCCCCAACGGCTGAACACTCAAAGGAAACAGTTGGGAGTTTGGAGAAAAGCGACCCCAATCCAAGTCACTCAGCTGGTGTGCCAGCTGAGGGGGAAACTCCCTCCACTGCAGCTAGGTCGGAGGTTACTGCAGATGACTCCACAACGAATCTAGGAGGTGAAGTGGAGAAGGAAAAAGAAAAAGAAACACAGCAGATTGTCACTAAAGAAGCTCGGACAATTGAGACTGTCTCAGCTGAAGTGCCAATCGCTCTGCGTAGCCGAGGACACCGCCGATGCAATCGAGCCTGAGATGATGGATCTCGCCCGGGAGTTAACACTGGGCAATGAAAGTGCAATCCACGGAGTTGAGGCTCCCGTGGATGCCACGCCGAAGACCCTAAGACAAAGTGAGTCTGTCAAAGGGAATATCCAGGCCTTGTTGCGTTGAGACGCAGGAGGTATCAAGGCCTACGGGAGGTTGAGACTTCCTCGGGTAAAGAGAGGAATACGTAACATCCCTCCCGTTATCATCGATGCATCCGAGAAGGAGATAAGTGCCCTTCACGATTACAAGACAACCCTAATGTAACATTTCGGGATCTAAAGGTGAAGATGAGGCCGAGTCATCCCCGTTGTAAGTCCAAACGACGACTCGGTGAGGATGTTCTTCCCAAAGACGAGTAAGCCGTAATTCAAGGTTGCTCGTCAAAAGTTCAATTTTGATGATGAGCCACCCCTACAAGTCTCATCATCGTCTGAGGACACTACTGATACGGCCGAGGACCAGATAACTCAAAAGGAAAAACCAGCTGAGACCGATGAAGCTGTTGAGACAGTTGAGGCTCAACCAGCTGGGTCCATACCACAACAGACCCCAGCTGAATCACAGTCAACTGCGCAGGCTCCCAAAGCTGCAAGCAGAGTCGATTCAACCGGGCACATCACGGCCACAAGTCACAGTTGAACAAATTCCCTATATCCGTGATGATGCTTTTGAAGAAACATTTCCCTTCTCACTGGAGCTGCCTGATCTTGATGAAGAATCAGCTAGAGATCAATGACGTTTCCATAAACCTGATCCCATCATTTCAACAGATACCATCGTCCCAGCAGACTTTGACTTTGACGCTGCTTGGCCGCCAGCTGAGATAGAGGTGACAACTGAAGTTCGAGAAGTTTTGAAGGCAATATTTGCAGAGATAGAGAAGATGGAAAGGCACCAAGCCTCATTAGATATGCGGCTGGATAACCGAGATGCTAATCTTACTGCTGATCTACGTGGAATAATAGTTTGGATCTGGGAATGGTGGCAACAACAGCAAACAATGCGTGTGGAACAGGTTCGATACTTCAAAGCATTGTACAATAAGATGCTAGTCTGGAGCGCTGATAATGCTGACTTGAAGAAGAGGATGCAAGAAAATATTGATAGAATGCATACCTCTCATACCACAGAAATGGAACTGCTGCGCGAATTTCATCGAAAAGAACTTCTGCGCGTAGAGGAGAACGTGAATGAAAAATTCAGCCTTCTTATGGCTGAAATGAAGTTGGTGACAGCCGCATCAAACGCCACTCGCTCGGAATTTCGAGCAAAGATACTCCGCAGAGTAATCCAAGAGAACTCGGCTATCATTGCGAGATTTCATGCTTGGTATGTTTCAGGGTTCCTCTCTCCTTTGATGATGCGAGAAAGGGGGAAGAGGAATACCTAAAGACGTTGAAAGGGTCCGGTGCGAAGAAGACGCAATTGTGGAGGAGAAGACAATCAAGAGCGTAAGAAAGAAAAGGGAAAATCGGTTGAAGGGGAAGGTTCGAAAGACATGAGTTTAATGGTTGCTAGAACCCTCAACAAGGACTTGTGGTGACATAATCAAAGAAACTTCCAAATGACTCTCGCCACTCCAACACTCTTTGTGCCCATGTCCGAGAAGAAGAAAATAGTAGAAGCGAGAGATGACGGAGATTGAAAGAAAAATGGATGCCCGTCGCGATGGACATATCAAACAAAGACGGAGGCATTCCGGCAGGAAGAGACATCGATGCCATTTCGTACGTCGAACCGAGCCAAGATCTCGTTGATGAATTCAAGACGCCGCATCCGAGGATACTTCGAGAATGTGACCATGGCCCAAGCACGGGACTTGTATTGGGAAAAAGGCCCCAAGTCGTGCGAAGAAAGCCGATAGCAAAGACTCCGAGCATCACTCCGGGTCACTCCGCTAGTCACTCTCTGGAAAGTTAAGAAGGCCCCAAAGACAATACACACCCCAGAGGAAGAGGAAGCAAAGGTGGAGGAAGAGGTTTCAAAACTAGAGACTCTACCCAAAAACATTGAATATATAGATTCGGGGAAGAAAAGAGGGATCTATTTTGGTTTGACGAAGTAGCCAACATGCAAGTGGCCAAGAACAATCTTGAATATGTAAAGAGAATCGAAGAAGAAAATCGAAGACAAACTCATTTTGTGGGAAGAGAGACAAGAAAGGAAAAGAAAAGATGAAGTTTTGCTAGAAGAGCTTATGAGAAAAGGAAAGCATTGAAGAAGAGAAAGAAGAGAAAAAGGTCGAAAGACGACATAGCCGATGAAGAAAGAAGGAGGTGAAGGAGATGAAGTGTTCTTTGTCGACCCCTTCATGTAATTTACTATTGTAAATACATAAGTAGGTAAGTCTTCTCAGACATTATATAAGAAATGTAATTTCTCTATTTTTGCGTAGACATAGATGTTTGCTATGATACACTTTTGTAAACAAATTTGTGTAAAGGACAAGAATGTTATGATCAATAAAAAAAGATTGATTCTACGCATACATTCTCTCATTCGCACTACGTATATATCTTTGATGCTTACATTTTTGCATGTATGTTTTAAGTTTTGGCATCATCAAAAAGGGGGAAATTGTTGGGAAATTTATTGTTTAGATTTTGATGAATGCCATGTAAAACTTAGACTAGAAAGTTGGCACCCCATTTTCTTTGTAATTTGCATTGTAATAGATAGGGTTGTACGAGCCGAGTCAAGTCGCTATGCTGGATATACAAGAAGTCAATCAAGGCTAAAATGAAGACTCAGTTATGAAAATTTTGAGTATGGCAAGGAGGAGAAGTCAAGAACTCGATGAAGGAGTATCACCGGATACAATCAGTATGAAGTGTCATCAAGTCAACTCAAGATAGCCAAGTCTCAAGTTGAAGTGATAGATGAGTCATCCAATGATTGGGAGCTGACTCGAAGTCATCCGGGGAAGTTAAGGAACTACAGTCAAGTCAAGACAATCAAAAGAGTCATTTGCCGTAAGTCAAGAAAGTTACTTAAATAAGTAATACTTCCATGTCAGAATATTCTAAAGTGCTCATCCGAAGCGTGCAAAAGGAATAAACCAATGGGAAGCATTGCACGTGTCACCTCCGAAAAAGTCAAGGTTCATTTAGTACGAGGTAATGTCAATTTCAAGCATCGCAACAAGACAAAACAACGACCACTAGTGTCTTTTGAAAATCACCTATCTCTTCAACGGGCAGATTTTAAAAGAGCACTATAAAAGCGAGAGGAATCAATTTGAGAAAGGGTTACCTTGCATACGAACCACGAACATTCAAGCTATTATTTGAGTCAGAACCTACAAAAATATTCTCAAGTTATTCAAGCAAATCCTCAAGCCTAAACTTCGAAGGAAATTGATCCAACACCAAGCTGTGAAGGAAAGACAACCTCATACTGTTGAAGAGGAAACTTTTGAAGAATCAAAAGGGGTCTGCATTCCAAGGAGGATTATAGAAAGGTTCAAGGTCGAACCAGTCTCAAGCTATTGGAGGGCTTCGTGATCAAATCCAAGAAACTTGAGCAAGTGAGCTGTAATAGCAAGGCATCTGCCCTGTGAAGAAGCTGAGTCGTACGAGAAGCAAAGTCGTGTGACAAGGCATCTCCGATCGAGTCCCAAAGGATCAAGTCAGTGTGATCAAGAATTGTATCCTGACCGATAACCACTTTGTACTCGATCAATACTTAGTGGATTCCTCCAGGAGTTGGAGAAGAGAGGACTAGAAGAATTACCCCATCTTCGAACCTCTATAAAATTTATTGTGTCATTTACATTTAAATTTACTTACGTGCATATCATTTAATATCACGATAATTTGCTATCCAATTGATATTTAACAAAGTGCTAAAATCAAATGTTAAAACAAACTTAAACCAAATTCAAGGGTGTTAAGTCTTCCGCTGAAAATGTTATCACAGCCAAGTTAAGTATAAGACTAAGCGGTGAAAGTTATTCTATCAACGGCTCGCCGAGTCGTTGATGGCTAACTCTCTGTTGGTTACCTAACTTAGAAATTTTGCCCATCAAGGACTTTGTGAAATTAACTCTGAATAATTTTAAAAGGACTAAATCGAAAAGTTGGTAAGGTTTATTCAACCCCCCCTTCTAAACCTTACACTCACACCCCTTGGGACCTACAGGGTTTAACTAGGATTGCTCCATTTTTTATATTTCAAACATGGTTTTTACTGCTCATTGATATTTTTAAATATGCTTATATATTCTTGTTATGTTGCTTATGTATGCTCTATATTTTGCTTATAATAATTGGTGAAATATGGTTTAACTAGGATTGCTATTTTATTATTTTTTAAACATGTTTTCACTGATCATTGATATTTTTAATTATACTTATATATGGTTGTTTTATTTTTCATGTATGTTTTATATTCTGCTTATATTAATTGGTGAAATATGGTTTAAAATGGATTGCTCTTTTTTTATATTTTTAAACATGGTTTTGACTGCTCATTGATATTTTAATTATGCTTAAATATACATGTTTTAATGCTCATGTATACTTTATATTCTGCTTATTTTTCATATAGTTGACTGGTGCTTTTTTTTGGGATAGATTTTGGTTTGGAAATGGCAAAAGATAATAGGAAAAGGAAGGCCGCAAGGAAATATGCAGCTGCAACTTGTTTGGATGATATGAATGAGTAGAGGGAGTTGAATTTGGGAGAGACGAAGAAGTTTGCTGGAACAACGTAGGATCATAACGAAATGATTATGTTTTTTATTTTTGATTAAATGGTTGAATATTGTATTATTTTGTTTTGAATTTATATTTATGGTTGATTTCGAGTAGTTAACGTACATGCGTAGTTTGCTATAGGAATGTTTTGAGTTAGTTGCGTATTTTCTTTGATGAATGTTCAATTTTTTGGTATAACATACATTGTGTTATTCATAGTGAGTACATGAACAACTTTTTTTTTTGTTTGGTATCATGAACAATTTGATCATAAGCAGTAAAATAAGCATACATAAGCAGTACTTAATACGTCAATAAGCAGTAAAATATATGGACTAAATAAGCAATTTGTTTGGTTCTTGAACAATTTTCTTAGAAAGCTGTAAAACAAACATACATAAGCAATACTTAATACGTCAATAAGCAGTAAAACATATGGACTAAATAAGCAATTTGCTTGATTCCTGAATAATTTGCTCAAAAAGCAGTAAAACAAGCTTACATAAGCAGTACCTAATGTGTCAATAAGCAGTAAAATATATGGACTAAATAAGCAATTTATTTGGTTCCCTAAACAGTTTGCTAAAAAGCAGTAAAACAAGCACACATAAGCAGTACTTAATACGTCAATAAGTAGCACCCCAAATTGTTTTCCCTTAAACACAAACACACATTAGTGGTGTTTATAGTCTATATGCAACAATTACTCGATAGACAAGCATTATGAGTATATTATATAATCATATTATTTTTTTGAATAACATCACAATTTCTCTCCTCAAACTATATTTAATGTGAGAACGCAAAATACAGTAAATAAGTAAGCAACATTTTTCATATTCACAAGCAATTGTTTATGCACAACTAAGCAATATTCAAAACAATTGTGGGTAATTGCTCCTATTGTGGATAACTGCTCCTATTTTCATGTGATTCAATTGATTTATCGAGATTCTGATCAGGATCTGTAAGTTAAGATGGCATCAATTGTGGATAACTGCTCCTATTTTCATGGAATTTAATTGATTTAGGCGCTCCTATTTTTTATGTGGACTAATATACTCCTATTTTGATTTTATTAGTTTTTTTATATATGTTAGTCAGATCTAATATTAGTCGTTGAAATAGATATATTTGTGGTCTGGAATTGGTCCTACGTACTTACATAAGGCATGGGTCCTATATAACTCTCCCCCCCCACACACACATATATATATATATATATATATATATATATATAGGGTTTGATCCTGTGAGTCCACATAACTTATGTGAGTTTGTGAGACCAAAATCTAAAGCGTTGATTTAATTTTTAAATGGTCTAGTTTAAACAGTTTTTATCATTTTTTAATAGTTAATTTATTTGAAAAAATAACTTTTTGGTAAATCCAACATATATAAGTTATTAGGGGGAAGCTATTTTTGGTAGTGGCTTTTCACATTGCTACAATTAAGGGAACGGTTTTTCACAAGATTATCTTCCAAATCTTTTCTTTTGGGTAATTGAAAAGTCTCAAACTCCATAGTAGAAACAAATTCATCTCCTCGGTCGAAAATGCATCTCCATCTCCAATGAAGAAAGAAGAATCATCTCCATCTTCACGTGAAAAACCATCTTTATCTCCTCTGAAAAACCCATCTCTATCTCCTCTGAAAAACCCATCTCCATTTACTCGAAAGAAACTCCATCCCCACAGATATCGTGAAAAACCACAGAAGAAGAGAAAAATCCCTGTGAAAAAACCTCATTTCTGTGAAAAACCCCAAACTCGACGGGGGTTTTTCGAGGCGGTGACAATTTTCGAACGGAATCAGGTTTGTTCTTCGAGGCAATGTAGAATATTGTGTTTTTGGGTAAGTTCATACGTTGATAAAATTATCTGTTTCTTAGTCGGTGTAAAATATTGTGTTCTGGGTTTTAATTTTTGTACAACACGATGAAAATTTTGGGAAATGGAGTTTTAATTGATCATGTTTTTGTTCAAGTATGTGCAAATACTTAAGAGATTTTGTGGTTTTTTTTACTGATTTTACTAGTTGAAAAAACAAAGTTTGGCAGATAGGGGGTAATCAGGAGCACCAAGTTTTTTCATAGTCTGGGAGATTGCTTAATGAGGGTTTAAACTGCTTATTGTTGTTGATAATTATGCTTATGTATATTTTGTACTATGCTTATATATGTTTTATATTATGCTCTCAAACATGGGGGTAATTAGTATTGTCATTTTTTTCTAAGTCTGGGGGATTGCTTATTGATGTTATCGACTGCTTATTATTGTAAACAATGTTGCTTATGTATGTTTTCGAGTATGCTTATGTATGTGTTATATTATGCTCTCAAACATGGGGGTAATTATGTAAATGATTGTATGTTAATGAATGCTCTATATAACTGACTAGTGTATTTTTTTTTATAGATTTTCTGCTAGAAATGGCAAAAGAGAGTCGGTTTTGGGAGGCAAGCAAGCGATTTGCTAAAATGAGTTAGGATCACAAGAAAACGTTGTTGTGTCATACTTTTTGATTAAAAAATATTGAATATTGTAGTTTTTTATAGCCATTTTAAATATGGTTGGTTTTGATGTACATTCGTAGTAGATATAAGAATGTTTTATAGTTAGTGTCGTATTTATTTTCATGATTTTTAGATATTGCAAGCAGAATTCAATTGTTTTGTAAGCAGAATTCAATTTCTTTGTAAGCAATTATTTTCATGGTTTTTAGATACTGTAAGCATAATTCAATTACTTTGTAAGCAGACTTCAATCCCTTTGTAAGCAAAATTCAATTGCTTTGTAAGCAATTATTTTCATGGTTTTTTGATACTGCAGGCATAACTCAATTGCTTTGTAAGCACCATAACATCCTTTCACAAGAAATATTTTACACACAAATAAGCAATTGAACATATGGGATCATAGAAGAACTAAATTTTGCACGAATGTTGAATTATTTACTCGAAAAGCATTACAACAGTCACAAATAAGCAGAGTACATATCAGTAATAAGCATGGCCATTATTTTTGTAGAATTGTATTTCGTTGTCGACATTATCAAAATTCATTCCTTCTTTTGGAGTCATATTTTCGTCACATTCCGGTATCCAGTTCGGAGATGAATTCGATGTTATTTCAATCCGATGTTGCGGCACATGTGCAATCCCAACTGATTCAAGCAAAATAAATAATTAAGCATCATTTAGCATATAATTATGCACATGTAAGCAAAATTCTAGCCATAACTAAGCAAAGTACTGGGTTAGAAATAATAGGGACGTAATCAAAAAAATTCAATACATACAATCTAGATACGATGAAAAAATAATGATTGAATAAATGGAGAGACCATATAATATCAATTTATGTATATTTGCTTTTTATCAAACAATGCTCAATTAATCTGAGAGTGTAAAACACAGAACAAACGTAAGCAACATTTTGCATACGTG
Organism: Rehmannia glutinosa; assembly: GCA_016081115.2. Classification (NCBI taxonomy): domain Eukaryota; kingdom Viridiplantae; phylum Streptophyta; class Magnoliopsida; order Lamiales; family Orobanchaceae; genus Rehmannia; species Rehmannia glutinosa. The sequence goes on from CM071935.1 coordinate 53,856,060, forward strand.
CGAGCAAGTATTTAAGCACATATAAGCAACATTCCGATCATAACATGCATGTATTTTTTAAAGAAAAAAACGTGGATGAAGAAATAAATTTTCTGCATAACATGATTGGTTTCACATATTCGCGAGTAAGTTCATAATTTTAAGCATATTCATAGGCATAGATAAGCAACATTATAGACATGCATAAGCAACTTTCTGGGTAAACATTAAAAAAAACATGGAATGATGAATCGAAATGATTGTTATAAAAAAATGCGAATCAAAATTTAATTGTATTCAGTAAAAATGGACAATATAAACAATGAAAGACGAGACAAATGGTTACCTTGTTATTCATTAGTGTTGAAGCATTCTTCATAGTGGTCATCCGTTTTTATTTTTTTCTTGCTTCAAGTCTCGAAGTTTCGATCTGTGCACAGTGAGAGTAGAGTTTCGTTGGACAAACTCGATGGAGAGGATGATTATGGCTGGGATGATTTTTGGATAACAAATTTGGTTGATTGTGATTGCTAAGTTGATGGTAACTCATCCTATTTTCATGGGATTATCTAGATTTAGCCAACACCTCTATTTTTATGTGGACTGATTTGCCCCCATTTTGACTTTATCACATATTTAATCAACATTAATCAGATTTAATCACAACCATTGAAATTAATAGATTCGTGGCTTGGATTTGGTCCTATGTACTCATATAATAGGGGGGTCCTATATAACCCTCCCCCTATATATATATACTTTTAGAAAAGCTTGGTTGGTGTACAAAATATGAAAGTTAGAAAGTAGGACATGAGGTGCGCACATTCTTGCAAGAAATGCCATCAAATAAGAAATTCAAGAGTAGTTTTTGTAGTCTCAGGTCAAACTAGAGCTTGACTATATGTCTCAGAGAATTTTTAGCTCGACCCATTTAGTTAATCAGAATAACATCAAACATTACTCGGCATATTATAAAAACATCCATGATATTTGGGCTAATTACGAACAAACCCAAAGATGTTTCAATTACAAAAAAAAACCTTCAAGTTTGATTATCTCTTAGATTAGAAAGAGTAATTATAATATTTTTTATAAATGTCATGGGGGTTTTTGAAATGTTTTTTTCTTATGCAACGAAAAATATAAGAAAGAATCAAACCTCAGGGATTTTTGCAAGTTTCAAAAAACTTAAGGTTTTTTTGTAATTAGCCCAAACTTCAGGTTAATTTTTTGGTAATTATCTCAACACTGCTCCCTAAATAGAATTAGGAACTTATATTCTAACAGGGTATTTCATATCCTATTCCACCACATGGATATTGCCACATGAGGTTTCCAAGACAGTTGAAGTTCATGGGAAATATGTTTTTATCATAATTTTGATGATTTCATATAAATGAGTTTTTATACCAAAACAATGTCCCCAAATATTGTCCAAATACTTCAAAATTTTTTAAGTAATTTTTACGAAGTTTTTGAAGCACTTCTTTTATTTTATTTTGTGTTGAGGTCGACCGGTCGCCCTATAGGGCAACCCGTACCTGAAAGTTTCTCTTGAAATAGAACCAAACAGAGAATGATTAAGAGGGAGGGCGACCGGTGCCTCAGATGCTGAATTTCTCTCAAAATTGTCTTTAAATTGAAGAGGACCGGTCAGAACCTAGGGGGACCGGTCGCACCCTAGGTCGACCGATCGCCCGTAGCACAGTGACCGGTCCACACCCACTGCAACCTGTGTCAAATCTTGTTTAAACGATTTAAACTTTCAAAATTTCAACATAGCGATAGGTCGCCCTATGATTTTTTACAGCAAATTCTATTCGTTGTTCAGTCACTTATCTGTTAAATTTACTTTATCATTTCTTAACCATTTTTGTAGATTTTTTGATCCTTCTTTGGTAAACCAAAGTGAAGATGTAGGAGCTTATGTTGGAAATCAAATCTTGAAGCTATCCTATAAATAGATGAAGAATTTGAAGAATCAAATACAACACAAGCATACAACATAACAATAAAAATTCAGCAAAATTCTCAAAGCCTTCATTTTCAATATTCTTGTTGTAATAGCCTAAGCACATAATTTTCACATCTTGCTTATTAGGCTTTCTTTTTTTCTTGATTACACCTGCACTTCAAAGTTGTGTACTTCATTTGAGTTATAATCTTGATTATTTCAAATCATCCAAAATAAGATATACTTGTTAAGTGTTCTTTGGTAAGTAGGGATGGCAATGGGGCGAGGCGGGGTAGGTATCTCAATACCCAGACCCGTCCCATCCCGTTCCCTCCATGGGACGGGGCGGGGCAACCCGCCACGGTCGCATGGGCGAGCCGGACGCCGTGTTGATTTTTTATATATTTTTTTAATCTTTATCTTATATTTTATATAATTAATAATTTTTTAATATTATATTTTGTATTATAAATACATATTATTTATAAACTTTGTCATTATATTTGTCAAATATAATATTAAATACATAAAACTATATTATTTTATATAATATACATTAAATATATTAAAAAAATAAAACAAAGCACGGGACGGGGCGGGGCGGGGCGGGGCGGGGCGGGTCATTTTTCCATCCCTATTGGTAAGAACACACTTGGTTGATTGTATCTCTTAATAAACTTTTCCCTTTTCAAAATTCATGCGGACATACTGGGTGATAGAGCACGTAGGCCGTAGGTGGGTTTAGTCTCTATAATTCATTGTGTGTTCATTTATTTTCTGCACTTCTACTTCTTCACCATCTACATATTCAAAAAATAGGGCATAAATTGAAAAATCGGGAAAATCTATTCACCCTCCTCTAGATTTTTGTAGGCACTTGGACTAACAAGTAGTATCAAAACCAAACTCTTTGGCAAGCTCATTTTATCTTAGCGAGTAAAGAGGGGATCCATTGCTACGAATGAAAGCTACCTCACAACCGGCACCTCCACCAACAAGCCACCACTTTTCGATGCCAACAATACGCCTTTTGGAAGGATCAAATGGAATGCTTCTTACAAGGTTGCGGGTTTGATATATGGAATGCAGTCATCAAAGGAGTTTCCCAACCAACAAAGAAATTAGAAGATGGAACTTTGGCTCCCAAAAGTTTCAAAGAATTTGATGAAAATGATAAGAAGTCCTTCTCTCTCAACGGTAAGGCCTTAAATATTTTACATTGTTCTCTTACCGCTACCAAGTATAATCGGATTCAAAGAATAAAGTTGGCACATGAAGTTTGGAAAAAATTAAAAACCATTTATGAAGTAACTAAGAAAGTTAAACAAGCTAGAAAAATCATGCTTGTTAAAGATTTTGAAAACTTCATAATGTTCGAGGGCGAAGAGATTTCTAAAATGGTGGAAAGGCTCGACAACATAGTCAATCCTTTATTGGTGCTAGGAAAAATTATTTCAGAAGAAGATAAGGTTACTAAAGTCTTGAATGCTCTTCTCGGATCATGGTCCGAAAAAGTAACGGCTATAACGGAAGCTCAAAATCTTGAAACTCTAATATTTGATGAGCTAATTGGAAATCTTCTTATATATAAAGTCTATCTCAAAGAAAGAAGGAATTCCAAACCATCCACCTCTCAATCAGGTATGCAACCCACACATAAAGGCATTGCCTCAAATTCAAATAATGTATATTATGCTAGTGATGAGGAGGATGAGGCAACTGCCACTTTTGTTCAAAAATTTGCAAAATTTGAAAACAAAAATAAGGCAAGAAAAGTTAGAGACAACTCTTGCTTTAAATGCGAAAAATTCGGGAACTTTATAGCAGATTGTCCAAAACTAGCGGAGGAGGAGCAAATGAAGAAAAAGCCTTTTCCGAAAAAGAAGACTCTCAATGCGGATGTCAAAACATGGTATGAACTTCTTGCAACATCCGACGACGAAGAGGAAACCGAACACGACTTATGGCCATAAACGATGAAAATAACGAGGTACGCTCTAACTCTTCCTCTTACTCTTTAATTGATGACAATGTGATTACGATGATTTACAAAATGAGTTTAAAGATGTGATTTGCAAGTACAAGAATTTGAAAAAGGAGTTTAAAGAGTTAAAATTAGAAAAAGACAAGTTATTTACTTCTTATGAATCTCTTAATCATGCACATTCTATTAATCTTGCTAAAGTTCAATATCGTGATTCCAAAAAATAATTGCTCACTAAAGAGATTGAAAATTTGAAAAAAGATGTGCAACGTTTCAACTTGAGTACCGGTAAGGTCACAAAAATTCTTGGTGCACAAAGAAGTGAGCAATCAAAATTAGTACTTGGTTATAAACCTTTTCAAACCAATTTCAAGAAAAATAACCAAGAGTGAACTTTTATTCGTGCTAGTACTCCGAGAATAATTAAATACTTTTATTGTGGTAAAAATGGACATCTTGATAGCACATGTAAACATAGAAATAACAATAATCATTTTTGGAGACCCAAAGGTCTCAATGCTAACTTCCATGGACCCCAAAACTCTAGGGTACCTAAAAATAATTTATTTGTAGGTACTAGGGGCAATAACAGTCACGAAAGATTCCAAATGGCTTGTGGACAGCGGATGTTCGCGCCACATGACCGGAAAAGAAGAACGTTTTACCAACATCAAGCTCCAAGAAGAAGGGATGGTCATCTTCGGGAATGGCAAAGGCAAAATTCTTGGCAATAGTGACATTGGTAATTCTTCTTTTTCTCTTTATGATGTTTTATTAGTAGATGGGCTTAAGTTCAATTTGATAAGTGTGAGCCAACTTTGTGATTCAAATTATGATGTTATTTTTAATAAAGAAAAATGCCTTATTCTTAAAAATGGTAAAATTATTTGTGAAGCTAGTAGAAAAGGCAATATTTATAAAATTTGTACAAGTGATTTGGTTAGTCAAAATGTTTCTTGTCTTATCGCCAATAATAATTTAACTCGTTTATGGCATAGGCGACTTGGACATGTTGGATACACAAATTTATAAAAGATTTACAAAAACCAACATGTCAAAGGACTACCAAAATTAAATTTTGAAAACCTTGGCTTATATGACACTTGTCAAAAGAACAAATTAGTTAAGAGTAGTTTTAAGCCCAAAAATGAAATTTGCACAACCAAGCCTCCTCAACTTCTTCATTAGATTTGTATGGGGATATTAGCACCGAGAGTCTAAGTGGAAAATATTATACTTTTGTTATATTTGATGATTTTCTAGATACACTTGGGCTATTTTTCTTGCTAATAAAAGTGATGCCGCTAATGAGTTTGCTAAGTTGTGTAGACTTATTGAGAATAAAAAAGAAGATACTATTAAATCTATAAAGAGTGATCGATGAGGTGAATTTAATGTAATTTTCGAAACTTATGTGAAACCAAAGGATATGATCATAATTTTTTGGCTCCAAGAATTCCACAACAAAATGGTGTAGCCAAAAGGAAAAATCGGGCCCTTCAAGAAATGTGTCGGTCCATGCTCAACGAATTTTCACTTCCAAAATATTTTTGGGCCGAAGCCGTAAACAGCCTTGTTATGTCATAAACCGGGTATATCTTCATCCCGAGCTAAATAAAACTCCTTATGAGCTTTGGAAATGAAGAACACCAAATATTAGTTATTTCAAAATATTTGGTTGCACGTGTTTTATTTTGAACACCAAAGATTAATTGGACAAACTTAATCCTAAGGCCGATGAAGAGATATTTATGGGATATTCGACTAAGAGCAAGGCATATCGGGTTTATAATAAGACTAGCATGGTAGTCGAAGAGTATATTCACGTCAAATTCAATGAAACCTCCGGAGTTGAAAGAATCCCAAATGATGATAGTGGTGAAGAAGATGAAGTTGGACCTATTGTTCCAAATGGTGCTCAAAATGATCAATCTTCTACCTCAAATAATCAACCCTCAACTTCAAATGTTCAACAAGAGGATAAGGGTGATAATTCGGATCTTCCTATGGCATTGAATTTCATAGGAGATCATCCAAAAGATCTTATAAGTGGGGATCCTCTAGACAAAGTAATGACTAGAGGGAAATTTGCCGAAAAAGCTCTTATAACTCAAAAAGAGCCTAAGAATGCTAAGGAAGCATTGAAGATGAAGATTGGTTTCTTGAGATGCAAGAAGAGTTAAATCAATTTGAGAGGAATGATCTTTGGGAACTTGTGCCTTGTCCTCCTTAACAAACCATCATTGGCATAAAATGGGTATTCCAGAACAAACTCGATGATCAAGGAAATATCGTCCAAAATAAATCAAGGTTAGTAGCTCAAGATTATTATCAAGAAGAAGGTATTGATTATGATGAAACATTTGAACCCGTAGCATGTTTAGAGGCTATTCGTATTTTACTTGCCTATTCTTGTTTTAAAATTTTCAAATTTTACCAAATGGATGTTAAATCCACTTTTCTAAATGGTTTTATTCAAGATGATGTCTGTGTAAAAAAACCTCCGGGGTTTGAAAATATTTCTAGGCCAAATGTTGGGAAATTTATTGTTTAGATTTTGATGAATGCCATGTAAAACTTAGACTAGAAAGTTGGCACCCCATTTTTCTTGTGATTTATATTGTAATAGATAGGGCTGTAAGAGCTGAGTTAAGTCAGCTATGCCTGGATATACAAGAAGTCAACTGAAGACTAGAATGAAGACTCCGCTGTGGAGCAGCTGAGTATGGCAAGGAAGAGATGTCTAGAACTCGACTGAAGGAGTATCATCTGTGATACAACTGTATGAAGAGTCAGTCAAGTCAGCCAAAGAAGACAAGCCAAGTCAAGTTGAAGTGACAGTTGAGTATTTCAATCATTGGAGCAGACTCAAGTCACCTGGGGAAAAGGCAGCTGCAAAGAGGAGTTAACTGAAAAGAATCCGTTGCACAAAAGTCAAGAATATTACCTAAACAAGTAATACTTCCATGCTGCCATGTCTTAAAGTGCTCAGTCCCAGAAGCGTGCAAAAGGAATAAACCAATGGGAAGCACTACACCTAGTGTCAGATCCTGAAAAGCTGGACATTCATTTAATACGAGGAAAGGTCTACGTCTCAAGATTGAAGACCAAGAAAAGACAAGCCAACAAACACAAATGACTTTTGAAAATCAGCCTATCTCTTCAATGGGCAGATTTTTAAAAGTTCATTATAAAAGGCTGAGGAATCAATTTGAGAAATGGTTACCTGAACCACGAACTATCAAGCAATTATCAAGAATTGTAACCTGCAATATATTCTCAAGTTATTCAAGCAAAATCCTCAAGCCTAAATCTCGAAGGAAATCGATCCAACACCAAGCTGTGAAGGAAAAACAACTTCAAACTGTTGAAGAGGAAACTTTTGAAGAATCAAAAGGGGTCTACATTCCAAGGAGGATTGTAGAAAGGTTCAAGGTCGAAACAATTTCAAGTTATTGGAGGGCTTCCTGATCAAATCCAAGAAGCTTTAGCAAGTGAGCAGAAGTAGCAAGGCAGCCGCCCTGTGAAGAAGCTGAGTCGGACGAGAAGCCAACTGTGTGACAAAGGCATCTCCCGACTGAGTCCCAAAGGATCAAGTCAGGTGTGTGATCAAGACTTGTATCTGGACTGATAACCACTTTGTACTCTGATCAATACTTAGTGGATTCCTCCAGGAGTTGGAGAAGAGAGGAGTAGAAGAATTACCCCATCTTCGAACCTCTATAAAGATTATTGTGTCATTTACATTTCAACATTTTATTTCTGCATATCATTTTATAGCTACTGATAATTTGCTATCCAACTGATAATTAACAAAGTGCTAAAACCAAGTGTTAAAACAAACTTAAACCAAATTCAAGGGTGTTAAGTCTTCCGCTGAAAATCTCATCACAACCAAGTTAAGGTTTAGACTAAACAACCGAGTTATTCTATCAACAGCTCAATCGAGTCTGTTGAGTGGCTAACTCTGCTGGTTAACTAACTTAGTTGTCCCTCAAGGACTTAGCTGTGAAATTAACTCTGTATTATATTAAAAGGACTAAAATCGAAAAGTTGGCAAGGTTTATTCAACCCCTCCCCTTCTAAACCTTACTCACACGCCTTGGGACCTACAAGTGGTATCAGAGCGGTTGGTTCATTGAGCCTTCCGCACTGGTTACTGAACTAGATCTCCAATCTTTCAAAGAAATTTTTAACACTTGTTCTTTCAAAAGCCATTTTTAAACAGCAAAATTATTATCATGGAAGCAAATTTAACACGCATTCCCATGTTCACTATTGAGGAATTTGATGACTGGAAAATTCGTATGCAGGCTCATCTATCTGCTTTACATGTTGAAATGTGGCTAGTGATAGAGGATGGGCCACTGCAAATATTAAAAGTGAACACAGCTGCAAGGAGAGCTGCTGCAGCTGAAGGAGAGGAAGTTGTGGCCGAAGCAAGACCAGCCCTAGTAGAAAAATCAAGGACTGAATGGACCAATGACAGAAAGAGATACAACTTGGATAATGTGGCCAAGGATATTCTCTACAAGACTGTGGACAAAGCAATGTTCAATAAAGTCAAATCATGCAAAACAACAAAAGAAATCTGGGATAAACTAACTTTAATTTGTGAAGGATCAGAGCAAATTAAGGAAAACAAATTATCTGTTGTTGTTCAAAAATTTGAAAACTTTAAAATGCTTGCAGGTGAGACAATGGATCAGCTGGATGCTAGATTCACTGAAATCACAAATGAGCTCTCAACACTTGGAAAGGAATACACACAAAAGGAAATGTGTATGAAGATACTAAGAGCCTCCCAGCTGAGTGGGAAATGAAAACCATGGCTCTAAGGCACTCGATGGACCTATCAAAAATATCCAATCATGAACTATTCTCAGACCTCAAAGCTTATGAATTTGAGCTGAGAAGAAAAGATCAAGAGGAGACAGTTGTACCCAAAACAGCTGCACTTATAGTTAATGATGGGAAAAGAGATGAGACCAAAGAAATCATTTACCAGGAGGAGATTGCTCTGATGGTTAAAAGATTCAACAAGTTCTTCAACAAGAACTACAAAAGAAATAAAGGTGAATCCGCCAGAAGACATTTAGCTCCCTCCAAGTCAAGGGAAGATAGGCCACCAAAGAGAGCTGAGTATCAAAAGGTCGAATATCAAAGAGCTGGCAACCCAAGAAATGAGAGAGCTGACCAAAAAGTTGAAAACCTGTGTTGGAATTGCAGACAACCAGGACATTTTTCTATTGACTGTCCATATACTGTAGTCAATAAATACAGGAATGAAGAAGAAAGAAGAGTCTTCAAAGAAAGATGACAAGAAAAGAAAAAGGCTATGTTGGCTGCAGAGACTGCTGAGACAACTAAGTCAAAGGAAGCAGCAGACTCAGAGAGTAGTGAAGCTGACTACTTAAGTGATTCTGAAGAAGAAGCAATGATCTATCTAATGGCTAAAGAACAAGATCAAACAAACCAAGAAGATGAGGTACACTCTAACTCATCTCCCTCAGATTCTAGTGATAGTGATTGTGACACACACACTTCATCACCCACTGATCTTTATGATTCATTAGGCCAAATGATGAAAGATTTTGAGCACATTAAATCCTCACACACACTATTAAATGAGAAAAATAGCCAGCTCAAAAACCAAAACTCACAGCTGACTAAGGAGATGAGTACTCTAAGTCACATAGCTGATGAGAACAAAGAGCTGAAGGATGAGAATGCTAAACTAATAGCAGAGATAGCTACTGTAGAAAAGAGGGAAAATGATCAAAAACGTGATTGTCTCATTCACAAAGGCATCTAAATCATTGGATGACCTTATTATGAGCCAAAAAAAGTGTGGAGATAAGACAGGCATAGGATTCAATTCCTTTGTGCACAGTCAAACTTTCTGAGTGATTTTGGAAAAAAGGATCTTCAAGTAATGAAGCATCTCAAAAATCCGAGACACCAAATGTTGCACACACATTCATTCCAAAGCACAACCACAAACAAACTAGCCTTGGATACAAAGGAAAAGGAAAACAGCCACTTGAGTATGCTGAGAGGACAGCTGAGAAGAAATCCAGCAGAATTCCTCAGCAAACTCCAAACAGGAAGTACTCTGTGAAGAAGAAACAGAGCTACCAGAAACCCCATAAGTTCTATCAAAGGAACACGTATGATGGGAATGGTAGAAATTATCCAAGCCAAGCTGATTGGAATAATGTGAAATATCAGCAAAGATCTATGGAATACAAGCCTAAATGGCAAAGACCTAGACCTCAACAAAGGTTATTCCAAAGGCAAAAGAGCTATCATCAGCACACATATGCACCCAAGCACTACACTCAGAAATATCACAATTACCTAAAGAAGGCAATTGCTAAAACACACACACAGGCATACAGACAAAAGAGACAGCTGTATGAACCTAAAGCCCCCAAGCAATTTGCCAAAGTGAATTATGATTATGGCACAGATAGATGTCAACCTCTTAAAGTCAGATCATTTGGCTATAGGTTGGTTGGATCATCTTAGAGCACTAACCCCTCGGGACCCGGACAAATATGGGTACCTAAAAACTTAATTTCCTTGATTGCGGGTTCAAGGAACAAAGTGAGTGCCAAGGAACCTGGTATATGGATAGTGGCTGTTCCAGACACATGACAGGGAACAAAAAACATCTGTCAAAATTCAAGGAGATTAGAGGTGCAAAAGTCATATTTGGAGGAAATGAAGCTCCAGGGGAAATAAGAGGCATTGGATCCATCAAGAAAAATGGATTAGAAATCATAGATGTTGCATACGTTGAAGGCCTCAACTTCAACCTATTAAGCATCAGTCAACTCTGTGACAAAGGGCTATAATGTTGGATTCAATATGGGAGTGTGCCAGATTAAAGACACTGAATCAAATGAAGTAGTGTTGCAAGGATCCAGACAAAAGAACATGTATGTGGTAGATTGATCGACTGCCACACCAAGCACTTGTCTGCTAGCAAAGAGCACAGCCGAATCAAGTTGGTTGTAGCACAAGAAGCCGAGTCACCTGAATTTCAAGACAATTAACAAGCTTGCAAGGAGTCATCTTGTGGAAGGTCTGCCTGACTCAATGTACAAGAAAGAAAGTTTTGTGATGCATGCCAAATGGGAAAACAGATCAAATCATCATTCAAAGAGAAGTCCAGTCCATTTTCAACAAGAATATTGCATCTGTTGCATATGGACTTATTTGGTCCAGTTGAGCCAGCTAGCATAAGTGGAAAGAAATATACCCTAGTGATGGTGGATGATTACTCAAGATATACATGGACAATTTTCATGTGTAAAAAGAAGGAAACTTTGGAAAAGTTACCTCAGCTGATCAGAAGAGTCAAACCATTATAAAGATATGGTCTGATAGAGGAACTGAGTTTGTCAATGGAATAATAACTCAGTATTGTGTTGAAAATGGTATTACTCATGAATTATCTGCAGCAAGGACTCCACAGCAGAATGGAGTAGCATAAAGAAGGAACAGAACTCTCAAAGAAGCTGCAAGGACTATGTTAGCTGAAGCAGGGCTGCCTAAAAGATTTTGGGCTGAAGCTATAAACACTGCATGTTATACTCAAAATAGATGCATGATCAATAGACAGCTGACAAAGACTCCCTATGAAATTTGGATAGGGAGAAAGCCAAATGTTGCATATTTTAGAATATTTGGATGTAAATGCATCATCCACAACAATGGAAAAGATAATCTAAAGGCTTTTGATGCTAAAGCTGATGAAGGTATCTTTTTGGGATACTCAAGCTGAAAGCAAAGCATATAGAGTGCTGAACAAGAGGACAATGGTCACAGAAGAGTCTATCCATGTGGTTTTTGATGAACCAAATGTAAATGGAGAAGATATTGAAGAGTTAGCTGATAAGCTGAATAAGCCAACTATGCAGAAGAGTCCCTATGTTGAAGCTGAAGCTGGAATAATCAATCAAGATGAAGATGAGACTGCTGAGTCTCAAAGACAGCTGGAGAATCTGCAGTTAAGTGATGATGAGATAGCTGCTCAAGACAACACAGCTGCAAGACGACTGAACCCAGTTGATTTACTCCAACCTGATGTGAGATGGCTGAGAGACCATCCACTAGAGCTAGTTATTGGAGATGTAAGAGATGGTGTAAGAACCAGATCCATAGCTCAACAAGAAGCAAAGTTCACTTGTTTTATTTCCCAAATAGAGCCAAAAGATGTGTCCCAACCATTGGATGACACACATTGGATTCAAGCCATGCAAGAAGAACTGAATCAGTTTGAAAGAAACAAAGTATGGGAATTGGTGCAAAGACCAACCATCAAAATGTTATTGGCACAAAATGGGTATTCAGAAACAAGATGAATGAGGAAGGTTCTGTGGTAAGGAACAAAGCAAGATTGGTATCCAAAGGGTATTGCCAAGAAAAAGGAATAGATTTTGATGAAACATTTTCTCCTGTTGCAAGACTAGAAGCAATAAGGATGTTTCTTGCCTATGTTGCACACAAGAACTTCACTGTATATCAAATGGATGTGAAAAGTGCATTCTTAAATGGATTGTTGGAAGAAGAAGTCTATGTTGAGCAACCTCCAGGATTTGAGCAGAAGACTCTTGGAGATAAGGTATGCAAGCTCAAGAAAGCACTATATGGATTGAAACAGGCACCTAGAGCATGGTATGATACATTATCTCATTTTCTGACAGATAATGGATTCACCAAAGGCAAAGTGGACAGAACAATCTTCAGAATTCAAGATGGAGAGAGTATACTGCTTGTTCAAATATATGTGGATGATATCATTTATGGATCCACAAACAAAAGTGATAAGTTCTCAAATCTCATGCAAGGCAAATTTGAAATGAGTTAAGCCGACATTCTTTTCTCAAACCTGAAAGATGGAATACATCAGTCAAACAAAGTATACCAGAGATTTAATGAAGAAATTTGGTATGGAAGAGAAGTCTTCTGTGAAAATACCAATGAATACATCAATCAAAATGGATATGGATGTAGATGGTAAGCCTGTGGATCAAACCAGATATAGAGCACTCATTTGCTCACTGCTCTATTTAACAGCAAGCAGGCCATACATGAGACATCACCTTTGCAGTAGGTGTATGTGCAAGATTTCAATCTGCTCCAAAGGAAGGTCACATGACTGCAGCTAAGAGAATCCTAAGATATCTGAAGGGATGCCAGGAAGTCGGCTTATGGTATCCAAAGAAGGTGGATTCAAGCTTATTGGTTGTTCAGACTCTGACTATGCTGGATGTAGAGTTGACAGGAAGAGTACTTCAGGTACATGTCAAATGCTTGGAAACAGATTGGTTTCCTAGTTTAGCAAGAAGCAAAACTCAATAGCCACATCCACACCAAGTAGAGTACATAGGCGGGCAGTCACAGCCCAAGTCTTATGGATGAGACAACGGTGAGAGATTATGAAATTGAAGAAAAAGAGATTCCAATTATTTGTGATAACACAAGTGCTATTGCAATCACTCAGAATCCTGTGTTGCATTCAAGAACAAAACACATTGATGTCAGATATCATTTACTAAGAGATCATGATGAAAAGAAAGACATCACCTTGGAATACATCTCAACTGATAAACAGTTAGCTGACATATTCACAAAGCCCCTATGTGAATCAAGATTTGAAGAGCTTAAGCATGAGCTAGGGTTAATTGAGCTAAGCTGACACTAAGAAGACTCAATGAGAGGGAATGAAACATAAAATGATGAAAATAGAGAAAATTTCATATATCAGCCAAGTGAATCAGCTGTATCGGAAAGTCAGTTGTATCGAGTTAGCTGACAGCTGAGTCACCATACGAAAGGAGAGAAGAAGAGTTGAGTCATCTGTGTAGTGAGCTGAGTCATTTATGAGCTAAGTGACAAAAACGCGGTCATTTTTAATAAGCGGGAATGTTTTTAAGGATGGCGTCAGTGTAATAATGACGGGTACAGTCAAAAGTTGCACAATAAGCATATGATTAGATATAAATGCTACCGCATTAAATGCGAGCAATTAAATGCAAATGAGACGTGCTAAATCTGAGCCGTTGATCTTGATCAATATTTCAAAAACCAAAAACACGTCCTTTCATACCACTTATATACTCTTTCGTTCAGTTTTCTCTCACTTAAACTGTTCATCTTTCCAAAGCAAAGAAAGCAAGCATCTTTTCTCTCAAAACCCTACCAGTCTTCAAAGCAAGTCAAAGCAAGTTCGTCAAGTTTCATTCGGCAAAATCACTAAAATGGCACCAGCACACGATTTTACTAAGCTCGCAAAGCAAATCCACAATGGATCAACCGTGGATTTTGAAGGGATGATTAAATAGGGTTCCGATGAAACCCTTGTGAAGAAGATAGCTGATAAGATTGAGAAATCCGGGTTGAAACCCTTTCTCACATTGGAATACCGAATGACGTACGTAGAGAAGGTCGCCTTGTTCTACGTAAATGCTGAGGTGCAGGACGAAGGGATTAAATCCTTCGTACATCGCAAGGACATTCTAATCACTGCAAAGGACCTTGCGGAGCACTGTCTATTGCCGTCGGAGGTCATGGCGGAGATATATGAAGTAGACGTGGATTTGGTCGTTGCATGGAAGGAAGTGGCCAAACCCGAGTGTGCTGCAAAAGTTGTCACAAACTGTTGGATATTGTTGCCAAATGTGTAGATATGAAGTTTGGAAGCTTCAATCAGCTGTCCAAAACTAAGTTGATCGTCATGGCTGCGATCATGGAGGAGACGAAGGTCAACTGGGCAGAATTCGTCTACAGCAGACTCTGCCAGAATGTTGCAAATAAGTCCTTCAAGGACGATGGGTCTTTCGGAGGATCCTTGTGCTATGGCCTTGTAATTGGCCACTTGATGGAGGTGAAGGGTGTTCCACTCCGACATGGAAAGTCGTTCCATGTCAACAAGAAAATGTTCCGGGCAAACCTTTCAGGAGCTCAAAGGAGAGCCTATGCCAAGAGGGCGGATACCAACGAGGGGGAATCAGCGGATCCTGAAGAAACGGCTGTTACTTCCCCTCCCAAGAAGAAAGCTGCCCATGCAGCTGCAACGAAGATAGCTGCCCCTGCAGCTAAGAAGAAAGATGCACCTGCCCCTGCAGCCGAGTCACCTGCCCCTATAGCCGTGTCTCCTGCCCCTGCAGCCGAGGCGGAGAAGGAACCTCAAATACCTTCTCCAACCATCAAGAAGAAGAGGACTGCCAAGCTAAGAAAGGCAGCTCCTCAGACAAAGAAAGATGCACCGGCCCCCGCCGCCAAGGAATCTGAGAAAGCCGTATCCGAACCAGAAATTCCTCTGGTAAGGGCAAAAAGAAGAAGACTCACCAAGCGTTTAGAGCTTGAGAAGACATCTGAGTCTGCCACTCAGCTGGAAAAGATCTCGAGAGGCTGGCTGAAGAAGTGCGATCTCGTAAATTATTGATGAACACCAAGTCTGTCACGAGGCCGATCAGCAGAGGCAAATTGAAGACCGATTGTGGACCGAGCAATTTGAGAACAAGAAGCGGCAAGAAAGCAGAATCTTCGAGGCGAAGAGCAAAGCGAGTTTGCCACCCTCCATTCCCGAAAAGGAAGGGCAACAGGGGAGAGTATGAAGATGATGATGTAATCATATGCTCTCCATTGTACCTGACATCCAAAATCGTCTAAGATCATGGAGGAAATGGAAAGTCGAGTCACTCTAGGGTGCGGTTTGAACACCCGAGTTTATTGATGAGGAAGAGGAACTCTTGAGGTTTCTCAAAGTTGATCTTGTGTTTGCAAGCCCTGGATGAGGATAATTGTATTAACATGCCGCAAATTCGGAAGGAAAACGAATAAAAAGAGATTGAGGAAGCAGAGGCGCGTGAGAAAGCCAAAGATCTATCCTCTCACCGGAACAGCGACCATACTCATCCTCATCTCGACGTGCTTTTGCATGATGATGAGGACATGGACCCTATTGTCGCACAAGAAAAGTTGGACATGCAAAGAAGCCATGCGGGAATCCGTTGATGCATGAGCAACATTGACGGAAGGACCAGGAGAGTCTTCCAAATCACAACTAGAAATTGATCCGTTGGGAGTGGTACAACATATTCTCGTTATTGCCGCAACCACTTCCCCAGATTCACTCGAAAGACGGATCTAAGGGATTTGGCGATGACACCGGGAATTTGGGCACCCAAGTTGAGCCAACCCCTATTGAAGGTGTCTTACCACCCCCCATGGTGAACACTCATTTGACAGCCGGGACATAAGTCACTCGGTGGTGCGCCACCGAGGGGAAACTCACTCCACCTGCAGGCTAAGTCGGAGGATGTCGAGATGACTCCACCATGCGAGAGAGGAGGCGAAGTGGAGAAGAAAAAGAAAATGAACAACAACAAGTTGTCACCGATGAAGCTCGGACAGTTTGAGTGTCTCTGTCCATTTGAAGTGCCAATGACTCAAGCAGTCGAAGATCGCGATGTCGAGGCACAAGATGGATCGCGCGGGAGTTAACACTGGGGCAATGAAAGTGCAATCCACGGAGTTGAGACTCCTGTGGATGCCGGCTGCGAGAAGACCCTAAAGCAGTGAGTCAGCCGAAGGGAACGTCCAGTGCCTGCTGCAGTTGAGACCGCAGGAGGTAATGAATGCCCGAGGAGGTTGAGACTTCCCTAGGTAAAGAAGCGAGAAACACGTAACATCCCTCCTATTCACATTGATGATTCTGAAAAGTAGATAAGTGCTCTTCATGATTCCCAAGACAACCCTGACATATCTTTTCGGGATCCGGTCGAAGATGAAGCCGAGTCCTCCCCTGCTGAAAATCAAAAAGACTCAGTTGAGGATGTTCTTCCTAGTACGAGTAAGCCAGACTTCAAGGCTGCTCGGCAAATATTCAATTTTGATGATGAGCCAAACCTTCAAGTCTCATCATCTTCCGATGACGCTACTAATACGGCCGAGAACAGTTAACTCAAAAGGATAAACCAAGTGAGACCGAAGAAGTCTGTTAAGACAAGTGAGGCTCGGCCACCGGGTCAATACCATCAAAGGCCCAATTTGAATCACGATCAATCGCGCAGCTTCGTGAGTGCAACAAAGACCACCTCGCGCACAATTTCTCAAGTGCGAGACGATGCATATGAAGAAATGTTCCCTTTCTCTCAAGAACTGCCCGTGCTTGAAGAAGAAACCACAAGAGAACAGAGGCTCTACACCGTCCAAGAAGACCCTATAATCCCTACTGATTCGATTGTGCCAGTTGATTTCAATTTCGATGCAGAGTGGCCGGCAGCTGACTCAAGTCAGACAGCTGAGATGCGTGAAATCTTCAAGAAGACCTGTGAAGAGATTGAGAAGATTGAACGTCACCAAACCTCTCTTGACATGCGCCTAGACAGCAGAGATACCACTCTTACCGCATATTTGAGAGGAGTGGTGGTCAGGATAAGGGAATGCTCTCAACAACAGAGTGCCATGCGTCTCGGAAGGTTCGCTACTTCAAGGCACTATACAACATAATGCTGACCTGGAGTGCTGACAATGCTGACATGAAGGCAAGGATGCAGGCCTATATGGAGAGATTGCATGCCTCCCATACAACTAAAATGGAGTTGTTGCGTGAATTTCATCGCAAAGAACTTCTACGCATCGAGGAAAACATGAATAACAAATTCAGTCTTCTTATGGCTGAGATGAAACTGGTGGCAGCCAATTCCAAACCACCCGCTCAGAATTCCGAACAGCAAACTCTGCAGCAGACTCCAAGCACAATTCAGCTATCAGCAGACTAGACTTCATGCTTGCTGGTATGTTCCCAGGGGTTCCTCTCTCCTTTGATGATGCCAAAAAGGGGGAAGAGGAATACCAGAAGATGCTTAAGGGGACGGTTGGTGAGAAGGAAAAGGAAACAGCTGTCGCAGAGAAGAAAGATACAGCTGTTGAGAAGAGCAAAGAAAAGGAAAAATCTTTTGAGAGGGAAAGGTCAAAAGATATGACCTTAATGCTTACTGAAACCCCTCAGCAAGGTCACGTCACAGCTGACATCATCAGCAAACTTCCTGTAACTCTGCCGCTCTATCACTCTGTTGTGCCTATGTCTCATAAGAAAAAGATTGTAGAAGCAGAGACGGAGGATTTTGACAAAAGAATGGATGCCCGTGTTGAAGAGATGTTAAAGTAATTTGGAGTTATTCCGGCAGGAAAAGATACAGATGTCATTTCAAACGTCGGAAATGAGCCTAGATCAGTTGATGAATTCAAAACGCTCGAATTCTAAGGATACTTCGAGAACATGTCCATGGCCCAAGCCTGGGACTTGTACTGGGAAAAAGGCCTTAAGCTGTGCGAAGAAGCTGACAAGCAGCAGACTACTAGAAGTCACTCTGCTGGTCACTCTGCTGGAAAGAAGAAGACTCCAGTACAATACACGCCCAGAGGAAGAGGAATAAGCAGTGGAGGAAGAGCTTTCAGACCTAGACCTCTACCCAAAAACATTGAATACATAGATCCAGGAAAGAAAGGAGGGATCTATTGGGCTGGGTATGAAGAAGTGGCCAATATGGAAGTGGCTAGGAAGAATGCTGAGTATGTCAAAAGAATTGAAGAAGAAAATAAAAGACAAGATCAGCTGTGGGAAGAAAGGCAAGAAAGAAAGAGAAGAGACGATGCTGCAAAGAGAGCATACGAGAAAAAGAAAGCAGTTGAAGAAGAAAAGAAGAGAAAGAGAGCAGAGGACGACAGAGCTGAAGAAGAAAGAATGAGGCAGCGAAGGCGATGAAGTGTTGTTTTCCACCCCTTCATGTATTTTACTATTGTAAATACATATGTATGTAAGTCTTCCGTACGTTGAATAAGAAATCTGTAATTTCTACATTTTTTTTTGCGTAGATATAGAATGCTATGTTTGCTCTGATACACATTGTAAACATCTATGTAAAGGACAAGAATGTTATGATCAATACAAAGATTGATTCTACGCATACATTCTCTGTTACTGCATTGCATGTATGTATCTTTGATGCTTACATTTTGTTTGCATGTTTTAAGTTTTGGCATCATCAAAAAGGGGGAAAATGTTGGGAAATTTATTGTTTAGATTTTGATGAATGCCATGTAAAACTTAGACTAAAAAGTTGGCACCCCATTTTCCTTGTAATTTATATTGTAATAGATAGGGCTGTAAGAGCTGAGTTAAGTCAGCTATGCCCGGATATACAAGAAGTCACCTGAAGACTAGAATGAAGACTCCGCTGTGGAGCAGCTGCGTATGGCAAAGAAGAGATGTCTAGAACTCGACTGAAGGAGTATCAGCTGTGATACAGCTGTATGAAGAGTCAGTCAAGTCAGCCAAAGAAGACAAGCCAAGTCAAGTTGAAGTGACAGTTGAGTCTTTCAATCATTGGAGCAGACTCAAGTCACCTGGGGAAAAGCCAGCTACAAAGAGAAGTTAACTGAAAAGAATCTGTTGCACAAAAGTCAAGAATATTACCTAAACAAGTAATACTTCCATGCTGCCATGTCTTAAAGTGCTCAGTCCCAGAAGCGTGCAAAATGAATAAACCAATGGGAAGCACTGCACCTCGTGTCAGATCCTGAAAAGCTGGACATTCATTTAATACGAGGAAAGGTCTACATCTCAAGATTGAAGACCAAGAAAAGACAAGCCAATGAACACAAGTGACTTTTGAAAATCAGCCTATCTCTTCAACGGGCAGATTATTAAAAGTTCACTATAAAAGGCTGAGGAATCACTTTGAGAAAAGGTTACCTGAACCACGAACTATCAAGCAATTATCAAGAACTGTAACCTGCAATATATTCTCAAGTTATTCAAGCAAAATCCTCAAGCCTAAATCTCGAAGGAAATCGATCCAACACCAAGCTGTGAAGGATAGACAACTTTAAACTCTTGAAGAGGAAACATTTGAAGAATCAAAAGGGGTCTACATTCCAACGAGGATTGTAGAAAGGTTCAAGGTCAAACCCGTCTCAAGTTATTGGAGGGCTTCGTGATCAAATCCAAGAAGATTGAGCAAGTGAGCTGAAGTAGCAAGGCAGCCGCCCTGTGAAGAAGCTGAGTCGGACGAGAAGCCAGTTGTGTGACCAAGGCATCTCCAAACCGATTCCCAAAGGATCAAGTCGGATGTGTGATCAAGACTTTGTATCCGGGACCGATAACCACTTTGTACTCGATCAATACTTAGTGGATTCCTCCGGGAGTTGGAGAAGAGAGGAGTAGAAAAATTACCCCATCTTCGAACCTCTATAAAAATTATTGTGTCATTTACATTTCAGCATTTTATTTCTGCATATCACTTTATATCTGCAGATAATTTGCTATCCAACTGATAATTAACAAGTGCTAAAACCAAGTGTTAAAACAAACTTAAACCAAATTCAAGGGTGTTAAGTCTTCCGCTGAAAATCTCATCACAACCAAGTTAAGGTTTAGACTAAACAACTGAGTTATTCTATCAACAGCTCAATCGAGTCTGTTGAGTGGCTAACTCTGCTGGTTAACTAACTTAGCTGTCCCTCAAGGACTTAGCTGTGAAATTAACTCTGTATTATTTTAAAAGGACTAAAATCGAAAAGTTGGTAAGGTTTATTCAACCCCCCCCCTCTAAACCTTACTCACACCCCTTAGGACCTACACCAAATGACATTTATAAAATGAAAAATGCCTTAAAGCAGCACGAGCTCGGTATGATAGACTTAGTTCATTTCTTTTGCAAAATGGTTTTACAAGAAGTAAAGTTGATACTACTCTATTTATTTTTGAAAAAGGGCAAGATTGTTTACTAGTTCAAATTTATGTAGATGATATTATTTTTGGTGCTACTAATGAATCTCTTTGCCAGAAATTTTCCAAATTGACGCAAGGTGAATTTGAGAGGAGTATGATGGGAGAACTCAATTTCTTCCTTGGACTTCAAATAAAACAATGCCAAGAAGGTATTTATATATCTCAATCAAAATACACCAAAGAGCTTCTAAAGAAGTTCAGAATTGAAGAAGGAATAACATTTGCAACTCATATGGCAACAAATATCAAGTTTGACGAGGATGAGAAAGGCAAGTCGGTAGATGAATCAAAATATCGAGGTATGATTGATAGTTACTTTATTTAACCACAAGTAGACCCTATATTCTTCATGTCGTATGCCTATGTGCTCGATTTCAAAGAAATCCCAAAGAATCTCATTTAAGTGTCATTAAAAGAATCTTTTGATATTTGAAAGGCATTATTTCTTATGGTTTATTTTATCCAAAGAATGAAAATTTTTCTTTAAAAGGATATAGTGACTCGGATTATGCAGGTAACATTGATGACCGTAGAAGTACATACGAATCATGTCAATTTTTAGGCGATTGCCTAGTATCTTGGTTGTCAAAGAAACAAAATTGTGTATCTTTATCAACGCCGAAGCCGAATACATTTCTGCGGCATTTTGTTGTACTTTACTTTTTGGATGAAACAAACTCTAGCCGATTATAAACGTTGTTTCAAAAATATTCCTATTTTTTGTGACAATACTTCCGCTATAAGTATTTCTCAAAATCCGGTTCATCATAATAGAACCAAACATATTGAGTTCGACATCATTTACTAAGGGATTGTGTTTCTAAACGAAAATTGAGATGTGTTTCATTCCGTCAAGATCAATTTTCTAAGTTCGACATCAAGATCAACTCGCGGATATTTTTATAAAACCGTTAACCACTGAGTCTTTTACTCAATTCAAGCTTGTTTAGGCATAATGCATACTGAATAAGGTATATGTTTGCATTTTGTGCATTTTTAAAACTTAGGGGTGAAAAATCAATTTTTCAAAAACTTTGAAAAACAGAAAAAAGACAAGCCGAATAGGTACGGTCGCCTGCTGTTCGGACATCGCCGCACCCTTGGTCGGCGGTCACCCTGGCTTGTCGAGAAATAAATTATTTTGTCTTCACTTCGTCTTATTTCCTATTTTTCACACCCCTTCGCCCAATTCACACACATATCACTCAAAATGATTTTTTCTTGCAAATTCTACTATATTGGGCTTCTACAATGTATATCTCTTCCATATTATTCATCTTCCACAATTATCGTTAAGTTTTGGCTTCACTTTTCTCATCAATTGGGTTCAACCCTTAGCTATTTTCCTGAAATTTTTGGCACTTGAAAGTGATAAATGTTTGTATTTATATGATGTAAATTATGTATATTGTTGGATTATGGCCATAGAATTAGGATTGGTATTGAAGTTTTTAGCTTGATTCTATATATAAATGGCATATTCATCTTTGTTCTTTATCAATGCATGCCAAATGTTCCATAAATTGTCTCAATGAAAATTTCATCTTTTGTATGCTCTTCTTGATCATAATTGATTACAATCCACATATTGATCATAACTATGTATCTCTTCCATGTAGTAAGATTATGATTCTTTGTACTCAAAGCATGTTATGTTCATGATAATTGCTCGTTTTTATCCTGTTGCGCACTTTGATATCTATCTACCATGTTTTTATTGTACTAATAGTCTTTTCGATGATTCCAAAAGGGGAGAAAAATGAATAGAGCTTGTAAGCTATTGGTAAGATCAAATGAGCTAGAAAAAGCTCCAGTGCTAAAAGCTAAAAGCTATGGATTGTTGTTGATTTTATTAAGTCTTATGACTAATGACTTATTTTTGACAGGGGGAGCTTTAAGCTCTTAAGCTTTTTAAGCTATTTGTGAAAAAGCTAAGCTTCTAGATTTTAAGTTAGTTGCTTGTTTGCTTATTTTACATCTTATTTTTATTTTTGGATTAAGCATGTTGATAGGGGGAGTTTTGAAAAGTTTTGTTCCTTTCCCTTATGAATCTTTGTTTTTGATAAGCGTTGCTCAAAACGGATAATTATTTTTGACCGGAAAACTTATTCGCTCTTTTAAAATTATTTTGGGTTGTAATCATCAAAAATGGGGAGTTTGTTAGAAAAATATTTTTATCGTGATTTTGATGATTTCATATAAATGAGTTTTTATACCAAAACAATGTCCCCAAATGTTGTCCAAATGCTTCAAAATATTTTAAGTGATTTTTACTAAGTTTTTGAAGAACTTCTTGTACTTTATTTTTGACAATAATCGGACAACCTCTCTGTGTTGAGGTCAATCGATCGCCCTATAGGGCAACCCATACCTAAAAGTTTCTCTTGAAACAGAACCAAATAGATAAGGATTAAGGGGGAGGTGACCGGTCGCCCTCTGCCTGAGATGCTGAGTTTCTATCAAAATTGTCTCTGAATTTAAGGGGACTGGTCAGACCCTAGAGGGACCAGTCGCACCTTAGTTCGACCGATCGCCCTAGCACAGTGACTGGTCCACCCCCCCTGCAACCTGTGTCAAATCTTGTTTTAATGGTTTAAACATTCAAATTTTGAACAAAGCGACCAGTCACCCTATGATTTTTGACAGCAAATTCTATCCGTTGTTCAGCCACCTATCTATTAAATTTACTTTATCATTTCTTAACTATTTTGTAGATCTTTTGATCCTGTTTTTGTAGACAAAAGTAAAGATGGAGGAGCCTATGTTGGAAATCAAATCTTGAAGCTCTCCTATAAATAGATGAAGAATTTGAAGGATCAAATACAACACAAGCAGACAACACAACAAGAAAAAATCAGCAAAATTCTCAAAGCCTTCATTTTCAATATTCTTGTTGTAATAGCCTAGCACATAATTTTCACATCTTTCTTATGAGGCTTTATTTCTTGATTACACTTGCACTTACAAAGTTGTATAGTTCATTTGAGTTGTAATCTTGATTGTTTCAAATCATCTAAAACAAGAAATATTTGTTAAATATTCTTGTGCTATGAACACACTTGGTTGATTGTATCTACTAATAAACTTTTCCCTTTTCAAAATCCATTTGGACATACCGGGTGGTAGAGCACGTAGGCATTAGGTGGGTTGAAGCTCTATAATATTGTATGTTGATTTATTTTATGCACTTCTATTTCTTCACCATCTTCATATTCAAAAAAGAGGTCATAAATCAGAAAATTGGGAAAATCTATTCACCATCCCTCTAGATTTTCATAGCCACTTGGACTAATAAGAAATAATTGTTCTTCAAAGTTGAAGAGGAAAACATTTGTTAAAGAAAATGGGTCTATATTTCCAATAAGTGAAGGAAGTATA
Source organism: Rehmannia glutinosa (assembly GCA_016081115.2). Classification (NCBI taxonomy): domain Eukaryota; kingdom Viridiplantae; phylum Streptophyta; class Magnoliopsida; order Lamiales; family Orobanchaceae; genus Rehmannia; species Rehmannia glutinosa. The sequence goes on from CM071935.1 coordinate 53,880,168, forward strand.
ATGAGGTTCAAAGTAGAACCAAAATCAAATCTGAAGTAGGGCTGTGTGATCAAACCCTAAAGATTTGAAGACGTTGAAGTAGTGAGACAGCTGCCTTACGAAGAGATGAGTCCCAGAAGATTGGCTGACTGTGTGATCAAAATAATCTTGGACTCTACATTTTTAACAAAGTTACCGTTGCATTAGTGAATCCTCTTGGAGTAGGAGAAGATTGGAGTAGAGAAAAAATACCCTATCCCCGAACCACTATAAGTTTCGTGTTCTTTAAATTCTGAACTTTAATTTCTGTATTTTATTTACTTACTTTATTTGCTATCCAACTTCATATTAACCAATTAAATAGTATAAGTGTTGATAAACCATGTTCAAAAAGGGTGTAAGACTTCCGTTGTAAGTCAAGAAAACTAATTTTCTAATAGTTAACTTCATTCAGCTGAGTTACTATATCAACAACTCTCTCATAGTATGTTGAATGGTTAATTGAAGCTTAACACAGCTGTCTTTCAAAAGACTTGGTTGTAATCTCTGATATTATTAAAAAAAATTGGGTAAAGTCTATTTAACCCCCTTCTAGACTTTACTGTGCACCCCTTGGGACCTATAAGTGTTATCAGAGTGGTTGATTCAAAGAATCTTCCGCACTTATTACTGAACTAGATCTCATTTAATTTCAAAACATCAACACTTGGTTTTTCAAAGTTTTTTTAAGTTATTATCATGGAAGAAAATCTATCCTGCATTCTTATATTTAACATTGAGGAATTTGATGACTGGAAAATTCGTATGCAGACACATCTCTCTGCACTTCATGATGAAATGTGGTTTTTCATCGAAGATAGACCCATTAGAATCACAAAAATGAATATAGCTGTAAGAGCAGCATGAGATGATGCTGAGAGAGCTACTGAGGTGGATAAACCTGGGAGCGAATCGACAAACGAGGACAGAAGGAGATACAACCTGGATAACGTGGCCAATGATATATATTATAAAACTTTAGATAAATCCATGTCTAACAAAGTTAAATCTTGCAGGACAACCAAAGAAAATTGGGAAACACTGACTCTAATATGTGAAGGCTCAGAGCAGATAAAGGAGAGCAAGCTTACAGTTGCAGTTCAAAAATTCGAGAATTTCAAAATGGTGACCGGAGAGTCATTAGATCAACAGGATGCTAGGTTTACAGAAATTACAAATGAGTTGTCTGCTTAAGGTAAAGAATATACACAAAAGAAAATATGTATGAAAATCTTGAGAACACTCCCTGCAGAGTGGGAAATGAAAGTGATGGCTCTAAGACGTTCTATGGATTTGACAAAGATTTCAAAGCATGAGCTATTCTCTGATTTGTAGGATTATGAAAATTCGAGCTCAAAAGGAAATAGCAAGATGCGATAGCAGCACCAAAGACAACAACACTGATGGCATGAGAATCTAAGTTGGCTGATTCCAAGGACGTCATTGACAAAGAGGAAATTGCTTTGATGGTCAAGAGATTTAACAAGTTCTTTAATAAGAACTATAATAGGGACAAAGGAGAGTCCTCCATAAGGCACTCAGCTCCCTATAAAAGAAAAGAATAGAGAACCCCCAAGAGTGCTGAGAAGAAAGTTGAAGATTTGTGCTGGAATTGCATATAGCCAGGTCATTTTGCAGTTGAGTGCCCCTATCCACCAGTCAACAAGTACATAAATGATGACGAAGAGAAAATCTTCAGGAAAAGAAAACATGAAAGAAATAAATCAATGATGGGCGCAGAGTCTGAGACAGCCAAGTGCAAAGAGATAGTTGAGTCAGATAGCAGTGAAGATGACTACTCTTCTGATACTGAAGAAGAGGCATCGATATGTCTCATGGCTAAAAAGAAGGAATATGACCTAATCCCTAAATCATCTGATTCAAATTCTAATGACAGTGATCATGACACACACACATCATCGCCCATTGATCTTTTTGATTCATTGGGCAAAATGATAAAATACTTTGAGCACATTAAATCCTCACACACACTCTTAAATGAGGAAAACAGTCAACTCAAAAACAAAAACTTACAGCTGACTAAAGAGCTGAGTACTCTAAGTCACATAGCTGATGAGAACAAAGAGTTAAAGGCTGAGATAGTAAATGCAAAAGCAGCCATTGTTGCAAAAGAAAATAGGGAACAAAAACTCAAAAGTGTGGTTGCATCACTCAGCAATTTTTCTAAAACATTAGATGAATTGATGATGATTCAAAGGAGATTGGAGTCAATGCAGGCTTACGATTCAATTCCTTTATAAATGCTCAAACTCCAAGAGTGATTCTAAAAAAAATGATCCTTAAGCAATGAGGGAGTTCAAAAATCTAAAACACCACATATAATCACAAGCACACACATGATGGCCTTAGTTATAAAGGCAAAGGTAAGAAACCAACTGAATATGCCAAAAGAGCAGCTGAAACAAAACAAGAAAGTTTATCAGCAGACTCCAAGCAAGATATTCTATGAAGTCTAAACAGAACTAACAAAAACCCCAGAAGCTTCAACATAAGAAATCATATAAAGAGAATGGTAAAAATTATCCAACTCAAGCTGATTGGAATCCACCAATGAAATATCAGTAAAGTCCTAAGGGAAACAAGTCCAAGTGGCAAAGACCTCAAAATCAGTATAGGTCATTCCCAAGGCAAAGAAATCAACAAGCACATGCACCCAGACATAAGGTGTACCATGCAAAATAGTTTCCATATTTCACAGAAAAGCAAATACACAAATGCTTTCACAGACATACGTATAAAATAGACAACTGTATATACTAAAAGCACCAAAACAATTTGCTAAATTCACTATGATTATGGAACTGATAGGTGGAAACCCCTTAGAGTCAGATCATTTGGCTATAAACTGGTTGGAACACCTTATAGTGCTAACAAATATGGGTACCTAAAGTTGGTTTCCTTGATTGCAGGTTCAAGGAACATGTGAGTGCCAAGGAACCTGGTACATGGATAGTGGATGTTCCAAACATATGACAGTGAATAAAAAGGAATTTATCAAACTTCAAGGTATCAAGAGGAGCCAAAGTTATATTTGGAGAAATTGAAGCTCCAGGGGAGATTAAAGGCATTGGGTCCATCAAGAAAAAAATTGGCTTAGAAATCACAGATGTTGCTTATGTTGAAGGGTTGAATTTCAATTGTTAATTATCAACCAACTCTATGATAAGGGATACAATGTTGGATTCAATAATAGTGTTTGCCAGATGAAAGATGCTGAAACTAATGAAATTATGCTATCAGGAATGAGAAGGAAGAATATGTATGTAGTATATTGGACGACTGCTACACCAAGCACATGTTTATTGGCAAAATAGATGTATGATCAATTGAAAATTGTCCCAAACCCTAAACACCCTCAACAAGAATAACAAGGGTGAATCATCCAGAAGACACTCAACACCCTCCAAAGCAAGAGAGGACAAACCACCAAAGAGAGCTGACCATCAAAGGACTGAGTATCAGAGAGCTGAAAGAGCAGACATCCAGAGAGCTTAAAACCTGCGTTGGAATTGCAGACAACCCAGGACATTTTGTTGTTGACTGTCCCTATCCACAGTCAACAAGTATAGAAATGAAGAGGAAAGAAAAGTCTTTAGAGAAAGATGACAAGAAAAGTAGAAACCATGTTGGCTGCGGAAGCTGCTGACACAACCAATTGTAAAGAACCAACTGAGTCAGACAGCAGTGAAGCTGACTACTCCTCTGACACAGAAGAAGAGGCTTTGATATTCCTCATGGACAAAGAACAAGACTCCAAAGAACAATACAATGAGGTACATTCTAACTCATCTCATTCTAATTCTGATGATAGTCATAGTGACACAAACACTTTATCGCCCACTAATCTTTATGATTCATTAGGAAAAATGATGAAAGATTTTGAGCATGTAAAAACCTATAAGTCACATACCCACTGAGTACTCTAAGTCACATAGCTGCTGAGAATACAGAGCTGAAGGCTGAGATAGCTAAAATTCAAGCATACTTAGTTGCAACTGAAAAGAGGGAAATAGATTTAAAAAATGTGATTGCATCATTCACTAAGGTAAATCATTGGATGAACTTATAATGATGCAAAAGGAAAGTGGAGATAAGACAGGCATTGGATTTAATTCCTTTGTGGATGCCCAAGCTCCAAGAGTGGTATTGGAAAAAGGATCTTCAAGTAATGAGGCAGTCCAAAAATCCAAAGCACCATATGTTGCACTTACACCCACTCACAAACACAATCACAACCATGCTGGCCTTGGATACAAAGGTAAAGGCAAAAAGCCAGCAGAGTATGCTGAGAGGACAGCTGAAAGAAAATTCAAAAGAGTCCATCAGCAGACTCCAAACAAGAAATACCCTGTAAAGTCGAAACAACCTCAGAGGTTTCAACAAAGAGAACCATATGATGGGAATGGTAGAAATTATCCCAGCCAAGCTGATTGGAACAATCGAATGAGATATCAGTCAAGTCCAAAGGGATGTAAACCTAAATGGCAAAGACCTCAGACTCAAAAATGGTCATTCCCAAGGCAAAGAAGCTATAATCAGCACATATATGCACCCAAGCACAAAGCCCAATATGCACAAAAGTTTCATTACTATCCTAAGAAAGTAAATGCACAAGTTCACACACAGGCATACATACAAAAAAGACAGTTTTATGAGCCTAAAGTCTCTAAGCAATTTGCTAATGTTCATTAGGATTATGGAACTGATAGGTGGCAACCTCTTAGAGTCAGACCATTTGGCTATAGGTTGGTTAGATCACCTTATAGTGCTAACTCTCAGGACCCAGGCAAGTATGGATACCTAAAAACTGATTTCCTTGATTGCAGGTTCAAGGAACAACTGAGGGCCAAGGAACCTGGTACATGGATAGTGGATGTTCCAGACATATGACAGGCAACAAGAAAAATCTTTCAAATTTAAAGGAAAAGGTGCTAAAGTCATATTTGGAGAAAATGAAGCTCCAGGGGAGATCAAAGGCACAAGATCTATCAAGAAGAATGGACTAGAGATCACAGATTGAGCCTATGTTGAAGGGCTCAACTTCAATCTGCTGAGCATCAGCTAACTCTGTGGTAAGGGCTACAATGTAGGATTCAACATGGGTGTTTGCCAAATCAACGATGCTGAATCAAATGAAATTGTGCTACAAGGATCAAGGTATAAAAACATGTATGTAATAGATTGGTCAACTGCTACCCCAAGCACATGTCTGCTAGCAAAGAGTACAACTAAATCAAGTTGGATGTGGCACAAGAAACCGAGTCACCTGAATTTCAAGACAATCAACAAGCTTGCAAGGAGTCATCTTATAGAAGGATTGACTGACTTAGTGTACAAGAATGAGAGCATTTGTGATGCATGCCAGATGGGAAAGTAAATAAAGTCTTCTTTCAAGGACAAGCCAAGTCTTTCTTCGACCAGGATATTGTACTTATTGCATAAGGATTTATTTGGTCATGTTGAACCAGCCAAAATTAGTGGAAAGAAATACACCTTAATGGTGGTGGATGATTATTCAAGATACACATGGACTATTTTTATGTGTAAAAAGAAGAAAACCTTGCAGAAACTCCCTCAGCTGATGAGAAGAGTTCAAAATGAGAAGAGTCAAACCATTATAAAGATAAGATCTGATAGAGGAACTGAGTTTGTCAATAGGATTATAACTCAATATTACATAGAAAATGGTATTGCTCATGAGTTATCAGCTGCAAGAACTCCATAGCAGAATGGAGTAGCTGAAAGAAGGAACAAAACTCTCAAGAAAGCTTCAAGGACCATGTTAGCTAAAGCTGGATTGCCCAAGAGGTTTTGGGCTAAAGCCATTAATACTGCTTGCTACACTCAGAATAAGTGTATGATAAGTAGGCAGCAGTCCAAAACCCCTAATAAAATTTGGACAGGGAGGAAGCCAAATGTTGGATATTTTCATATCTTTGGATGTAAGTACTTCATTCCCAACAATGGTAAGGACAACTTGAAAGCTTTTGATGCTAAAGCTGATGAAGGTATCTTTTTGGAATACTCAGCTGAGAGTAAAGCTTTCAGAGTACTGAACAAGAGGACTACGGTCACAAAAGAGTTTATTCATGTGATTTTTGATGAACTTAATGTTAATGGGGAACACATTGATGAGTTAGCTGACAAGATGAATCAGTCAACTGTTCAGAATAGTCCCTATGTTGAGGCAGATATAAGAAGACTCAACCCTGATGAAGATGAGATAGCTGAATCATAGAGACAACTCGAAAGTCTGCAGCTGAATGATGATGAGGAAGTTGTTCAAGAAAACTTAGCTGCGAGACGACTTAATCCAGTAGACTTACTCCAACCAGATGTGAGATGGCTGAGAAACCATCTTCCAGAGCTTATCATTGGAAATGTTAGAGAAGGTGTAAGAACAAGATCCAGAACTCAACATGAAGCTATGTTCACTTGTTTCATTTCCCAAATTAAGCCATGTGTCACAAGCATTGGATGACACACACTGGATTCTAGCTATGCAGGAAGAGCTTAATCAGTTTGAAAGAACCAAGGTTTGGGAATTAGTTCAAAGGCCTACCCACCAAAATGTTATAGGTACTAAGTGGGTATTTAGAAATAAGATGAATGAAGAAGGGTCTGTTAACATAGCAAGATTGGTAGCCAAAAGGTATTGCCAAGAGGAGGGCATAGATTTTGATAAATCATTTGCACCTGTTGCACGACTGGAAGCAATTATGATGTTTCTTGCTTATGTTGCACACAAGAACTTGACAGTCTATCATATGGATGTGAATAGTGCATTTTTTAATGGACTTTTGGAAGAAGAAGTCTGAGCAACCTCCAGGTTTTGAGGAGAAAACTATTGGAGATAAGGTCTACAAGCTCAAGAAGGCATTATATGGTTTGAACAAGCACCAAGAGCCTGGTATGATACATTGTCCTAGTTTCTTATTGACAATGGATTCACCAAAGGCAAGGTTGATAGGGCACTCTCTTCAGAATTCAAGATGGGGAGTGTATATTGCTTGTTCAAATATATGTGGATGACATCATTTTTGGATCCACAAACAAAGAGCTGTGTGGGATAAATTCTTAAATCTCATGCAAGGGAAATTTGAGATGAGTATGATGGGAGAGCTGACTTTTTTTCTAGGAAGTCAAGTCAAGTAAATGAAGTATGGAACCTTCATAAGTCAAACCAAATATACCAGACATTTAATGAAGAAATTTGGTATGGAAGAGAAGTCATCTGTGAAGATTCCCATGAATACTTCAGTAAAGATGGATATGGATGCAGAAGGCAAAGCTGTTGATCAAACAAGATATAGAGCTCTTATTGGATCTTTGCTCTATTTAACAACAAGTAGGCCAGACATCACCTTTGTTGTAGATGTATGTGCCAGATTTCAATCCGCTCCAAAGGAAAGTCACATGACCGCAACCAATAGAATCTTAAAGTACTTGAAGGGATGCCAAGAAGTTGGCTTATGGTATCCAAAGGATGGAGGATTTAAGCTAGTTGGCTACTCAAACTCAAACAATGTTGGATTTAGAGTTGACAGGAAAAGTACATCAGGTACTTGTCCAATGCTTGGAAATAGGTTGGTTTCTTGGTTCAGCAAGAAACAAAATTCAATAGCTACATCCACAGCTGAAGCAGAGTAATTGATGCAGGCAGCTGTTGTGTCCAAGTCTTATGGATGAGGCAACAACTGAGAGACTATGATATAGAAGAGAAAGAGATTCCAATTATGTGTGATAACACAAGTGCCATTGCAATTACTTAAAATCCAATATTGCATTCAAGAACCAAGCACCTTGTTGTCAGATATCATTTTATATGAGACCATGTTGAAAAGAAAGACATCACATTGGAATACATATCAACTGATAAGCAGTTAGCTGATATATTCACTGGGCCATTATGTGAATCAAGGTTTGAAGAGCTTAAAAATGAACTTGGATTGATTAAGCTGAGTTAGGAGGCTCAGAAGACTCAATCAACAGAGTCAAAGAAGAGAGAAATGAAAATCAGCAAAGTTTCACTTTCCAACCAAGTGAAACAGCCAAGATGGGAAATCAGTTGTATCGAGTTAGCTGACAGCTAAGTGATCATAATGTGAAGAGAGAAGCAGAGTTAAGTCACTTTTAGAAGATAACTGAGTTATTTATGAGTTAAGTGTCAAAACGCAGTCATTTTTTGCGAGCGGGAATATTTTGGGCATTACTTCAGCATAATAATTGTGTTAGAATAAAGCCTGTACACGTTTAGCCTATGATTGGATATAAATGTTGTTGCATTTAATGCAGGGAAATTAATGCAGTTTCAAAGATTTAATCCTGACCGTTGAATTCTAAAATCATCCCCTCACGTCCCATATAAACTAAAAATTCAATTTTATCTCTCCTCACAATACTCTCTTCTCCAGAAAGAAAGATCAAGTTTTCTCTGCAAAAGCAACGAAACCCTAGTTCTTCAAGCATTTGTTCTACACATTTTCCACCATTCATTTTTCAAGAAAATAGATGCAAACTATGATTTTGTTAAAATGTCCGAGAAAATCCACTCAGGCTCGACTGTGGATTTTGAAGGTTTGGTGAAACAGGGAGTGGATAAGGCCCTGGCTCAGAAGATAGCAGCAAAGCTAGAGAAATTAGGTCTGAAAAGATTTCTCACAATGGAACACTCTCACACATATCTGGAAGAAGTTGCCATGTTCTACGTGAATGCTGAGGTTCACGATGGGGAGATTAGATCACCAGTCCATGGGAAGGACTTCAAGATTACTGCTGCGGACTTAGATGAACACTGTCATCTACCTTCAGAATGGATGAAGAAGATATCTGAGAAAGACGTTAACCTGGGTGCGGCATGGAAGGAGATTGCCAAGCCAGAGTCAGTTGCTAAAGTTGTTTACACATCCAAGAATTCGTTGATCAAGGACGACTACCATAAGCTGATGGACATTGTGTCCAAGTGCGTGGATATGAAATTCGGCAGCTTTAATCAGCTATCTCGGACAAAGCTGATTGTGATGGCTGCAATCATGGAGGAGAAGAAGGTGAACTAGGCTGAGTTCATCTTCAGCCGAATCTGCCAGAATGCTCTTAACAAAAACATTACTGATGATGGTCTATCTGTAAGCTCGTTGGGATATGTCCTGTTCATTGGCTATCTTATGGAGGTGAAAGGGATTGCTCTTAGGCATGGGAAGCTATTCCAAGTCAACAAGAAGATGTTCAAAGCAAATCTATCTGGTGCTCAAAGAGGCAAGCACATGCTAGAAGAGCTAACACCAGTGAAGGTGAATCAGTTGATCCTGTCCCAGAGGACACTGCTGCAACCACTCCAGCTCCTTCTCCCAAGCTGACTCAGAAGAAGAAGAGAGTTGCTGCAGCTAAGAAAACGCCTGCCCTGCAGCCAATCCTAAGCATGCACCTGCCCAAGCAGCCAATCCAAATAAGCACCTGCCCCTGCAGTCATGCCAGACGCTGCACCTGCCCCAGCAGCCGAGACCGAGAAGGACACAACTTCACCTTCTCTGGTTGTGAAGAAAAAGCGCTCAGTTGTGCCTTGCAAGCCAGCTGCAGCCAAGAAGATAAAGATGGGTGAGCCAGAAACCATCGAGAAAGCTAAAGAGGATGACATTTCTCTTGTTCAAACAAAGAGGAGAAGATTGTTCAAAAAATCCGAACTTGAGAAGCCAGCTGAGTCTGGCACTCCAGCAAAGGAGACTGCTGAAGCCATGAGGAGCAGTGTCAAGAAGTTGCAGGTGGTGAAGCCATCACCACATAAGTTGAGAAGACTGCTGATATGGATCAGTAGACTGTACAAGAGACAGTTGTTCGAGACACAACTGAAGAACATGGAGCTAACACAACTGACCAATCAGAAGAACCAGTTGTTTAGTCCCCTCAGACTGATGTTCGGATACCTGAGGAGGAACATGCCCCACTTGCATCTGTGCAGGAGGAAGAAGGAGATGATGATGATCTTGTAATGTTATCTCCTGCATATCTAGATATTAGAGAGAGGTTGCGGATATGGAGATCGTGGAAACCAAGTGAAGCCAGATCCCAGTTTCAACAGCCTGAATTCATTGAAGAGGAAGAATTTTGCAGATATGTTGACCACAATCAAGGAAGATGCAAAAATAAAGGAAGCTGAAAAGGTAAAGGCCATTGCTAAATCGCAAAATCCCCATTCTTGCCCGTTCACATATGCACCTGAGCATGCCCTGTAATCAGCTGACAGCAGTAATGGTGACATAGAAGAGATCGACCCTACTGTTGTAGCTGAGAAAGCTGAGTTCCGACAAGCAATAAGAGAATCCAAGGAGATACACGAGCAACAAATGAATAGGGGACCTGGGGAATCTTCATCTATCATGATTACCCCTAGTCCTGACATAATGGAGATGGTGAAAAACATTCAAGCAACCATATCTCCTATGCACTCTGAGAAAGACAATTCCAGGAAAAATGGCGATGAAGCTAAAGAAAGTGATGAAGCAGGAACCTTAGCCAGGCCAAATCCTGCAGAAGGTATTGAGACACCTGCCGCAACGGCTGAACACTCAACTGGATTAGTAGTCGGGTCTCAAGTTTTGAGTAACCCCAATGCTCAAGACTCAGCTGGTGCACCAGCTGAGGGGGAAACTCAAACCACTATAGATAGGTCGGAGGATGCTATGGGAGACCAACCACAAATGGAGTTTGGAGGCAAAGGAGAGAATCTTAATGTTCAGCAGAGTGAAGTCGACAAAGCTTGGACGGTTTTGACTGTCTCAACTGAAACTTCAACTGCCATGCAGACGGATGACGCTACTGATGCAGCTAAGGCAAAGGATGGAAGTAAGGCCACGTGAGTTGAGACTCTTGGCCCTGAAAGTGCAATCCTAGGAGTTGGGACTCCAAAGGATGCCACTGAAGACCCTAAAGCAGCTCTTTCTACTGAAGGGATATTTGCAGAAGACTCTGCTGCAATTGACATTGCACAAAGGGATGTACAAGGCCCATCAACGGTTGAGACTGGTGAGGGTACTGAAGGCCTAGAGGAGGTTGAGACTTCCCTAGGTAAGAAAGTGGTTGGGAGTGTACCTGCCCTTCCTAAAGAGTTTGCTGAAGAAAAAGATTATGGAACCCTTCATGATTCCCAGGAAAATATTGATACTGCGTTCCTGGAATCTGAGAATGAAGCTGAGTCCAGGCCCTTGATAAATCTAATGATAAGGCTACTCCAATGAATTTCACAATGGTTGATGGCCCACCCCCAATGGAGCCATCACCCTCCAATGACGCTGATAAGTTAGCATAGGACAAGTCTACTAAACATGAAGAAACACCTAATACCGAGGAAGCTGTTAAGACAGTTGAGGATCAATCAGCTCAGTAGGCTAACACAGCTGCTCAAGATGTCAATGACGCTGAAACAGCTGAGGCACATAGAGCTGAAGAAATATTGAAAGAAAAGGGAAAATCTCCACAAGTCGAGGATGTGGAGATTCCAATTTTCCTTGAAGATTTGTTCGCGGAATATTTTCCATTTGAAGCCCACATTCCTTTTGAAGCTGAGTCAGCCACGGAACGTTCAAGATACAATGTCCAAGTCTCTCCAGAAGAAATCGAAACTCTAGTTGAGACTCTTATGGTTCCTATTGGTTTTGATTTCGATGTTGTATGGCATGAGGACCAGTCCGCTGAGACAACCGACTTCCGAAAAGCCTTCAAAGCCATTTGTACTGAAATAGAAATGGATTGGACCAAGGGCTAGACAACAGAGATGCCACTATCACTGGAGACATCCGAGGGACAATACTGAGAATAAGAGAATGGATTGGACAAGTCAAAGCATTAAGGCGTGAGCAGGTCACCTACTTTAAATCTCTATTCGCAAAAATGGTGATCTGGAGCTCAAATAATCTCAAGTTCCGGCAATGGCAAACGGACCACATATTCAGGATGGATGAATCGTATAGGTCTGATATGGAGTTTCTCAAGGCTCAGCACGAATCAGAAATTGCAAGAATGGAGACCAACGTTGAACAACAGATTCAGGTGCTCCAGACAGAAATGAAACTAATGGTAGCTGAGACCATGGCCTTAAGATCAGAATTCAGAATAGCATACTCCAAGACCCATGATAAGCATGACATGAAAAATAATAAAATTGATCTACTCGTGAGTAGTATATTCCCTAACTTGGCTCTACCCCTTGGTGATGATGCCAAAAAGAGGGAAGATAAATTGAAGGAAGGGCAGCGGAGTTATAAGGAAGGCGAGAAAGGGGAAGGTAGTTCAATGAAGAAACCTCCCTTGAAAATAATGTTTGCCAAGACCCCTCAGCAGAGTGAAGTAATAGCCTCAATTCTCAGCAAACTACCGAAAGAGCTGACAGTAGAAGAGAAAGATGAAATTGCAGTCAAACAATCTAGAAAAGCCATTGAAGCTGAGTTTCACAAGGTAGCTAAGAAGCACTCTGAGAGGATCAAAAACATTAAATCAATGTTCAAAAGTCGCCCAGCTGTTAGACCCCCTCGAGAAATCACGATGCCTGATGTAGGATCTGAGCACAGATCATTGGAGGAGTTTCAAACTTTAGAGGCTGAAGGCTATTTCAATAATATGACTCTACCACAGGCGTGGGACTTGTATTGGGAGAGAGGACTTGATTTCTGTAAATCAGCTGAGAAGCAGTAGATTTCTAGCAGTCAATCGACTATAAAGGCATCCGTATAGTACACTCCTAGAGGAGGAGCTGAGTCATACCAAGGAAGTGGAAGGTTTGGAAGTGGTGGAAGAGGCAGAGGTACCCCACCATAGCCAAGACCTAAAGATGTAAGGTAAGTTTATCCGCAGAAGAGAGGAATCAACAATTGGGTTGGGTTCGACACTCTTGTAAATCTTGAAGTGGAACACAAGAATGAGGAGGCTAGAAGAATGCAAGGAGCTGAAAATGAAAGGCTCACGCACGAATAGGAAGAAAGGCAGAGGAGGGAGGACCCTGCTACTAAACGAGCCTGTGAAAAAAAGAAGAGAGAAGAAGAAGACAGGAAGAGGAGAAGAGTTGAGGAAGATATAAGAAGAGCTGAAGATGAAGAGAGAAAGGAAGCAGTCGAGGCATTGAAGACGGTTGAAACCCCTTTAGTTTATTCTACTTAATTGTAAATACAAGATTTATAACTTTTCTTGTAATATCATTATGATCTCACTCTAATACCTGTTATAATAGATAGTATAGCTCTGATATAGTGTATAGGGTATACTTTGTAACAGCTTTGTAAAGTGCATTTGTAAAGTACAAGAATGATATGATCAATAAAATTGACATATTCAACACATATATTCTTTATTACTGCACTGATTATTTTTGCTATATTTATTTAAGTTTTGGCATCATCAAAATGGGGAAATTGTTAGGAAAATTTATGTTTAGATTCTGATGATACCATATAAGACTTAGAATAGAAAGTTGGCACCCCATTTTCTTTGTAATTCAACTTGTAATAGATAGGTCTATTTGAGCTGAGTTGGAGTCAGCTAAGTTGAAGATTACAAGAGTCGATTGAGGATTGAAGAGAAGACCTAGCTGTGTGTCAGCTGTGTGAAGCCAAGTGAAGGATCAGTCAAGTGACAGAAAAGCTATCTCAGTCAGATGACTGACAGCTAAGTCCTTCCATAATGATTGGAATCAAATGTCAAAGGGGTTTGCAGCGGACAAGACTTGAAGAAAGCTGATAGAGATCCGTTGTCAACACAAGTCAAGACTTTGCTGGAAATAGGCCTATGTCAGGCTGCCAGCAATAAAGCTGTTTTACTGAAAGAGTGCAAAAAGCAAGGAACCAATAAGATGTACCTGAAAACCTACAGAGACCATGGAAAGGCTGCAGTGCATTAAACCCATGGTACGATCCTTATTAATGCTACAAGGACAAGACATGCCAAAAACCTACGAGTGGGATTTGAAATATATGTCTATCTCTTCAATGGACATATTTTCGAATCCTCACTATAAAAGGCTGATGAAGCAAGTGAAAGAAGGTAACGAACTTCATGAGATAACAAGCAATCAAGCATTCAAGCAAGAGAAACCCTTTAATTGCTCTCAAGCTTTCAAAGATATTCCTCAAGCCTAAAATCGAAGGAACTCGATCGAACACATTCAATGAAGGAAATAATACTTCATCAAGTTGAATAGGAAACTGTTTGAAGAACAAAAAGGGTCTCTAAGGTTGAAGTGGAAGTAGGAAGGTTCAAGTTCGAACCAGAAGCTTTGGGCTCGTTGGAAGGTTGTGTGATCAATTCCAAGAGTTCGAAGGAGCTGAAGTGGCAAGACAACTATTTTGTGAAGTAGCTGAGTCCCAAGAGCAGCCAGCTATGTGATCAAGGCTGACTCGGACTGTTCACTACTTTGTAACCAGATCTGTTACTTAGTGGATTCCTTCAGGAGTTGGAGAAGAGTGGACTCGAGGAATTACCCCATCCTCAAACCACTATAAACTTGCTTGTGTCATCTTTACTTACAACACTTTATTTTCTTGCATATTATTTATACATGCTGCTAAGTTAAAATTGCTAAACTCAAATGCTAATAACCTTTGCTAAAAACAAGTGTTGAAAATAAGTTTAAAACATCAGGGTGATAAGTCTTCCGCTGAACAAAAAACTAAATGAACTGCAAATCTAAGTGTTAGTTGATCCCATCTAAGTTATACTATCAACAGCTCAGTCGAGTCTGTTGAGTGGGTAACTTTGCTGAAGTAGGCCAACCTAGCTGTCCCTCAAGGACTTGTCTGATTTGAGTTAACTCTGAAAATATTTAAAAGGACTAAATAGAAAATTTTGTAAGGTTTATTCAACTCCCCTTCTAAACCTTACTACTCACCCCTTGGGACCTACAAATTTCTATGGATATAGCTGCAACTGGACCAACTGAACTCAGGGTTGAGCACACAGCTGCAATGGTAATTGAAAAGGCATCTGTTGATACCGCTCATGAACCTATTGTGGAGATATGGCCACAAGAAGGAAAGGTAGCTGCAAAGGATGAAACTGCATCTGATGAACCTAGATCCTCTATCTATCCTGATATTGAGGCTAGCCTGTACTGTTAGGAAATTTATTTGTTAGATTTTGATGATACCATGTAAAACTTAAACTAGGAAGTTGGCACCCCATTTTTCTTGTAATTTGTATTGTAATAGATAGGGATGGAAAATCTGAGTCAAGTCACCCATGCCAAGGATTATAAGAAATCAACTTCGGACTATGTGAAGACTCTATTGTGTGTCAACTGAGTAATGCCATGAAGGAAGTCAAGGACTCGACTGAAGGAGAGTCAGCAGGGGAACAACTGTAAGAAGTGTCAGTCAAGTCATCTCAAGAAGCCAAGTCTCCAGTTGAAGTGACAGTTGAGTTATCCAATGATTGGAGCAGACTCAAGTCACATGGGGTAAAGACAGTAGTCTAGTCAAGACAACTAACGTAGATCCATTGATTAAAGTCAAGAATATTATTCAATATAGTAATATGTCAAAGCTGTAAGGTCTAAAGTGTTAGTCCCAGAATTATGCAAAAGAAATGAACCAATAGGAAACACTGCACCTTGTGTCAGGCACCTGCAATGCTACGAAGACATTTAATACAAGTAAAGGTCAACATCACCAAGGCTGCAGACCAAGAAAATACAAGCCAACGAACACAAAGTGACATTTGAAATTAGCCTATCTCTTTAACGAGCAAAATTTCAAATGTGCACTATAAAAGGTTGAGGAAGTTATTGAGAAGAGGTTACCTGAACCACGAACAAGCAAGCAATATTCAAGCATTTAACCTGCAATATTCTCATAGATATTCAAGCATTTCCTCAAGCCTCAAACTCAAAAAAACTGGATCCAACACAAGCTGTGAAGGAGAGATAACTTCAACCTATTGAAGAGGAAACATTTGAAGAAGCAAAAGGGTTTACTTTCCAAATTAGGATTGTAGAAAGGTTCCAGGTTGAACCATTATCAAGTTTGTTGGAGGGCTTCGTGATCAAATCCAAGAACTTGAGAAGTGAGCTTAAGTAGCAAGGTAGGTGCCCTGTGAAGAAGCTGAGTCGCAAGAGAAGCCAGCTGTGTGATCAAGGCTGTCTCCAGACTGTTCACCGCTTTGTAAACTGATCTGTTATATAGTGGTTAGATGTTCTTGAGAGGTCCATTGACTATACACAAAAGGAAATGTTTATGAAGATTTTGAGAAGCCTCCCAGCTGAATGGGAAATGAAGGTCATGGCCCTGAGATAGTCAATGGACCTCTCAAGAACATCTAACCATGAGCTATTCTGAGACCTCAAAACCTATGAGTTTGAGCTGAGAAGGAAAGAGCAAGAGGAGACAAGTTTGTACCAAGAGACATTGCATTGATGGCTAGTGATGGAAAGAGAGTTGAGCCAAAGGAAGCCATAGACCAAAAGGAGATTGCCCTGATGGTAAAAAGATTCAACAAGTTCTTTAATAAGAACTATAAAAGAAACAAGGGTGAAACCTCTAGAAGACATTCAGCACCCTCCAAGTCAAGGGAAGATAGGCCTCCCAAGACAGATGAGCATCAAAGAGTTGACTATGAGAGAGTTGATAATCCAAGAGCGAGCGAGAAGCGATCATAGAGCCGAGAACTGTGTTGGAACTGAGACAACCGGGAACTTTTTGTTGATGAAAAGTTATTCCTATCCACGATCAACAAATACAGGAATAAAAAAAAGAAAAGAAAAGACGGAAGAAGACGGGGAAAGGAAGAAAACCATGTTAGTTCTTTGAGGCAGTCAAGTCCAAAGAAGCAGCAAACTCAGATAGTAGTGAAGCAGACTACTCAAGTGACTCTGAGGAAGTGGTTATGATCTGCCTCATGGCTAGGGAACAAGATCAACCAGATCAAGAAGATGAGGTACACTCTAACTCATCTCATTCATATTCAAGTGATAGTGATTGTGATACACACACTTCATCACCCACTAATCTTTATGATTCATTAGGCAAAATGATGAAAGATTTTAAACACATAAAATCCTCACACACTATTCTAAATGAGGAAAACAGCCAGCTTAAAAGCCAAAATTCACAGCTGACTAAAGAGTTGAGTATTCTGAGTCATATAGTTGATGAGAACACTAAGCTAAAGGCTGAAAATACAAAGATCACAGCAGAGTTAGTTGCTATAGAGAAGAGGGAGAAAGATCTTAAAAATGTGATTGCCTCATTTACAAAAGCATCCAAATCATTGAATGACCTTATTATTAGTCAAAAAAAATGTGGAGATATGATAGGCATATGATTTAATTCCTTTGTGCATAGTCAAACTCCAAAAGGGATTTTGGAAAAAGGATCTTCAAGCAATGAAGCATTCCAAAAACCCAAAACACCAAATGATGTACCCACATTCACTCCAAAGCACAATCACAAACAAACTGGCCTTGAATACAAAGGGAAAGAAAAACGACCCGATTGAGTATCTTTGAGAGGACAACAGTGAGAAGAAATCGGTGAGTTCCTCAAGCAAACTCCAAAGAAAATACTCTGTGAAAAGCAAACAGAGCTACCAGAAACCCCAGAAATTTCATCAGAGAAATACATATGATGGGAATGGTAGAAACTATCCAAACTATGCTAATTGGAATAATGTAAAACATCAACAAAGACCTATGGAATACAAGCCAAATTGGCCAAGACCTCAACCTCAGCAAAGGTCATTCCAAATGCAAAAGAGCTATTATCAGAACACATACACACCCAAGTACTACACTCAGAAATACCACAACTATCCCAAGAAAGCAATTGCTAAAACATACACACACACATGCATACAGACAAAAGAGAGAGTTGTATGAACCTAAAACCCCTAAGCAATTTGATAATGTGCATTATGATTATGGCACTGATAGATGGCAACCTCTTAGAGTCAAATCATTTGGCTATAGGTTGGTTGGATCATCTTATAGCACTAACCCTTCAGGACCCAGACAAGTATGGGTACCTAAAAATTGATTTCCTTGATTGCAGGTTCAGAGAATAGTTGAGTGCCAAGGAACCTGGTACAGGGAAACCTATCAAGATTCAAGGAGATTAGAGGTGCAAAAGTCATATTTGGAGAAATGAAGCTCCAGGGGAGATCAAAGGCACGGGATCTATCAAGAAAAATGGATTGGAAATCACAAATGTTGCTTATGTTGAAGGCCTCAACTTCAACATGTTAAGCATCAGCCAACTCTGTGACAAAGGCAATAATGTGGGATTCAACATGGAAGTGTGCCAGATCTGTAGGTCCCAAGGGGTGTGAGTGTAAGGTTTAGAAGGGGGGTTTGAATAAACCTTACCAACTTTTCGATTTAGTCCTTTTAAAACGTTCGAGATAATACTTCAATTGTGAGTCTAGATGGACGACTAAGTTAGTTAATCAATTTGAGTTAGCCACTCAGCAGACTCGAGCAAATTTGTTGATAGAATAACTCATTTTGTTTTGACTAGAACTTAACTTGTGATGATATTTTTGATGGAAGACTTAACACCCTTGAATTTGGTTTAAGTTTGTTTTAATACTTGGTTTTAGCACTTTGTTGATTATCAATTGGATAGCAAATTTATGAGCAAATATTGAAATAATGTGCAGAAATTAAAGTGCAGAAATGTAAATGACACAATAAATTTTTATAGAGGTTCGAAGATGGGGTAATTCTTCTAATCCTCTCTTCTCAACTCCTGGAGGAATCCACTAAGTATTGATCAAGTATACAAAGTGGTAATCAGTCCGGATGCAAGTCTTGATCACACAACCGACTTGATCCTTTGGGACTCGATGCGGAGATGCCTTGGTCACACACTGTTTGGTTTCTCGACGACTCGGCTTCTTCTTCAGAGCATATTGCCTTGCTACTATAGCTCACTTGCTCAATCTTCTTGGATTTGATCACGAAGCCCTCCAAAAACTTGAGACTGGTTCGACCTTGAACCTTTCTAAAATCCTCCTTGGAATGTAGTCCCCGTGATTCTTCAAATGTTTCCTCTTCAACTGATTGAAGTCGTCTTTCCTTCATAGGTAAGTGTTGGATTGATTTCCTTCGTAGTGTAGGCTTGAGGATTGAACTTGAATGATTTGAGAATAGTTGATTCTGAGATATTGCTTTTCTTGCTCGTATTTGTTTTTTGATTGTCAAGGTAACCTTTTCTCAAAGTGATTCCTCGGCCTTTTATAGTGTTGTTTTGAAAATTTGCCCGTCGAAGAGATAGGTTAATTTTCAAAAGACACTTGTGGTCAAATGGGCTTGTCTTGTTGCGATTCTTGGAATTGACATTTCCTCGTATGAATGATTCTTGACTTTTGAGTTACGACACACGGTGTAGTGCTTCCCATTGGTTTATTCCTTTTGCACGCTTCCGGGATGAGCACTTTAAGAAAGGCGATATGGAAGTATTACTTGTTTAAGTAATTCTCTTGACTTACGTGCAACGGATCTCTTTCGATTGTCTCGACTTGATCGCATTTTATTTGACTTCCCAGGTGACTTCAAGTCGACTTCCAATCATTGGATGACTCATCCGTCACTTCATCTTGAGACTTGGCTATCTTGAGTTGACACATGACCGACACTTCACTCATTTGCACCTTGATCGAGTTCTGTCTTCTCTTCTTGCCCACGATCACCCTCACGGTGGAGTCTTCCTTTTAGTCTCCAGTTGTCTTCTTGCATGTTCGAGGCATATTTGACTTAACTTAACTCGACTCGACCACCCTATCTTTTACAATGCAATTTACAACAAAAATGGGGTGCCAACTTTCTATTCTAAGTTTTACATGGTATTCATCAAAATCTAAAAATTAATTTCCCAACAATTTCCCCCTTTTTGATGATGCCAAAACTTAAAACATTCATACAATAATTAAACAACGAAGATACGTACAGACAATGTAGAATCACCAAATGTATGCGTAGAATCAATCTTTTATTGATTATAACATTCTAGTTCTTTTTTGTTTTGAGTGTATCAGAGCTTAAACAGAACTTAATGTAGCCATGCTATTCTATATCTACGCAAGTATAGAAATTATACAAGTTTATTCGATGTATAGAAGACTTACATAAAGATGTATTTACATAGTAAAAAATACATGAAGGGTGGGAAACAACACTTCATCTCCTTATTTGCCTCCTTCTTTCCTCTTCTTGACTCTGTCTTCTTCGATCTATTCCTCTTCTTCTCTTCTTCACTTTCTTTTTCTCATTTGCTTTCCTGGCAGCTTCATCTCTTCTTTTTCTTTCTTGCCTTTCTTCCCACAGCTGAGTTTGTCTTCTATTTTCTTCCTCGATCCTCTTCACATACTCAGCATTATTCTTGGCTACTTGCAGGTTGGCTACTTCATCGAATCCAGCCCAATAGATCCCTCCTTTCTTGCCTGGATCTATATATTCAATGTTTTTGGACAGAGGTCTAGGTTTGAAACCTCTTCCTCCCATTTGCTTCTTCCTTCCTCTTGCCTCAGGCGTGTATTATCTTGGGGCTTTCTTTTTCCAAGTGAGTGACAGCATTGAGGAGTGCCGATGAGTCTGCTACCTGTCAGCTTCTTCACATAGCTTGAGGCCTTTTCCCAATACAAATCCCAGGCTTGAGCCATGGACATGTTTGCGAAGTAACCTTCAGATGCGGGCGTCTTGAATTCATCAACAGATCTTGGCTCGGTCCCGACGTCTGAAATGGCATAGGTGTTGCATGCATTGGAATGCCTCCATGTTGTTTTAGTATATCCATAACTCGGGCATCCATATTTCCTTCCACCTCCTTCATCCCAGCTTCAACTATCTTTCTCTTTTCAGCCATGGGTACTGCAGGATGTTGGAGCGGCAGAGTCACGGGAAGTTTGCTGATGATATCAGCTATGACAAGACCTTGTTGAGGGGTTTTAGCAATCATCAAGGTCATATCTTTCGAACCTTTCGAACCTTCCCCCTCAACAAATTTTCCATTCTTCTCTCTTCTTAGTTCCTCAGTTGTCTTCTCCTTCAAAGCTGCGTCCTTCTTCTCAGCTTCAGATCCTTTCAACGCCTTTAGGTATTCCTCTTCCCCCTTTTTGGCATCATCAAAGGAGAGAGGAACCCCTGGAAACAAGCTAGCAATCATGAAGTCTAAGCGGCTGATAGCTGAGTTATGCTTCGAATCTGCTGCGGAGTATGCTGCATGGAATTCGGAGCGGGTGGCGTTGGATTCAGCTGTTACCAGCTTCATTTCAGCCATGAGGAGGATGAATTTCATCTCCATGTTCTCTCTCTGCAGGAGCTCTTTCTTATTAAATTCACGCAAATTTGCATCGTGTTGTGAGTTTCATGCATTCGATCGATGTTCTCTTGCATTCTTGTCTTCATATCAGCATTCTCAGCCCGCCAGACTAGCAATTTATTGAACAATGTCCTGAAATATCGAGCTTGTTCTACACGCATTGTTTGCTATTGTTGCCACCATTCCCAGATGCTGACAATTATTCCTCGCAGATCGGCAGTAAGATTTGCATCTCTATTATCCAGCCTCATGTCCAGTGAGGCCTGGTGCCTCTCCATCTTCTCTATCTCTGCAAATATGGCCTTGAAAACTTCTCGAACCTCAGCTATCACTATTGTCTCAGATGGCGGCCAAGCAGCGTCAAAGTCAATGTCTGCTGGGACGATGGTGTCTGTTGGAATAACGGGATCAGGTTTGTGGAAACATTCTTGATCTCGAGCTGATTCTTCAGGAAGGTCAGGTACTTCCAGAGAGAAGGGAAATGATTCTTCAAACGGATCATCACGGGCAATGGGAATCTGCTCAATGACAACTTATGCTCGTGAAGTTCTGGTGGAGTCGATCCTTTCGGCAGCTTGGGAGCTGCGCGATTGACTCTATTTGTTTGTGGGTTGTGGAGTTGACCTTGACTTGCTCGGCCTCATTTGTCTTAATAAGCTTTGTCGGTCTCGGTGATTTTTCCATATGAGTTGTGGTCTTCGGCCATATCGAGCGTCATCGGACGATGATGAGATTTGCATGGGTGGATCATCATCAAAATTAAAGGTTTGGCGAGTAGCCTTAAGGTCGACTTACTCGTGCTTGGGAGAACATCCTGTTGAGTCTTTTGGATGGGCAATAGGGGATGACTGAAACCGTCTTCACCTTCGGATCCCGAGAAAAGGTTACATCGAGGATTTTCTTGGGAATCATGAAGAGCACTTATCTCCTTTTCGAGATGGATCAATGATAGTAGGAGGGATGTTCGTGCTTCCGTCTCTTGACCCCGGAAGTCTCAACCTCCCATCGGCCTTCATTACCTCCTGCGAGTCTCAAGCTGCGGCGGGGCACTGGGCCGATCCCCTTCGACAAAGTGTCGGTTTGTCTTGGGGTCTTCGAGGTGGCATCCTTAAAATTTGGAGTCTCAACTCCATGGATTGCACTTTCATTGCCAGTGTTAACTCCCGGGCGATTCCTTCGTGCCTCGACCGCATCGGCAGCGTCATTGGCCTTCAAAGCGATTTACACTTGGTGAGAGGCGATCTTAAGCAATTATCGAAGCCGTCAATGACAACTTCTTTGTGTATCCGTTTGTTGTTCCTTCTCAACTTCGCCTCCAAGATTCGTTGTGGAGTCATCTGCAGCAACCTCCGACCTAGCTGCAGTGGAGGGAGTTTCCCTTTGGTGGCACACCGGTGAGTGACTTGGATTGGGGTCACTCGTCTCCAGACTCCCGGTTGTTCCCTTTGAGTATTCAGCCGTTGGGGCAGGTGGTGAGACACCTTCATTAGGGGTAGGATCGACTGGGGTCCCCACAATCCCAGTTTCATCGCCAGTTCCCTTAACACCTTCTTCTCGAGTGAGCGGGGAAGTGGTGGCGGCAAGAATAATCGTGTTAATATGTCGCACCACTCCCATCGGATCAATCTCGGTGCGATGTGGAAGACTCCCTGGTCCTTCCAATAACCGTTGCTCATGAAGGATCTAGATTCCCGCATGGTTTTTTGCATCTCCAATTCTTTCGTAGTAGCGGCGAGGTCCGAGATCCTCATCACTCCCAGAGAGAATGTCAAGATGAGGATGTGTATGATCGGTGGTTCAGTAAAGGGACAAATCTGGCCTTTTCACGAGCTTGACTTCTCTGCGATCTCTGCTTCTCCTTGTCTTTGAAGATGCAAGATATGTGCGATTTTTCTTCATCCGAGTGCTTGGACCACGATGGTCAATCCAGAAAGTTCACAGATTCGTCTTCTTCTTCAATAAATTCCGGTCTTTGGAATTGTTTCCTGGATCGACTCAGCTTCCACTTTTCCACTCTCATGAGACGATTTTGGATGTGCGGATATGGTGGGGATAGGATCATTATATCATCATCATCTTTGTCATCTTCTCCTGTTGTCCCTCGTTTCGGGATTGAAGGTAGCAAACTTTGGTGCTCCACACCCTGAAGCGTCTGTTGCAAGAGGGGATACAATCCTATTACCAGGAGAGTTTGTTTTCTCAGATGCTTCTTGTGTCTCAGTTGTTCTGATGAAAGCTGTGTCTTCAGTTTGCCTCTGCTGATCAGCTTCAGCAGACTTGGCTGTTTCATCTACAATTTCTGGACACTCTACTTCTCCTGCAGTCTCCGGTATCTGTTTTAGGTGACACTCGACTCGGCCGGTTTCTCAAGCTCGGAACGCTTGAAGATTCTTCTTCTTTTAGTCCTTACCAGAGGGATTTCTGGCTCGGATACGGTTTCTTCTGAGTCTTAGGCGGTGGGGGCCGGTGCTGTTTTCTTTTTCCGAGGAGCTAGCCGTCTCGGCTTATCAGTCCTCCTTTTCTTGATAACCGGAGAAGGTATTTGAGGCCCCTTCTCCATTGTGGCTGCAGGGGCAGGTGACACGGCTGCAGGGGCAGGTGCATCTTTTGTTTTCTTTTTTCTTTCTTCTTTTGGGGGCAATGATCTTCTTTGTAAGCTGCAGGGCAAACTTTCTTACGGGGAGAGGAGGAGACAAGCTTTGTTTCTTGAGTCGGTGATTCCCCCTCACTCGTATCAGCTCTCTTGGCATATGCTCGCTTCTGTGCTCCGAAAAGGTTAGACCGGAACATTTTCTTGTTGACATGGAACACCTTTCCATGTCGAAGAGGGACTCCTTTCACTTCCATCATCCGACCAATCACCAGGCCTTACCCCAGGGATCCTCCAAATGAACCATCCTTCTTGAAGGATTTATTCCCAACATTTTCGCAGATCTGCTTTGTACATACAAACTCAGCCCGATTCGCCTTCTTTTCTTCTATGATCACGACCATCGCGATCGGCTTAGTTTTGGACGGTGATTAAAGCTTCCAAATTTGATATCAACGACTTGGCAACAATATCCAGCGACTTATGGTAGTCTTCCTTCAAGAACTTCTTCTCTTGTGTAGAAAACCTTCGCGGCATAGTCGGTTTGGCTACTTCCTTCCAAGCAAAGCGATCGAGGTTAACATCGAAGCTTCATAAATCTCCGGCACTCCTTCCGGCAAGAATGCTATGATGTTACGCGAGATCCTTGGCGATGATGGTGAACTCTTTTCCATGAACAGAGGACTTGATGCCCTCAGCGTGAACTTGAGCGTTCACGTAGAAGCTATGCGACCTCTTCCACGTAGGTCATCGGAACTTCCATCGTCAAAAATGGTTTTGATCCGGACTTTTCGGCTTCTCTCGCTATCTTCTTCACAAGGGTGTTGTCGGACCCCTGTTTGATCATGCCGTCGAAATCCACAAAGTAGACCCGGTGTGGATTTGCTTTCCCAATTTGACAAAATCGTGAGTAGATGCCATTTTCGATGTTTTACCGAACAAAACTTTGAAAATGAACTTTGAAGATTTGTAGGGTTTTGAGAGAAAATTTCTTTCTTTCTTTCGAGAGAGATGAACAGTTTTGGTAAAGTGAGAAAATTGGGCGAAAACGGTATATATATCCAATTATGAAAGGGCGTGCGGGTGGTTTTGAAATTTGATCAAGATCACGGCTTAGATTTTGCACGCCCGATTAACATTTAATTTCGCATTTAATGTGGCAAGCATTTATATCCAATCATAAGCTTGGTATGCAGCTTTTGACTGTACACGTCAAAATTATGTTGATGTCATTCTTAAAAACATTCCCGCTTAGTAAAAACGACTGCGTTTTTGCCACTTTGCTCATAAATGACTCAACTTATTCCTTAGATGATTTAACTCTTCTCTCTTTGCACATAGGTACTCATTTGTCGATTAACTTGACGCCTTGGTGATTCTCCGGTATGGCTGATTCACTTAGCTGATTCAAGAGTTCAGCCCTTTTTCATCTTTTCGTGTTTCATCTCTTTTCTTTGACTCTTCTGAGTGTCAACTCAGCTTAATTAACCCTAATTCAATCTTGCGTTCTTCAAATTTTGATTCACATAATGGCTTTGTGAATATATCAGCTAACTGCTTATCAGTTGAGATATATTCCAAGGTGATGTCCTTCTTTTCAACATGATCTCTTATGAAGTGATATCTGACATCAATGTGCTTTGTTCTTGAGTGCAACACAGGATTTTGAGTGATTGCAATTGCACTGTGTTATCACACATAATTGGAATTTCTTTTTCTTCAACTTCATAGTCTCTCATTCTTTGTCTCATCCATAAGACTTGGGCACTTGTTTGCCCAGACTATGTATTCGCTTGATTGTGGTGGAGGTAGCTATTGAATTTTGCTTCTTGCTAAACCAGGAAATTAGCCTATTTCCAAGCATTTGACATGTACGAGGTACTCTTCCTCAACTCGACTCTACATCCAGCATAGTCAGAGTTTGAGTAACCAATTAGCTTGAATCCACCTTCCTTAGGATACCATAAGCCAACTTCTTGGCTTCCTTTCAAATATCTCAAGATTCTCTTGGTTGCGATCATGTGGCTTTCTTTTGGAGCAGATTGAAATCTTGCACATACACCTACAACAAAGGTGATGTCGGCACGCTTCTTTGTGAGATAGAGCAATGATCCAATAAGTGCTCGTATCTTGTTTGATCCATAGGCTTGCCATCTGCATCCATATCCATTTTGGTGATGTATTCATTGGTATTTTCACAGAAGACTTCTCTTCCATGCCAAATTTCTTCATTAAATCCCTGGTGTATTTTGTCTGGCTTATGAAGGTTCCATCCTTCAGCTTTTACTTGGAGTCCAAGGAAGACTGTCAGCTCTCCCATCATGCTCATTTCAAATTTGCTTTGCATAAGATTTGAGAATTTATCACACAGCTCTTTGTTTGTGGATCCAAAGATGATGTCATCCACATATATTTGAACAAGCAGTATACACTTTGCCTTTTGTAAATCCGTTCTCAATCAGGAATTGTGATAATGTATCATACCATGCTTTTGGTGCCTGTTTCAATCCATATAAAGCTTTCTTGAGTTTGTATACTTTATCTCCAAGAGTCTTCTGCTCAAATCCTAGAGGTTGTTCAACATATACTTTTTCCTCCAATAACCCATTAAGGAATGCACTCTTTACATCCATTTGATATACGGTGAAGTTCTTGTGAGCAGCATAGGCAAGAAACATCCTTATGGCTTCCAATCTTGCCACAGGAGCAAAAGTTTCATCAAAATCTATTCTTTCTTCTTGGCAATACCCTTTGGCTACCAATATTACTTTGTTTCTTACCACCGAACCTTCCTCATTCATCTTGTTTCTGAAAACCCATTTAGTGCCAATAACATTTTGATGGGTAGGTCTTTGAACCAATTCCCACACTTTGTTTCTTTCAAATTGATTACTCTTCTTGCATGGCTTGAATCCAATGTGTGTCATCAATGCTTGTGACACATCTTTTGGCTCTATTTGTGAGATGAAACTAGTGAACATAGCTTCTTGTTGGGTTACGGATTTGGTTTTACACCTTCTCTTACATCTCCGATGATTAGTTAGTGGATGGTCTCTCAACCATCTTACATCAGGTTGGGTAAGTTAAGTTAGGATTGATCGTCTTGTAGTGTGTTATTTTGATCGCTCTCTCATCATCACTTAGCCGCATATTTCCCAGTTGCCTTTGAGACTCGGCTATCTCATCTTCATCCGGGTTTATAATTCCTTGACTTCAACATAGGGACTCTTGCATGGTTTTTGATTGCAATTTATCGGTGACTCTTCAACGTCTTCTCCATTTACATTGGGTTCATCAAACACCACATGAATGGATTCTTTGTAACCATTATCCTCTTGTTGAGCACTCTGTAGGCTTTGCTTTCAGCTGAGTATGCTAAGAAGATACCTTCATCAGCTTTAGCATCAAAAGCCTTTAAATTGTCTTTGTCATTGTTGTGTA
Organism: Rehmannia glutinosa; assembly: GCA_016081115.2. NCBI lineage: Eukaryota > Viridiplantae > Streptophyta > Magnoliopsida > Lamiales > Orobanchaceae > Rehmannia > Rehmannia glutinosa. The sequence goes on from CM071935.1 coordinate 53,907,528, forward strand.
TGAAGCATTTGCATCCAAATATTTTAAAGTATGCAACATTTGGCTTTCTCCCTGTCCAAATCTCATAGGAGTCTTTGTGTTGTTGTTTATCATGCATCTATTTTGAGTATAGCATGTTGTGTTTATTGCTTGACCCAAAATCTTTTAGCAGACCTGCTTCTAACATGGTCCTTGTTGCTTCTTTGAGAGTCCTATTCTTGTTTCCCCGCAACTCCATTTTTTGTGGAGTCCTTCGGCCGATAATTCATGACCAATACCATTTTCAACACAATACTGAGTTATTATACCATTGACAAACTTCGTTCCTCTGTCATATCTTATTTTGATAATGGTTTGACTCTTCTCATTTTGGATTCTCAGCTGTGGTAGTTTCTTCAGAGTTTCTTTCTTCTTACACATGAATATTGTCCATGTGTATCTTGAGTAGTCATCTACTACCACCAAGGTGTATTTCTTCCCACTTATACTAGATGGTTCAACTGGACCAAATAGATCCATATGTAGCAGGTGCAATATTCTTGTTGAGGATGGACATGTTTTTTGAATGATGATTTGATCTGTTTTCCCATCGGCATGCATCACATACACTTTCCTTCTTGTCGAGTCGGAAGTCCTTCCACAAGATTGCTCCTTGCAAGCTTGTTAATTGTTTTGAAGTTTAGGTGACTCGCCTTCTTGTGCCCACAGCCCAACTTGATTCTTGTGCTTTTTGCTACAGACAAGTGCTTGGTGTTGCAATTATTGACCAATCTACCACATACATGTTCTTTTTCTTTTATGCATCCTTGCAACACTACTTCATTAGATTTAGTGTTCTTGATTTGGCACACTCCCATATTGAATCCAACATTATAACCCTTGTCACGAGTTGACTTATGCTTAGTAAGTTGAAATTGAGGCCTTCAACATATGCAACATCGTAATTTCTAATCCATTTTTCTTGATGGATCAATGCCTCTTATTTCTCCTGGAGCTTCATTTCCTCCAAATATGACTTTTGCACCTCTAACCTCCTTGAATTTTGACAAATTTTTCTTGTTTCTGATGTCTAATAGAAACCACTATCCATGTACCAGTGCCTTGGCACTCGGTACATTCCTTGAACCTACAATCAAGGAAATTAGGTTTTAGGTACCCATATTTTATGCAGGTCTGAGGGGTTAGTATTGTAAGATGATCCAACCAACTATAGCCAAATGATTTGACTCTAAGAGGTTGCCATCTATCGATGCCATAATCATAATTTTTTAGCAAATTGCTTGGGGGTTTTAGGTTCATACATCATGTCTCTTTTTCTGTATGCATGTGTATGTATTTTAGCAATTGCTTTGTTTGGGTAGTTGTGATATCTTTGAGGATAGTGCCTGAGTGCATATGTGTGTTGATGATAGCTCTTTTGCCTTTGGAATGGACTTTTTTTAGTCTTAGGCCTTTGCTATTTAGGCTTATATTCCATTGATCTTTTTGATAGTTCACATTATTCCAATCACTTGGCTTGGGTACTTTCTACCATTCCCATCATATGTGTTCCTTTTATAGAACCTGGGGCTTTTGGTAGCTCTGTTTATTCTTTCTGAGTATTTCTGTTTGGAGTTTTGAGGAACTCTTTGGATTTCTTCTCGGTGTCCTCTCAGCACATTCAACTTGTTGTTTTCCTTTTCCTTTATAACCAAGGCCAGTTTGCTTGTGATTGTGCTTTGGAATAAATGTGTGTGCACCATTTGGAGTTTTGGATTTTTGAGATGCTTCATTACTTGAAGATCCTTTTTCCAAAATCACTTTTGGAGCTTGACAAAAGAGAAATTAAATCCTAAGCTTCTGTCTTATCTCCACATTCTCTTTGACTCATAATAAGATTATCCAAAGATTTAGATGCCTTAGTGAATAAGGCAATCACATTTTTGAGGTCATTCTCCTCTTTTCTATATGACTATCTTGCTATTAACTTAGCATTTTAGCCCTTAGACTTTTATTCTCATCATTATGTGACTTAGAGTACTCGGCTCCTTAGTGTTTGTGGATTTTGGCTTTTGAAAGAAGTTTGTTCTCCTCATTTAGTAGTGTGTGTGAGGATTTAATGTGTTCAAAGTCTTTCATCATTTTGTCCAATGAATCATAAAGATCGAGTGGGTGATGAAGTGTGTGTGTCATAATCAATCTTGTCACTAGAATCGAGTGTGATGAGTTAGAGTGTACCTCATCTTCTTGGTCAGTTGGTCTTGTTCTTTGGCCATTAGACGGATCAAGGCTTCTTCTTCGTAGTTGAGTAGTACTTCACTACTCTCCGAGTCTCTTTGTGTCTTTGACTTTATCTAAATTTTGTCTCTCTGACCAACATTGACTTTTTCTTCTCTTGTCTTCTTTCTCTAAAGACTTTTCTTTCCTCTTTATTCTGTATTTGTTGACTACAGGATATGGGCATTCAATGGCATAGTAACAGGTTCTGCAGTTCAAAGATAAATTTTCAACTTTTTGATCGATTCTTTCCATCCTTGGAACTCTTTGATACTCAATCCTTTGATGCTGTTCTTTTAGGTGGCCTATCTTCCCTTGACTTGGAGGGGAGCCGAGTATCTTCTCGGAGGATTCACCTTTGCCTCTTTTGTAATTCTTGTTGAAGAATTTGTTAAACCTTTAACCATCGGGCAATCTCCTCTTGGTCAATGACTTTGTCGCTCTTTTACTATCCTTAACTATTAGAAGCGATTGTTTTGGGCACAACCTTGTCTCCTCTTGGTCTTTTCTTCTCGGCTCAAATTCATAGGCTTTCGAGAATAGCTCATGGTTGGATGTATTTGATAGGTCCATGGAGTGTCTCGAGCCATGACTTTCATTTCCCACTCAGATGGGAGACTTCTTAGAATCTTCATACACATTTTCTTCTGTGTATATTCTTTTCCAAGTGCATATAGCTCATTGGTAATTTTTGTAAACCGAGCATCCATTTGATCCAAGGTTTCTCCTGCAAGCATCTTGAAATTTTCAAATTTCTGTACAGCAACAGATAGTTTATTTTCCTTGATTTGCTCTAAGCCTTCACAAATCATGGTTAGCTTGTCCCATTTCTTTTGCCGTTTTGCATGATTTGACTTTGTTGAACATGGCTTTGTCAAGGTTTTGTAAAGAATGTCCTTGGCCAAGGTTATATCTTTTCTGTCATCATTTGTCCATTAGGCTCTTGGTTTTTCAACCATATTCCGGTGGGAGCAAGACTCCTCTTCTCTTCATGACATGTGTGTTCACTTTAAGATTTGGAGTGGCCCATCTTCTATCACTATCCATATTTCATCGTGTAATCTTGTAAATCACCTGCATATGAATTTTCCTTCATCAAATTCCTCAATAGTGAACATAGGGATGCGTGTCAAATTTGTTTCCATGATAATAACTTTTCATTTGAATAAAGAGTTTTGAAAGATCAAGTGCTTTAAAGCAAGCTTTGAAAAATTTGGAGATCTAGTTTGCGGAAGGCTCAATGAACCAACCGCTCATAACGATACCACTTGTAGGAGGGTGTGAGTGTAAGGTTTAGAAGGGGGTTGAATAAACCTTACCAACTTTTCGATTTAGCCCTTTTAAAACGTTGAGTTAATACTTCTTTGAGTCCTAGATGGATAGCTAAGTTAGTTAATCAAAAGAGTTAGCCACTGTTCTTTTGTTGATAGAATAACTCAATTTGTTTTGACTAGAACTTAACTTGACTGTGTGATATTTTTTCGGAAGACTTAACACCCTTGAATTTGGTTTAAGTTTGTTTTAATACTTGGTTTTAGCACTTTGTTGATTATCAATTGGATAGCAAATTTATCGGCAAATATTGAAATAATGTGCAAAAATTAAAGTGTTGAAATGTAAATGACACACTAAATTTTTATAGCGGTTCGAAGATGGGGTAATTCTTCTAATCCTCTCTTCTCCAACTCCTGGAGGAATTCACTAAGTATTGATCAAGATACAAAGTGGTTCCCACCCGGATGCAAGTCTTGATTATAATAACCCACTTGATCCTTTGGGACTCGATCACCGAGATGCCTTGGTCACACTGATTGGCTTCTTCCTTCTTCACAGGGCACTACTTTTCTACTCAAAGACTCACTTGCTCAAGCTTCTTGGATTTGATCACGAAGCCCTCCAAAAACTTGAGACATGGGTTCGACCTTGAACCTTGAATTTCTACAATCCTCCTTGGAATGTAGACCCCTTGATTCTTCAAATGTTTTCTCTTCTTGGAGTCCGATTGAAGTCGTCTTTCCTTCACAGGCAAGTGTTGGATTGATTTTCGTAGTGTAGGCTTGAGGATTGAACTTGAATGATTTGAGAATAGTTCAACAAATATTGCTTTTCTTGCTCGTATTTTTTTCGATTGTCAAGGTAACCTTTTCTCAAAGTGATTCCTCGGCCTTTTATAGTTTCTTTTGAAAATTTGCCCGTGAAGAGATAGGTTAATTTTCAAAAGACACTTTGGTCGTTGGCTTGTCTTGTTGCGAGTTCGTGGAATTGACATTTCCTCGTATGAATGATTCTTGACACCAACACAGTGCAAAATGCTTCCCATTGGTTTATTCCTTTTGACGGGATTGAGCACTTTTTTTTTTTTGCATGAAACATCCCAATGTGGGATGAGGGATTGAGGTCACATCCCCAACCTATTGATTAAGATATGAAAAGTTTGTTACAAAGATACCAGATATAGTGCTAAAATTACATCATATTATTGTATCTGCTAATCCGGAAAGAAGGCATCTTGATTTGGTCCATACGAGCAAGCCTGCAAGCACGGATAGGGAGTTGCTGTGTATTCTTGGTTTGTTTGTTGAGAGTATCCCACATTTGCTAAGTGATGAACCATATTACCTTCTCTCAAAGTATGAGAAATCCTAAAAGAAGAATCGCATAACTGTTTTTAATATGAGCTAAAGGGTATCTACACGACCCGGTACTTATTGGAGAGGATGTTGCATAAAATCGGTGAGTCGTTTCAATCCAATTGTGTTCCACTTTTACAAAATGATAGGTTTAGCAGACCTCCAATGCTGAAAATTACCATGCATGAAGGGGTCTTGTCTTTGGGGTTTTGGTCGAGATGTGGATGAGAAAGCCCAGAGAATGTCCCCCTGAGTGTTTCTCATTACCCCTCCGGGAATGAGCACTTTAAGAAAGGCAGTATGGAAGTATTACTTGTTTAAGTAATTCTCTTGATCGTGCAACGGATCTCTTTCGATTGTCTCGACTTATTGCATTTACTTGACTTCCCAGGTGACTTGAGTTAGCTTCCAATCATTGGATGACTCATCCTGTCACTTCATCTTGAGACTTGGCTATCTTGAGTTGACTTGATCGACATATTGCATCTCACCTGCACCTTGATCGAGTTCTGTCTTCTCTTCTTGAGTTCTCTGGTGAGTCTTCCTTTAGTCTCCGATTGTCTTCTTGCATGTTCAGCATGGACTTAACTTAGCTCGACCAGCCCTATCTATTACAATGCAATTTACAACAAAAATGGGGTGCCAACTTTCTATTCTAAGTTTTACTTGGCATTCATCAAAATCTAAAAATTAATTTCCCAACAAGATCAAAGATGCAGAATCAAATGAAATAGTGTTGCAAGGGTCAAGACAGAAGACTATGTATGTGGTAGATTGGTCTACTGCTACACCAAACACTTGTCTATTAGCAAAGAGCACAGCCGAATCAAGTTGGTTGTGGCACAAGAATCTAAGTCATCTGAACTTCATGACAATCAACAAGCTTGCAAGGAGTCATATTGTAGAGGGATTTCCAGACTCGGTGTACAATAAAGAATGTGTATGTGATGCATGCCAGATGAGAAAGCAAATAAAATCTTCATTCAAGGATAAGCTTAGTCCTTCTTCAACAAGGATATTACATCTGTTGCATATGGATTTATTTGGTCCAGTTGAGACAGCTAGCATAAGTGGAAAGAAATACACCTTAATGGTGGTGGATGATTATTCAAGATATACATGGACAATTTTCATGTGTAAAAAGAAGGAAACTTTGCAGAAATTACCTCAGCTGATGAAGAGAGTTCAAAATGAGAAGAGTCAAACAATTATAAAAATAAGATCTGACAAGGGAACTGAGTTTGTCAATGGGATAATGACTTAGTATTGTGTTGAAAATGGTATTGGTCATGAGTTATCAGCTGCAAGGACTCCAGTGCAGAATGGAGTAGCTGAAAGAACGAACAAAACTCTCAAGGAAGCTGCAAGGACAATGTTAGCTGAAGTTGGGTTGCCTAAAAGATTTTGGGCTGAAGCTATAAATACTGCATGCTATACTCAAAATAGGTGCATGATCAACATGCAATTGACAAAGACTCCCTATGAGATTTGGACAGGGAGAAAGCCAAATGTTGGATATTTTAGGATATTTGGATGTAAATGCTTCATCCATAATAATGGCAAAGATAATTTGAAGGCTTTTGATGCTAAAGCTGATGAAGGTATCTTTTTGGGATACTCAGCTGAAAGTGAAGCCTATAGAGTGTTGAACAAGAGGACTATGGTTACAGAATAGTCTATCCATGTGGTTTTTGATAAGCTGAAGTAAGAGCACTTAATCCTGATGAAGATGAGAGAACTAAATCTCAAAGACAGTTGTAAGGTCTACAATTGAATGAAGATAAAAGAGTTGTTCAAGACAACTTAGCTGCGAGACGGCTGAATCCAACAGACTTACTCCAACCTGATGTGAGATGGCTGAGAGACCATCCACCAGATTTAGTCATTGGAGATGTTAGAGATGACATAAGAACCAGATCCAGAGCACAACATGAAGTTATGTTCACTTGTTTTATTTCCCAGATAGAGCCTAAAGATGTGTCTCAAGCATTGGATGACATACATTGGATTCAGGCCATGCAAGAAGAGCTGAATAAGTTTGAAAGAAATAAAGTATGGGAATTAGTTCAAAGGTCAACCCATCAAAAATTTATTGGCACAAAATGGGTTTTCAGAAACAAGATAAATGAGGAAGGATCTGCTGTATGGAACAAAGCAAGATTGGTAGCCAAAGGGTATTGCCAAGAAGAGGGTATAGATTTTGATGAAACATTTGCTTCTGTTGCAAGATCGGAAGCAATAAGGATTTTCTTGATTATGATGCACATAAAACTTCATTGTGTATCAAATGGATGTGAAAAGTGAATTTCTAAAGGGACTATTAGAGGTAGAAGTCTGTGTTGAACAACCTCCAAGTTTGAGCATAAAACTATTGGAGATAAGGTCTACAAGCTCAAGAAAGCATTGTATGGGTTGAAACAAGCACCAAGAGCATGGTATGATACATTGTCTCAATTTCTAACTGACAATGGATTCACCAAAGGCAAAGTTGATAGAACACTCTTCAAGATTCAAGATGGAGAGAGCATACTGCTTGTTCAAATATATGTGGATGATATCATTTTTGGTTCCAAAAATAAAGAGATGTGTGACAAGTTCTCAAACCTCATGCAAGGCAAATTTGAGATGAGCATGATGGGAGAGCTGACTTTCTTCCTAGGACTGCAAGTCAAACAATTGAAGGATGGAACCTTCATAAGCCAAACAAAATATACCAGAGATTTAATGAAGAAATTTGTTATGGAAGAGAAGTCTTTTGTAAAAATTCTAATGAACACTTAAGTCAAGATGGACAATGATGCAGATGGCAAAGCTGTTGATCAAACCAGATATAGAGCCCTCATTGGATCTTTGCTCTATCTAACAGCTAGCAGACCAGAAATCACCTTTGCAAAGAGGTGTATGTGCAAGATTTCAATCGCACCAAAGGAGAGCCACATGACTCCAAACTAAGAGAATACTAAGATATTTGAAAGGATCAAGATAATTGGTATCCAAAGGAAGGTGGATTCAAGCTAATTGGATACTCGAACTCGATTATCTTTGGATGTAGAGTTGACACGAAGAGTACTTCAGGTACATGTCAAATGCTTGGAAATAGATTGGTTTCTTGGTTCAGTAAGAAACAAAATTCAATAACCACATCCACAGCTGAAGCAGAGTACATAGATGCGGGCAGTTGTTGTGCCCAAATTTTATGGATGAGACAGCAGCTGAGAGATTATGATATTGAAGAAAGAGAGATTCCAATTATGTGTAATAACACTAGTGCCATTGCAATCACTCAGAATCCTGTGTTGCATTCAAGAACAAAGCACATTGATGTCAGATATCATTTTATAAGAGATCATGTTGAAAAGAAAGACATCACCTTGGAATACATCTCAACTGATAAGCAGTTAGCTGATATATTCACAAAGCCTTTATGTGAATCAAGATTTGAAAAGCTCAAGAATGAGTTAGGGTTAATTGAGTTGAGTTAGTTTACTCAGAAGACTCAATCAACAGAGATAGAAGATGAGAAAATTGAAAAAGAGCAAGTTTCATATTTCAGCCAAGTGAAACAGTCTAGTCATAAAGTCACCTGTGTCAAGTTAGCTGACACCTAAGTTATTTCATGAGAAGAGAGAAGCAGAGTTGAGTCAATTTGGATATAAGCTGAATCATTTATGAGCTAAGTGACAAAAACGCAGTCGTTTTAAATGAGTGGGAATGTTTTTAAGGATGACGCAAAGATAATTATGGCGATCCACAGAAAAAGTCGCAAAAAGAAACCATATGATTGGATATAAATGCTGCTGCATTTAATGCGGGGAATTAAATGCAGTTTTGAAGCTCTAATCTTAGCCGTTGATCTCGATCAAAAATTTCAAAATCCAAAAATTGTCCTTTCACGTTCCTTATATACGAAACTTCATCTCTCTCTCTCCTTACGCGAACTATTCATTCTCCAGCAAGAAAGTGCATTCTCTCTGAAACCTTGTGCAAAACCCTAGTTCTTTCAAGCAAGTTTTCTTGTATTTTAATCGGTAAAAAATTCTAAAAATGGCTCCAAAACTTGATTTCATGAAGCTCTCAAAGCAAATCCACACTGGTGCCTCTGTAGATTTTGACAGAATGATCAAACAGGGCGTGGATGATGCCCTGGTTAAAAAAATAGCTGAAAAATTGGAGAAGTCCGGCCTGAAGGACTACCTGACGATGGAGTTCACTCATACGTACCTTGAAGAGGTCGCTATGTTCTATGTGAACGCCGAGGTGCAGGACGATGAAATCAAGTCTTCCGTCCACAGCAAGGTCATCAAACTCAATGCAAAAGACCTTGCTGAGCACTGTTTGTTGCCCGCGGAGGTTTTGAAGGGCATCTCCGAGCAGGATGTCGACTTAGTTGTGGCTTGGAAAGAAGTTGCCAAGCCCGAGTGTGCTGCGAAAGTGGTCTATACAGCAAAGAAAGATTCCTTGAAGGACGACTATCATAAGCTGATGGATGTCGTCTCAAAGTGTGTTGACATGAAATTTGGAAGTTTGAATCAGTTGTCCAAAACTAAGTTGATTGTGATGGCAACAAGTAAACTGGGCTGAGTTTGTTTATAGCAGACTCTGCCAAAATGTGTTGAACATGACCTACAAGAAGGATGGGTCCTTTGGATGCTCATTGGGTTATGGCCTGGTAATTGGCCATCTAATGGAAGTAAAGGATATTGCTCTCCGCCATGGCAAACCCTTCCATGTAAACAAAAAGATGTTCAGGGCAAATCTCTCCGGTGCAGAAAAAGGCCCATGCCAGAAAGGCTGATACCAGTGAGGGGGAATCAGCTGTTCCCGAAGACATAGCTTAGACCCCTCCACCAAAGAAGAAAGTTGCGTTAACCAAGCCTGCCCCTGCCCCCACAGCCAAAACAAAGAAAACCCCTGCTCCCGCAACCAAGTCCAAAGCACATGCCCATGCAGCCGAGTCACCTGCCCGAGCAGCTGAGACTCCTGCCCCATCAGCCAAGATAGAAGAGGAACCTAATATTCCTTCCCCTATCACGAAGAAAAAGCGCACTGCCAAAGCAAGGAAGGCAGCTGCGAAATCCATTACATTTGAGGAACCTAAGAACGTTGAACCAGAGGTTCCCCTACTCCCATCCAAAAGAAGACGGAGAAAGAAGTATGCGGAAAAGAAGTATGACTCGGTCGGAGAAAAAATTCGGCGATGCTCGGAAAAGCATCTCGAAGTTGTTGATGAGAGAAAGAAATTGAGATGATCGAGAGAGGATCCAAGAATGCTCTATGAGGAAGACAAGCGAGAAATTGAAGCTCTGAGACAATAGTTGTTGAAATTGAAAGTCCCCCTCCCGGGCGGATGTTCGATGATGAGGAAGAGGATCCCAAGAAGCCCCCATTAGAAGGCGGAGATGAAGCAATGATGATGATTTGATCATGTAATCTCCGAGACAACGACATTCGATTGAGAGAATGGAGGGCATGGAAGCTGGATCACTCAAGGATGCAGTTCACTCGTCCTGAGTTCATCGAGGAAGAAGAAGAACTTCCTAGAATCCTTAGTGTTAATGATGTCAAATCCGCTCTTAATGAAGACAACTGCTTGGACATCTTTCGCATTCTCAAGGAGGAAGAAAATGAGAAAGCTGAGGAGCGAGCCCGCGCCTTAGAGAAGTCCAACATGTGTGCTTTCACAGGTACTCTTGAACATACACATGAGCATCTTCATGAGTACAACGACAGCGATAAAGACATGGATCCAGCTGCTGCAGCAGAGAAGTCAGAGATGCAACAGGCTTTGAAGGAATCCAGAGCCATGCACAAGAAAAGATTATTAGAAGGTCTAGGAGAGTCCTCCCAAACTCTTCTGCAGACTGATCCCTTGGGAGTGGCACATCAAATTACGACAGACATTGCTGCAGCCACGTCCCCCGTGCAATCAGAGGATGGCTCCAAGGGAACTGGCGATGAAGTTGGGAATTTGGGCACCCAAGCCAAGCCAAACCTTGATGAAGGTGTGAACACACCTACCCCTGCAGGTGTACACTCAGAGGGAAAAGCCGCGTCTCAAGAGCAGAGTGACATCCACTATAAGTCACTCAGCTGGTGCGCCAGCTGAGGGGAAACTCTCTCCACCAAAACTGGGTTGGAGGAAGCTGTGCGAGACATACTTATGCAGTTAGGAGGCGAAGTTGAGAAGGAAATTACATAAGAACAGAGTGACATTAACGATGCTCAAACAGTTAAGTGTGTTTCACCTGAGATGTCAGTTGTATTGAAGGCCGACGATGCTGTTGCCGCAGCTGAGGCAAAGGATGGTGAAGCGCTGGGAGTTAACACTCTGGCTCTAAAAGTGCAATCCAAGGGGTTGAGACTCCCATGGATGCCATTTTCCAAGACCCTAAGACAGTTGAGTCTGTCGAAGGGAGCATAGAAGACCCTAAGACAGTTGAGACTGTCGAAGGGATTGAAGAAGGCCCTGCAGCAGTGGAGACTGCTGGGGGTATTGAAGGCCAAAAGGAGGTTGAGACTTCCCTTGGTAAAGATGATGGAAACAAGAACATCCCTCTATTTGAAGGTGTAGCCACGGATGAAGTAATTGGTGCCCTTCATGACTCCAAAGAAAATATAGACACATCATTTTTAGGGTAAGAGGATGAAGCTCAGTCCACCTTGCCTGAAAATTCTGTAGTGGACCCAGCTGATGATGTTCTAAAATCTCAGAGCCATGCTAGTGACAGGATGGCTCGGATGAGGTTCAACTTTGATGATGAGCCATCTCCACAGGTCTCATCATCCTCCGATGAAGCTGATGATACAGCTGATGACAAGTTTACTCAATTGGAAAAACCCACTGAGACCGAGGAAGTTGTTAAACCAACTGAGGCTCATTCAGCTGGGCAAACCATCTCAAGCGCCCACCGAATCGAGTCATCTGCGTAGCCGCCATAGCTGCAAAGAATAACGACTCCTACTGGCTCGATCCACAGCTCCCAGTGTGACACCTGCCAATGAAGCTTCCACAACTGAGGCACAAAGAGCTAAATCATCGCAAGCACCTCCGCAACAAGATATTCCTATTCGTGCGCGATGATGAATTTCAAGATACGTTCTCTTTCTCTAAGGATCTGCCTGAATTGGAGGAAGAAACAACTGCTGAAGAAAGGAGATACACAGTAAGGGAAGAGCCAGTTATTCCTACAGACACGATTGTTCCAGCAGACTTAACTTTGACGAAGAGTGGCCAGCAGCTGAATCCAACGTACAAGCTGAGTTCTGTGAAGTCTTCAAGAAAATCTGTGAAGAGATTGAGAAGATGGAACGTTATTAGGCCTCTCTAGACTTACATCTGGACAATCGAGATGCCACTCTCACAGCCGATCTGAGAGGCATAGTAGTGAGAATAGGTGAATGGACTTAACAGCAGACTGCCATGCGAATAGAACAAGTCTGATATTTCAAAGCTTTATATGGAAGGATGCTCGTACGGAGTGCAGATAACTCCATGTACAGGAAGAGGATGAAAGAGTACATTGAGAGGATTAACCAGTCCCATAAGTCGGATATGGAGCTGCTACATCATTTCCACAAAAATGAGATTGTCAGACTCGAGAACAACATGAATGATAAATTCAGTCTTCTGATGGCTGAAATGAAGATCGTATCAGCCGAGTCTAAGGTCACTCGCTCGGAATTTCGAAAGGCATATGATGCAGCAGACTCCGAACATAACTCAACCATCAGCCGACTAGACTTTATCCTCGGTGGTTTCTTCCCTGGGATACCTCTCTCCTTTGGTGATGATGCCAAAAAGGGGGAAGAGGAGTCTCTCAAGGGATTGAAGGAAGAGAAATTGAAGAAAGGCGATGCAGCTAAGGGGGAAGGAAGTTCAAAGGACTTAAAATTTGTTGTTTGTTGAAACCCCTCAGCTAGGTCAAGTCACAGCTAATATTCTCAGCAAGCTATCCGTGAGCTTACCAATTGAAAAAGCTATCGTGGCCATGAAAGACAAGAGAAAGGTCATCAAAGCTGCATTTGAAAAGGTAGCTGAGAATACATCAGCACGAGTGGAAGAGCTCTTGAAACAACATGGTGGTCTCCCAGCTGGACTAGAAAATGTCATGATAGAACCCCCCAAAGAAGTACTGCCGAATGCAGGATCTGAGCCCAGATCTATGAAAGAATTTCAAACATTGGAAGCTGAAGGCTACTTCGAAAGAATGACCTTGACTAAAGCCTGTGAGTAATACTGGGAAAAAGGCCTGGAGGTGTGCAACAAGGCTGAGAAGCAGCAGAGTGCCAATGGTCACTCAGCTGAAAAATCCAAGGCTCATGTACAATATGCTCTTAGAGGAAGAGGAGCATAGTCAAGAAAGGGAAGACAAAGTGGCACTAAAAAGAGTTCTCAATCTCGGCCAATGCCAAAAGATGTCACTTTTGTGGATCCTCAGAAAAGGGGAATCACATACTGGGCTGGCCATGACCATCTTGCAAATTTAGAAGTCGCTCAAAAAATTGAAGAAGCCAAGAAGAGGATGGCAGAATAAAGCGCCAGAGAGACTCGCGAATGGGAAGAAAGGCAATGAAGGGATGACCCTGTTGCAAAGCGAGCGCTTGAGAAGAAGAAAAGGGAAGAAGAAGAAAAGAAAAGGAAGAAGGTTGAAGAAGAAGATGAAAGAAAGAAGGTTGAAGAAGAAAAGAAAAAGAAGAAGAGCTGAAGAAGAGAGAGGAAGGAAGCAGCAAAGGCGTTGAAGTGTTGTTGCGAACCCCTTCATGTATTTTTGTTGCAAATACATTTATGTAAGTCTTCTGTAATAAGATTAGTGAATTTCCCTGTAATTTTCACTCTTTATGTATCTTAGCTTATATATACTGTGTATTGACATGTATATATTTAGATTGCTCGGATACCGAATGTAAACAGCTGTGTAAAGAACAAGAATGCTATGATCAATAAAATGATTCATTCAAGCATACATTCTTTGTTACTGCATAGTCTGTATGTATCTTTGTTGTTTACTTACTTTAAATGTTTTAAGTTTTGGCATCATCAAAAAGGGGAAAATTGTTAGGAAATTTATTTGTTAGATTTTGATGATACCATGTAAAACTTAAACTAGGAAGTTGGCACCCCATTTTCCTTGTAATTTGTATTGTAATAGATAGGGCTGGAAAAGCTGAGTCAAGTCAGCCATGCCAAGGATTACAAGACGTCAACTGCGGATTATGTGAAGAATCTGATGTGTGTCAGCTGAGTAATGCCATGAAGGAAGTCAAGAACTCAACTGAAGGAGAGTCAGCTGGGGAACAGCTGTAAGAAGTGTTAGTAAAGTCATCTCAAGAAGCCAAGTCTCAGGTTGAAGTGACAGTTGAGTTATCCAATGATTGGAGCAGACTCAAGTCACCTGGGGTAAAGACAAAGCAGTCTAGTCAAGACAACTGACTTAGATCCGTTGATTAAAGTCAAGAATATTACTCAATATAGTAATGTGTCAAAGCTGTCAGGTCTAAAGTGTTAGTCCCAGAATTATGCAAAAGGAATGAACCATTGGGAAACACTGCACCTTGTGTCAGGGACCTGCAATGCTGCGAAGACATTTAATACGAGGGAAGGTCAACATCGCCAAGGCTGCAGACCAAGAAAAGACAAGCCAACGAACACAAAGTGACATTTGAAATTAGCATATCTCTTCAACGGGCAAAATTTCAAATGTGCACTGTAAAAGGCTGAGAAAGTTATTGAGAAGAGGTTACCTGAACCACGAACAAGCAAGCAATATTCAAGCATTTAACCTGCAATATTCTCATAGATATTCAAGCAATTCCTCAAGCCTTAAACTCAAAAAAACTAGATCCAACACAAGCTGTGAAGGAGAGATAACTTCAACCTGTTGAAGAGAAACATTTGAAGAAGCAAAAGGGTTTACTTTCCAAGTTAGGATTGTAGAAAGGTTCCAGGTTGAACCATTATCAAGTTTGTTGGAGGGCTTCGTGATCACATCCAAGAACTTGAGAAGTGAGTTGAAGTAGCAAGGCAGCTGTCCTGTGAAGAAGCTAAGTCGCAAGAGAAGCCAGTTGTGTGATCAAGGCTGTCTCCAGACTATTTACCGCTTTGTTAACTGATCTGTTACATAGTGGATTCCTCCAGGAGTTGGAGAAGAGAGGATTAGAAGAATTACCCCATCTTCGAACCTCTATAAAATATTTGTGTCATTTACTTTCAGCAAGCTTACTTCCCTGCATATTTACTTTATATATGTTGTTAGTATTATATTTGCTATCCAACTGATAAATAACCAAGTGCTAAAAATCTAGTGATTAAAACAAGCATAAATCAAATCAAAGGGTGTAAAAGTCTTCCGTTGTTAAAAATCAATCAGCCAAGTTAAGTATTTGGCTTGAGCTTGACCAAGTTATAATATAATATCAAATTTCGGCTCGAAGTGTGAGTGGGTAACTTAGTTGAAAAGCCAACTTAGCTGTCCATCAAGGACATAACTGTTTGAGTCAACTCTGGTGAATAATATTTAAAGGACTAAAATCGGAAATTTGGTAAGGTTTATTCAACCCCCCCTCTTTCTAAACTTTACTTCACACCCCACGGGACCTACATGTACGTTTGGAGGATGTGGAAGCTGAGCAAGAGTCATCATCAGTTTCAGAGGCCCAAAATGATTGAAAAAGAAGAGTGGCTTCTTGAATATCTAAAGAACGCATCCGTCTCTCAGGCATTGGATGAGGAATATCCCAGTAATATGCTTCTTGAAAAGAAACAGGAAGAGATGGAGAATGCATTAGAGAAGGGTAAGAGTGTTGAACCGCATAAGTGTCCGTTTACAGCTGCTGTCATTCCGAATGTCTACAGCAGCAATGAGTGTAGAAGTTGTACAGCTAAGACAGACTTTGAAGGAATCCCGTGAGATAGCTGAGTGAGCACAAATGTCTGGGGCTGGGGAGACATCATCCCCCACCCATATTATTGAAGGAGTGGTGAGAGACATCTCTCATCCCCAGCTCACTCTCACGAGGATGTTGGAAATAAGAGAATTGGCGATGAAACTGGTGTTAAAGTGGTCGATTTTGTTAGGAAATTTATGTTGTAGATTTTGATGATACCATCTATAACTTAAATTAGAAAGTTGGCACCCCATTTTCCTTGTAATTTGTTTTGTGATAGATAGGGCTGGAAAAGCTGAGTCAAGTCAGCTATGCCTAGAAATACAAGAAGTCAACTGAAGACTGAAGTGAAGACTCCGCTGCAAGACAGATGGGTATGGCAAAGAAGGAAAGTCAAGAACTCGACTAAAGGTGTATTAGTTGTGAATCAGCTGTGTGAAGAGTCAGTCAAGTCAACTCAAGAAGCCAAGTCTCAAGTTGAAGTGACAGATGAGTCATCCAAAAATTGGAAGCTAACTCAAGTCACCTGCGGAATAAAAGACTGCAGTCAAGTCAAGACAACTAAACGAGATCCGTTAATGAAAGTCAAGAATGCTACTCAGAATGGTAACATGTTAAAGTTGTCAGAGATAAAGTGTTAGTTCCAGATGTGTGCAAAAGGAATAAACCAATGGGAAGCACTGCACCAAGTGTCAGAAACGCTGCAATGCTGCAAGACATTAAATACGAGGAAATGTCAACATCAAGGACTGCAACAAGACAAGCCAACGAACACGAGTGACTAGCCTATCTCTTCAACGGGAAAAATTTCAAAAGTTCACTATAAAAGGCTGAGGAAATTCATTGAGAAAAGGTGACCTTGCATACCTGAACCACGAACAAGCAAGCATTATTCAAGCTATTGAACTGAAATATTCTCAAGTATATTCAAGAAAATCCTCAAGCCTGAAACTCGAGGGAAATTAATCCAACAAAAGTTGTGAAGGAAAGACAACTTCAAATCTGTTGAAGAGGAAACTTTTGAAGAATCAAAAGGGGTCTACATTCCAAGGAGGATTGTAGGAAGGTTCAAGGTCGAACCAAGATCAAGTTATTGGAGGGCTTCGTGATCAAATCCAAGAGCTTGAGAAAGTGAGTCAAGTAGCAAAGCGGTACTGCCCTGTGAAGAAAGTCTCGAGTCGCAAGAGAAGCCAACCGTGTGACCAAAGGTCGTCTCTAGATCGTTGACCACTTTGTAAATTGATCATTATTTAATGGATTCCTCCGGAGTTGGAGAAGAGAGGATTAGAAGAATTACCCCATCTTGAACCTCTATAAAATTTAATCGTGTCATTTATTTTTAGCACATTTTATATTTCTATATACTTACATAAATTCTTATTTGCTATCCAACGATTAATAAAAACCTAAAATCAGTGTTAAAACAAGTTAAACAATTCAAAGGGTGTTAAATAAAACCAACACAACCAAGTTAAATTTTAAGCGGCCGAGTTATTTTATCAACAGCTCTATCGAGTCTGTTGAGTGGCTAACTTAGCTGAATAACCAACTTAGTTGTCCCTCAAGGATACAGTTTTTTGAGTTAACTCTGTAATAATTTTAAAAGGACTAAAATCGAAAAGTTGGTAAGGTTTATTCAACCCCCCCTTCTAAACCTTACTCACACCCCTTGGGACCTACAAGTGGTATCAGAGCGGTTGGTTCATTGATCCTTCCGCACTGGTTACTGAACTAGATATTCATATTTTGAAAAAGGTTTTTAAACACTTGCATTTTCAAAATCTTTCATTTTTAGCAAAGTTATTATCAAGAAAGCAAATTTGACATGCATTCTTATGTTCACTGTTGAAGAATCTGATGATTGGAAAATCCGTATGCAGGCTCATCTATCTGCTCTACACGATGAAATTTGGCTTGTGATAGAGGATGGGCCACTGCAAATATTGAAAGTGAACACGACTGCAATAAGAGCAGCTGCAGCTGAAGGAGAAGAAGCTGTTGTTGAAGCAAGACCAGCCATGATTGAAAAACCAAGGACTGAGTGGACAAATGAAGATAGGAAGAGATACAACTTGGACAATGTGGCCAAGGACATACTCTACAAGACATTGGGCAAAGCAATGTTCAACAAAGTCAAATCTTGCAAATCTGCAAAAGAAATCTGGAATAAACTGACTTTAATTTGTGAAGGATCAGAACAAATTAAAGAGAATAAATTGTCTATTGTAGTTCAAAAATTTGAAAATTTCAAAATGTTTGCAGGTCAAACCATGGATCAGTTGGATGCCAGATTCACTGAAATCACAAATGAACTTTCAGCTCTTGGGAAGGAATATACACAAAAGGAAATGTGTATGAAGATACTAAGAAGCCTCCCAGCTGAATGGGAAATTAAGATTATTGCTTTGAGACACTCCATGGACCTCTCAAGAACATCCAACCATGAGCTATTCTCAGACGTCAAAGCCTATGAGTTTGATCTGAGAAGAAAAGAGCAAGAGGAGACAGTTGTACCTAAGATAGCTGCACTGGTAGTCAAGGATGGAAAGAGAGCTGAACCAAAGGAAGCCATAGACCAGGAGGAGATTGCCCTAATGGTTAAAAGATTCAACAAGTTCTTCAATAAGAACTATAAAAGAAATAAGGGTGAAACCTCCATGAGATATTCAACTTCCTCTAAATCAAGGGAAAAGAGGCCGCCCAAGAGAGCTGAGCATCAAAGGGTAGAATATCAGAGAGCTGATAACCCAAGAACAGAAAGAGCTGATCAAAGAGCTGAGAACCTGTGTTGGAACTGCAGACAACTAGGACATTTTGCAGTTGATTATTCCTATCCACCAGTCAACAAATATAGGAATGAAGAAGAAACAAAAGTCTTCAGAGAAAGAAGGCAGTAAAAGAAGAAAGCCATGTTGGCTGCTGAGACAACTAAGTCCAAAGAAGCAGCAGACTTAGAGAGTAGTGAAGCTGACTACTCAAGTGACTCTGAAGAAGAGGCCATGATCTGCCTTATGGCTAAAGAACAAGATCAACCAGACCAAGGAGATGAGGTACACTCTAACTCATCTCATTCAGATTCAAGTGATAGTGATTGTGACACACACACTTCATCACCCACTGATCTTTATGATTCATTAGGCAAAATGATGAAAGATTTTAAGCATATTAAATCCTCACACACACTTCTAAATGAGGAAAACAGCCAGCTCAAAAACCAAAACTCACAGCTGACTAAGGAGCTGAGTACTCTAAGTCACATAGTTGATGAGAACATAAAGCTGAAGGCTGAGAATGCCAAAATGATAGCAGAGATAGCTGCTATAGAAAAGAGGGAAAAAGACCTCAAAAATATGATTTCCTCATTTACAAAGGCATCCAAATCATTGGATGATCTTATCATGAGTCAAAAAGAATGTGGAGATAAGACAGGCACAGGATTCAATTCCTTTGTGCATAGTCAAACTCCAAGAGTGATCTTGGAAAAAGGATCTTCAAGCAATGAAGCATCTCATAAATCCAAAACACCAAATGTTGCACCCACATTCACTCCTAAGCACAATCACAAACAAACTGGCCTTGGATATAAAGGGAAAGGAAAACAGCCAGTTGAGTATGTTGAGAAGACAACTAAGAAGAAATCCAGCAGAGTTCCTCAGCAAACTCCAAATAGAAAATACTCTGTGAAAAGCAAACAGAGCTACCAGAAACCCCAGAAATTTCATCAGAGAAATACATATGATGGGAATGGTAGAAACTATCCAAACCAAGCTTATTGGAATAATGTGAAATATCAGCAAAGACCAATGGAATACAAGCCTAAATGGCAAAGATCTAAACCTCGGAAAAGAGCTATTATCAGCACACATATGCACCCATGAACTACACTCAGAAACATCACACTATCCCAAGAAAGCAATTGCTAAAACACACACACAGGCATACAGACAAAAGAGACTGATGTATGAACCTAAAACCCCCAAGCAATTTGCTAATGTGCACTATGATGGCACTGATAGATGGCAACCTCTTAGAGTCAAGTCCTTTGGCTATAGGTTGGTTGGATCATCTTATAGCACTAACCCCTAGGACCCAGGCAAGTATGGGTACCTAAAAACTAATTTCCTTGATTGCGGGTTCAAGGAACAGCTGAGTGCCAAGGAACCAGGTACATGGATAATGGTTGTTCCAGACATATGATAGGAAACAAAAAAAATCTGTCAAGATTCAAGGAGACTAGAGGTGCAAAAGTCATATTTGGAGAAAATGAAGCTCCAGGGGATATCAAAGGCACAGGAGCTATCAAGAATAATGGATTGGAAATCACAGATGTTGCTTATGTTGAAGGCCTCAACTTCAACCTGTTAAGCATCAGCCAACTTTGTGACAAGGGCTACAATGTTGGACTCAATATGGAAGTGTGCCAGATCAAAGATGCTGAATCAAATGAAATAGTGCTGCAAGGATCAAGACAGAAGAATGTGTATGTTGTAGATTGGTCTACTGCTACACCAAGCACTTGTCTGTTAGCAAAGAGCACAGCCGAATCATGTTGGTTGTGGCATAAGAAGCTGAGTCATCTGAATTTCAAGACAATCAACAAGCTTGCAAGAAGTCATCTTGTGGAAGGATTGCCAGACTCAGTGTGCAAGAAGGAAAGTGTATGTGATGCGTGCCGGATGGGAAAGCAAATAAAATCTTCATTCAAGGACAAGATGCGTGCCGGATGGGAAAGCAAATAAAATCTTCATTCAAGGACAAGTCAAGTCCTTCTTCAACAAGGATACTACATCTGTTGCATATGGATCTATTTGGTCCAGTTGAACCAGCCAGCATAAGTGGAAAGAAATACACCTTAGTGGTGGTAGATGATTATTCAAGATATACATGGACAATCTTCATGTGCAAAGAGAAGGAAACTTTGCAGAAGTTACCTCAGCTGATGAAAAGAGTTAAAAATAAAAAGAGCCAAACCATTATAAAGATAAGGTCTGATAGAGGAACTGAGTTTGTCAATGGGATAATTACTCAGTATTGCGTTGAAAATGGTATTGCTCATGAGTTATCTGCAGCAAGAACTCCACAGCAGAATGGAGTAGCTGAAAGAAGGAACAGAACTCTCAAGGAAGCTGCAAGGACCATGTTAGCTGAAGTTGGATTGCCTAAGAGATTTTGGGCAGAAGCCATTAACACAACATGCTATACTCAAAATAGATGCATGATCAACAGGCAATTAACCAAGACTCCCTATGAGATTTGGACAGGGAGAAAGCCAAATGTTGGGTACTTCAGGATATTTGGATGCAAATGCTTCATCCATAACAATGGCAAGGATAATTTGAAGGCTTTTGATGCTAAAGCTGATGAAGGTATCTTTTTGGGATACTCAGCTGAGAGCAAAGCCTATAGAGTGTTGAACAAGAGAACTATGGTCACAGAAGAGTCTATTTATGTGGTTTTTGATGAACCTAATGTGAATAGAGAAGACATTGAAGAGTTAGCTGACAAGTTGAATCAGCCAACTGTGCGAAGAGTCCCTATGTTGAAGCTGAAGTAAGAGCAGTCAACCCAGATGAAGATGAAATAGCTGAATCTCAAAGACAGCTGGAAAGTCTACAGCTGAATGAAGATGAAAGAGTTGTTCAAGACAACTTAGCTGCGAGACGGCTGAATCCAGTTGACTTGCTCCAACCTGATGTGAGATGGCTGAGAGACTATCTACCAGAGTTAGTTATTGGAGATGTTAGAGATGGCATAAGAACCAGATCCAGAGCACAACATGAAGCATTGTTCACTTGTTTTATTTCCCAAATAGAACCAAAAGAAGTGTCTCAAGCATTGGATGACACACATTGGATTCAAGCCATGCAAGAAGAGCTGAATCAATTTGAAAGGAACAAAGTATGGGAATTGGTGCAGAGATCAACCCATCAAAATGTTATTGGCACAAAATGGGTTTTCAGGAACAAGATGAATGAGGAAGGATCTGTGGTAAGAAACAAAGCAAGATTGGTAGCCAAAGGGTATTGCCAAGAAGAGAGTATAGATTTTGATGAAACCTTTGCTCTTGTTGCAAGATTGGAAGCAATAAGGATGTTTCTTGCCTATGCTGCACATAAGAACTTCACTGTGTATCAAATGGATGTGAAAAGTGCATTTCTAAATGGACTGCTAGAGGAAAAAGTCTATGTTGAACAACCTCCAGGTTTTGAGCAGAAAACTATTGGAGATAAGGTGTACAACATAAAGAAAGCCCTATATGGACTGAAACAAGCACCATGATCTTGGTATGATACATTGTCCCAATTTCTAACTGACAATGGATTCACCAAAGGCAAAGTGGACAGAACACTCTTCAGAATTCAAGATGGAGAGAGTATACTGCTTGTTCAAATATATGTGGATGACATCATTTTTGGATCCACAAACAAGGAGCTGTGTAATAAGTTCTCAAACCTCATGCAAGGTAAATTTGAGATGAGCATGATGGGAGAGCTGACTTTCTTCCTAGGACTTCAAGTCAAGCAATTGAAGGATGGAACCTTCATAAGTCAAACAAAATACACCAGAGATTTAATGAAGTAATTTGGTATGGAAGAGAAGTCTTCTGTGAAAATACCAATGAACACATCAGTAAAGATAGACATGGATGCAGATGGCAAGGCTGTAGATCAAACCAGATATAGAGAACTTATTGGATCATTGCTCTACTTAACAGCCAGCAGGCTAGACATCGCCTTTGATGTAGGTGTATATGCAAGATTTCAATCTGCACCAAATGAGAGCCACATGACTGCAGCTAAGAGAATCCTAAGGTATTTTAAGGGATGCCAGGATGTTGGCTTATGGTATCCAAAGAAAGGTGGATTCAAGCTTATTGGTTACTCAGACTCAGTCTATGCTGGATGTAGAGTTGACAGGAAAAGTACTTCAGGTACATGTCAAATGCTTGGAAATAGATTGGTTTCTTGGTTCAGCAAGAAACAAAATTCAATAGCTACATCCACAGATGAAGCAGAGTACATAGCTGCGGGCAGCTGTTGTGCCCAAGTCTTATGGATGAGACAGCAGCTGAGAGACTAGGAAATTGAAGAAAAAGAGATTCCAATTATGTGTGATAACACTAGTGCTATTGCAATCACTCAGAATCATGTGGTGCATTCAAGAACAAAGCACATTGATGTCAGATATCATTTTAAAAGAGATCATATTGAAAAAAAAGACACCACTTTGGAATATATCTCAACTGATAAGCAGTTAGCTGACATATTCACTAAGCCTCTATGTGAATCAAGATTTGAAGAGCTTAAGAATGAGCTAGGGTTAATTGAGCTGAGTTGACACTCAGAAGACTCAATCAGCAGAGATAAAAGGTGAGAAATGAGAAAAGAGAAAGTTTCACACATCAGCCAAGTGAAATAGCCATATCGAAAAGTCCGCTGTATCGAGTTAGCTGACAGCTGAGTCACTTAATGAGAAGAGAGAAGCAGAGTTAAAACATATTGGATATAAACTGAGTCATTTATGAACTAAGTGACAAAAACGCAGTCGTTTTAAATGAGCGGGAATGTTTTTAAGGATGACGTCAGTGTAATAAGGACAGGTACTGTAAATAGTTGCACAGTAAGCATATGATTGGATATAAATGCTGCCGCATTAAATGCGAAGAATTAAATGTGGTTTTGACGTTCTAATCTGAGCCGTTGATCTCAATCAAAAATTCAAAATCCAAAGACATGTCCTTTCATAACCTTTACATACGGTCTTTAATCACTGAGATGCTAGAAAAGTCAGGTCTCAAGGCTTTTCTAACCATGGAATATTCTCACACCTACCTTGAGGAGGTAGCGATGTTCTATGTCAACGCGGAGGTGCAGGGCGAAGGAATCAAGTCTTCTGTCCACCGCAAGGACATCATAATATGTGCTAAGGACCTTGCTGAGCACTGCTCATTGCTTCTGAAGGGCTGAAGGAGATACATGAAGCTGATGTAGACTTGGCTTCTGCATGAAAAGAAGTAGCCAAACCTGAGTGTGCTGCTAAGGTGGTCTACACAGCTGACAAGAAATTGCTGAAGGACGACTATCACAAGCTGATGGATGTCGTCTCCAAATATGTAGATATGAAGTTTGGCAGCTTCAACCAGCTGTTAAAGACTAAGCTGATCATCATGGCTGCGATCATGCAGGGCAAGAAGGTTAACTGGGCTGAGTTCGTCTACAGCAGACTCTGCCAGAATGTTTTGAACAAGACCTTCAATGAAGATGGTTCCTTTGGATGTTCTCTCGGATATGGCCTTGTGATTGGCCATCTGCTGGAAGTGAAGGGTATTGCTCTTTGTCATGGCAAACCCTTCCATGTGAACAAAAAGATATTTAGGGCAAACCTCTCAGGTGCCCAGAAGAGAGCCCATGCCAAGAGGACAGATACAAGTGAGTGAGAATCAGCTGACCCCGAAGACACAGCTGCTACCCCTCCTCCAAAGAAGAAAGCTGCACCTGCAACTCAGAAGAAGAAGGTTGCCCCTGCAGCTAAGAAAAAGGATGCACCTGCCCCTGCAACTGAGTCCCCTGCCCGTGCAGCCGAGTCACCTACCCCTGCAGCCGAGACTCCTGCGCCTACAATAGAGGCTGAGAAGGAACCTCAAATCCCTTCTCCAGCCATAAGGAAAAAGAGGACCACCAAGACGAGAAAGGCAGCTGCCTCTAAGAAAACTCAGAAAGCCTTCACCTTTGAGGAACATAAGGATATTGAACCAGAGGTCCCACTGCTCCCATCTAGAAAAAGAAGGCTGGTCAAGAAATCCGACCTTGAGAAGACAGCTGAGTTTGCCACTCAGCTGTAAAAGGAAGAAGAGACTGCTGAAAATCAAGAAGAGCAGTCTCATGAAGTAATTGATGAAATGACTAAGTCTGCTGGTGA
The DNA here is from genome assembly GCA_016081115.2 of Rehmannia glutinosa. Lineage (NCBI taxonomy): Eukaryota > Viridiplantae > Streptophyta > Magnoliopsida > Lamiales > Orobanchaceae > Rehmannia > Rehmannia glutinosa. The sequence continues at coordinate 53,932,196 of CM071935.1, forward strand.
TGTGGAGCAGATACCATCCGAAGACATAGTTGTACGAGAGACAGCTGAGAGAAGTAGAGCAGCAGAGACAACTGAACCTACAGTTGAAAAGGTTGTCTCTCCACGTGCTACTGATGATGTTGAGGCGAGGAGGAGTAGAGTCTCTTGCCTTCAATTCCTGAAAAAGGAGGACAAGTAGACGAGGATGATGACGACGATATAATCATGTACTCTCCATTGTATCCAGACATCCAGCGATGCCTACGAGAGTGAAGGGCATGGAAACTTGATCACTCAAGGGTACAATTCACAAACCCTGAGTTTATTGATGAAGAAGAGGAATTGCTGCGATTTATCGGCGTTGACACTGTGCTCCAGGCCCTTGATAAAGATAATTTCATGGATATTCTTCACATCATCAGGGAGAAATAAAAAGAAAAAGCAGCCGAGGAAGCACAAACACTTGCGAAAGCCAAGATGTGTGAGTTTACTAGTTTTCATGATCACACTCATACACATCTTGATGTGTTCTCGGACAGTGATGAGGATCCCACTGCTGCAGCAGAGAAGTCAGATATGCAGCAGGCTCTGAGGGAATCCAGGATAATGCAAGAGCAGCAATTGCTTGAAGGACCAGGAGAGTCGTCTCAATCTCTCCTGCAGATCGATCATCTGGGAGTGGCACGGCACATTGCCTTAGTCGTCGCTGCAACCACGTCCCTTGTACAATCGGAGGACGGATCCAAGGGCACTGGCAATGACACTGGGATTTTGGGCACCCAAGTTGAGCCAACCACTGAAGAAGGTGTTTTACCACCTGCCTTAGCGGCTGAGCACTCAAAGAAAAAGGCCGCGAGTCGGGAGTGACCCCATCTGTCGATCACTCGGTGGTGCGCCACCGAGGGTGAAGCTCTCTCTCCACCACACAACAGGTTGGAGGATCTTTGTGGAAGACTCAAACTTGCAGAAAGGAGGCGAAGTGGAAACAGAAAAAGAACCACAGCAGAGTGACATTGATGAAGCTCGGACAGTTGAATCTGTCCCAGCTGAAGTGTCAACTGCTTTGAAGGATAATGACATTGTTCTTACAGTCGAGGCACATGATGGAGATGCCCTGGGAGTTAACACTCTGGGCAGTGAAAGTGCGATCCAAGGAGTTGAGACTCCTATGGATGCCATGGTTGAAGACCCTAAGATAGCTGCGATTGTCGAAGGGAATATAGAAGACACTAAGATAATTGAGATTGTCGAAGGGAACACTGAAGGCCTCGCAGCAGTTGAGTCTGCTGTAGGTATTGAAGGCCTAAGAGAGGTTGAGACTTCCCTAGGTAAGGGTCAAGAAATACAGAACATTCCTCCAGTTTAAAGCGTTGAATTATAAAAGGAGATAAGTGCACTTCATGACTCCCAGGAGAACCTTGATGTATCATTCTTGGGGTCAGAAGATGAAGCTGAGTCCACTCCGGTTGCAGATCCTAAGGACCCAGCTAAGGATGTTCTCCAAACAAAGAGCCAGCTAAGTGACAAAGCGGCTTGTACAAAATATAACTTCGATGATGAGTCAAGCCCACAGGTCTCATCATCATCCGATGACGCTGATGTTGCAGCAGAGGACCAGGTAATTCATTTAGAAAAATCTACTAAGACCGAAGAAGCTGTTAAGACAGCTAAGGCTCAGTCAGCTGGGAAAAGCAATCCAAAAGCCCCAGCTGAAACCGAGTCATCTGTGCAGGCTTCCACAGCTCTAGCAGTAACGACTACACCAGCTCCGTCATCGCAGGCACAAACCTCGCAAACCATCCCATTCGTGCATGATGATGCCTTTCAAGAGATGTTTCCTTTCACAAAGATCCTACCAGAGTTAGAAGAAGAGACCGCCGCTCAACAACGAAGATTCAATGTAAGAGAAGATCCAACCATCCCCACTAATACCATTGTTCCAGCCGAATTCGACTTTGATGAAGAGTGGGCTGCAGCTGAATCAAGTGAGACAGCTGAGATTTGTGAGGTCTTCAAGAAAATATGTGAAGTGATTGAGAAGATTGAAAAACATCAGGCCTCACTCGACTTAAGACTTGACAACAGGGATGCTACCCTCACAGCCGACTTGAGAGGGATAGTAGTACAGATCAGGGAATGATCTCAATAGCAAACTGCCATGCGACTCAAACAAGTTCGTTATTTCAAAGCATTATATGACAGAATGCTTGTGTGGATGGCGGACAACTCTGATATCAAGCAAAGGATGCAGGCTTACATCGAAAGGCTACACGAGTCTCACAAGACTGAAATGGAGTTGCTGCAAGAATTCCAGAGAAAAGAAATTTTGCGCCTTGAGAACACAATGAATGACAAATTCAGCCTACTCATGGCTGAAATGAAGTTGGTGGCGGCCGAGTCCAAGGCAACTCGCTCAGAATTTCGAGCAGCTTATGCAATAGCTGACTCCAAACAAAATTCAGCTCTAAGCAGACTCAACTTCATGCTCGCAGGCATGTTCCCTGGGGTCCCTCTTTCCTTTGATGATGCCAAAAAGGGAGAAGAGGAGTCCCTAAGGAAATTAAAAGAAGAAAAGATGAAGGAAACTGCAGCTAAGAAGACTGCAGCTGAGTAGATTGCAACTGAGAAGAAGGGAAAAGCAGCCGAGGAGGAAAGTTCGGAAGATCTTACTTTAATGATAGCTGAAACCCCTCAGCAGGGTCAAATTACTGCCTCCATCCTGAGCAAAATCCCCGTAACCCTACCCATTGAGCACTCTGCTGTTCCAATGTTGGAGAAAAGAAGAATCATTGAAGCAGGGATTGAGGAGTTTTCTAAAAAGCAGGATGCCCGCGTTCAAAAAGTGCTGAAACAGTATGGTGGTATTCCAGCAGGGAAGGATCAAAATGCTGACCCTTACAATGGATCTGAGCCTAGATCAGTTGAAGAATTCAAAATGCTCGAATCCGAAGGCTATTTCTAAGGAATATCACTAGCCCAAGCCTAGGATCTGTACTGGGAGAAAGGTCTTGCATTGTGTGAAGAAGCTGAAAAGCAGCAGACTTCCATCAGTCACTCAGCTGGTAAGCAGAAGACTCCCGTGCAGTACACACCTAGAGGAAGAGGAAGAAGTGGTGGTGGAAGGGGTTCCCAACCTCGACCGAAACCCAAGAATACTGAATATATAGATCTTGGGAAGAAAGGGAGGATCTACTGGGCTGGGTATGATGAAGTGGCAAATTTGGAAGTGGCAAGAAAGAACACAGAGGCAGTAAGAAGATAAGAAGAAGAGAACCAAAGACAAACTCAGCAATGGCTCGAGAGGAAGCGAAGGGATGATGCTTCTAAATGAGCTTATGAAAAGAAGAAGAGAGTTGAAGAAGAAGAAAGAAAAAGAAAGAGAGTTGATGACTTCGAAAGAGCTGAAGAAGAAAGAAGGAGGCAGCGAAGGCGTTGAAGTGTTGCTGCGAACCCCTTCATGTATATTACTTATGTAAATACATTTTTGTAAGTCATGTGTAATACTTAGTGATTTTCCTTATAATTTTTCACTTTGTATTTACTCTGGTATCTTAGCATAAATATGTGCTTTGCTTTGATAAAGAATGCTATTATACCAAATGTAAACAGCTATGTAAAGGACAAGAATGCTATAATCAATATAACGATCTATTCCAAGCATACATTCTTTGTTACTGCATTGTTTGTATGTATCTTTGTTGTTTAAACTTTTTTGTGAATGTTTTTAAGTTTTGGCATCATCAAAAAGGGGGAAATTGTTAGGAAATTTATCTTGTAGATTTTGATGATACCATGTAAAACTTAAACTAGAAATTTGGCACCCCATTTTCCTTGTAATTTGTATTGTAATAGATAGGGTGGAAAAGCTGAGTCAAGTCAGCTATGCCTAGAAATACAAGAAGTCAACTGAAGACTGAAATGAAGACTCCACTGCAAGACATCTAAGTATGGCAAACAAGGAAAGTCAAGAACTCGACTGAAGGTGTATCAGCTGTGAATCAGCCGTGTGAAGAGTCAGTCAAGTCAACTCAAGAAGCCAAGTCTCAAGTTGAAGTGACAGATGAGTCATCCAAAGATTGGAAGCTAACTCAAGTCACCTGCGGAATAAAAGACTGCAGTCAAGTCAAGACAACTGAACGAGATCCTTTAATGAAAGTCAAGAATGTTACTCAAAATGGTAACATGTTAGAGTTGTCAGAGATAAAGTGTTAGTTCTAGTTGTGTGCAAAAGGAACAAACCAATGGGAAGCACTGCACCAAGTGTCGGAAACGCTGCAATGCTGCAAGACATTAAATATGAGGAAATGTCAACATCAAGGACTGCAACAAGACAATCCAACGAACACAAGTGACTTTTTAAATTAGCATATCTCTTCAACGGGGAAAATTTCAAAAGTTCACTATAAAAGGCTGAGGAAATTCATTGAGAAAAGGTGACTTTGCATACCTGAACCACAAACAAGCAAGCATTATTCAAGCTATTAAACTAAAATATTCTCAAGTATATTCAAGCAAATCCTCAATCCTGAAACTCGAAGGAAATCGATCCAACACAAGCTGTGAAGGAAAGACAACTTCAAATCTGTTGAAGAGGAAACTTTTGAAGAATCAAAAGGGTCTACTTTCCAAGGAGGATTGTAGGAAGGTTCAAGGTCGAACTAGTATCAAGTTATTGGAGGGTTTCGTGATGAAATCCAAGAGCTTGTGAATGTGAGCTGAAGTAGCAAGACAACTGCCCTGTGAAGAAGCTGAGTCGCAAGATAAGCCAGTTGTGTGACCAAGGTTGTCTCTAGACTGTTGACCACTTTGTAAACTGATTTGTTACTTAGTGGATTCCTCCAGGAGTTGGAGAAGAGATTATTAGAAGAATTACCCCATCTTCGAACCTCTATAAAATTTAACTGTGTCATTTATTTTTCAGCACATTTATATTTCTGCATACTTACATTATATCTACTGATAAACTCATATTTGCTATCCAACTGATTAATAACCAAGTGTTAAAACAAGCTTAAAACAATTCAAAGGGTGTTAAGTCTTCCGCTGATAAAACCAACACAGCCAAGTTAAAGTTCAGGTTAAACAACCGAGTTATTCTATCAACAGCTCTATCGAGTGTGTTGAGTGGCTAACTTGGCTGAATAACCAACTTAGTTGTCTTTAAGGACACAGCTGTTTGAGTTAACTCTGTAATAATTTTAAAAGGACTAAAATCGAAAAGTTGGTAAGGTTTATTCAACCCCCCCTTCTAAACCTTACTCACACCCCTTGGGACCTACAGATTTAGAAGAAGATATGCAATGGGGAACCCAGCTGAGCCGACCCCGGAAACTGCTTTTGAGATAGCAGAGACAGAATTAGTTGAAACTTCAAGAGACACAGCTAAGTCCCATGTGACCGTTGACCCCAGCACAACTCAAAATCAATCAGCTGGTGAGCCAACTGAGAGGAAAACTAAGCACAATGCAACCCAGGTCCCATCTGAAAATCCTGAAAGGGTTGCAAGGGAGGAAGAAAGAAGTTCTTTGAGGCCAGTGATGTTACAGTGGTTGAGACTACTGTAACTGAGGCACTGGTTAGAAGAAATGTTGAAGCCACATCAATTCAGACTACTATTGGCAATGAAAGTGAAATCCCAGTGGTTAAGACCGCTGAGGATTCCACCATCGAAGAAGACCCAACAATGGTTGAGACTACTGCAAGGATTGCCCAAGACACATTAGCGGTTAACACTGTTATGGGAAATGAAAAAGTGATTGGGGAAGATCAGGCAGAGGATCAGAATCAAGAATTGGAATCAGTTGAGCCAAGTGATGAGCCGATGATTTTAGATGAACAAGTTATGGCTGAGATTGAAAATCATAATTCAACTGAATCAGAAGGGCAAGAATCAGAGGCAGGAGACTCAGATTTAGATGTTATAATGACATTCAGTGAATCAGCTGAATCAGATTGAGAAAGAGATGATCTAGTCGAAGATTTAAATTTCGCAAAAATGGGTTTATTTTGGTAGACCCCCCTTCCTCAACCTGTTAGATCTCCTGCAAATGAGGCTGTTGAGACAGCTGATGCAATGATTACTCAAAAGGAAGTTAATATTGTTGCCAGTGAAGCTACTAAGACAGCTGAAGCACAGTCAACTCCGCAGGCTAACACAATTGCAGTTGCCAATGAAGCCACCTCAGATGAGGCACAAAGAGTTGTTTGTCAGGGAGAAAAGGCAAATATTCGCGAAGGAGTAGTGGGACCTTCCTCAGATCCTATTGACACAATAGGCATGTTGCACTTTTGACTTCCACGAAAAAATTCTCTTGGAAGAGTCTGAGGATGAAGAAAGATTAAAAGTACAAATAGAAGCTAAAGACCTCAATATTCATGAGGATACGAGGATCGTTCTGTATGGGCATAAGTTTGAATTTGCTCCAAAAGACACTAGTGAACAAGCTGCAGAATTTCACAAAGCTTTTCACTACATGTTTGGAGAGATCGAAGAATTGGAATGAGGCTTCATGAACCTATGCAGACGGATTCATAATCACGATGCAGCTATTACAACTGATATATGTGGTACAGTTCTGAAAATTAAAGAATGGACCTCTCAGACTAAAGCTCTTCAAAGAGAGCAAGTGGGATATTTTCGCCAATTCTACAACAAGATTCTGCTATGGGGCACTGATCAGTTAGAATTCCAACGACGCCGGAGAGATCATATGAATCGGATGGAAACAGTCATCTTAGTGACATGTAACTTCTTAAGACTCAAATGGAGAAGAAATTTGAAAATATGGAAGTAGTGGTCAGAGAGCAGATATCTTCTATGCAGAGACAGCTGACTGAACTCAGCTCCTGTCACACAGCTTTCGATTCAATGACTCAGATGAAACTGAACTTCATATTGGAAAACATTAAGCCATACTACCGGGTTGATTCCAAAAATGTGGAAGGAGTAATAATGCCCCTACAACACCTGAAAAAGGCAAAGGCACCAGCTCATCAATTTTATCACAGATTTCGTCTTCTCTGCTAGCTGATGAAAAAGCTGAAATGGCATTATAGAAGTCTAAGGAAGCAATTGCCTTAGAGAAATCAAACGAGGAGATTGCCAAGCTTGATAAAAGACAAGAAGGTATAATTTAGCAGCTGAGACAGCAGTATGATGGATCGCCAGCAAGGTCATTTCCCCAGGAAGAGCACACGAATGAAGAATTTGATACTCTACTATCAAAAGGATATTATTCGGGGATGGAGATTGTTGATGTTTGGGACTTGTACTAGGTGAAAGGATTGAAAAATATCAAGCAGACTAGGAAGCAGTCAAAGCAAGGTCAGACTTCCAAGAGTCAGCAGACCTCCAAGGGTCATCAGACACCCATCAGCCAAGATTCCAGATGTGACAGCCAGGTAGGGGAAAAAAGTGTTGAAAGAAGTAGAAGTTCAGATCAAGGGCGAGGTAGAGGAAAAGGAATTGAAATTGCATCATACAATCCTCTACACCGTGATGTACCAACTTGGCTATATCTTCATGAAGCCCAACAAAGAGAAGATGAGCGAAGAGCCAATGAAATGGCGAAAAAATTTGAGCTGGAAGAAGCTGAGAAAAGAAGAAAATTTGAAGAAGAAGAAGAAGGCAGCAAAGAATATAAAAGAAATTTTTCTAGAATTTGTTGTATTTTTACAATTTATTTGTAATATACACACAACAATGTAAGTGCCCGAATATACTTGAATAAAATTATTATATTCATTTTCTATTTCTTATTTTTGGCACAGATGTTGTAATAAGTTTTGGCATCATCAAAAAGGGGGAAATTATTAGGAAATTTATTGTATAGATTTTGATGATGCTTAGAAAACTTTGTATTAGGAAGTTGGCATACCCCATTTTTGTATATAAATTCGACTATGTAATATATAGATAAATTAGTTGAGTCAAATAGCAGCTATGTAGAGTATGCACAACACTTGCTGAAGAATGCAAAGAAGATTAGCTGCAACGTGAATCAGAAGACCTTCAGTCAAGTACATTACCTAAGTCTTTCAAAAGACTTACAACAGAGTCAACCAAGGAATAATGGAGGTGACTCAAGTCAAGGGGTAAAGCAGCTGAAGAGCTCAGAGTCAACTGAAAGAGTTCGTTGTGTTGAAAGTCAAAGAACTTACCTATTCTAGTAACGGAGACAAATCTGCAACCTTAAGTGTTTCTATTGAAAGAGTGCAAGAAGTTTAATCCAATGGGAAGCCTGTAGAACTCTGATCTTTTCAGAAGCCTGCAAGTATCAGTTTAACAAAGGTTGGTTGAACATCAAAGCTGCAGAAACAAGACAAGCCAACGAATACTAAGTAAGAGTTTGAATTTTATCTATCTCTTCAACAAACAAAGTTTGAACTCCTACTATAAAAGGCTTATGAATTTTCAGAGAGAAATAGAGAGCATTGATACGAAGCAAGACACAGAACTAAAAAACATTCAAACAAGAACAACAAATATTCTCTCTCAAGCAAAAAAATTCATATATCCTCAAGCCTTAATCCAAGACACTTTATCCAACAGTTACGTGGAAAGATAGAAGTTGTTCTTCTAAGTTGAAGAGAAAAATATTTGTCAAAGCAAAAGGGTATATATTTCCATGAAGTAAAGTAAGTATAGTGAGGTTCAAGATCGAACCAGAATCAAATCTGAAGGAGGGTTGTGTGATTAATCCCTAAAGATTTGAAGAAGCTGAAGTAGTGTGGCAGCTGCCTTTCGAAGAGCTGAGTCCCAGAAGATTGGTTGGTTGTGTGATCAAAGTAATCTTGGACTGTACTTTTGTAACAAAATTACCATTTCATTAGTGAATTCCTCATGGAGAAGGAGAAGAGTGGAGTAAAGGAATTACATCATCCCCGAACCACTATAAATTATATGTCATTTAAATTCTGAACTTTAATTGTTGTATTTTATTTACTTATTTTATTTGCTATCCAACTTGATATTAACCAATCTAAAAGTATAAGTGTTGATAAACCAAGTTCAAAAATGGTGTAAGACTTCCACTGTAAATTAAGAAAACTGTTTTTCTAAAAGTTAACTTCATTCAGCTCAGTTACTCTATCAACAGCTCTCTAAGAGTATGTTGAATGGTTAACTCTTCTGCTGAAGCTTAACACAACTGTCTTTTAAAAGACTTTGTCGTTTTCTTATAATCTCTGATTTTATTAAGAATCAAGAAATTCAGTAATGTCTATTCAACCCCTCTTTTAGGGTTTACTCTGCACCCCTTGGGACCTACAGAAATGAGGTGTTAATCGTAACGCCTCAGGATGATGAAGAGCCTCAAAATATAAATGAAGCTCTTACTTGTCCAAATAAAAAAACATTAAAAAAGCCAATGGACTAGGAAATGGATTCAATGAAAACCAATCAAGTGGGGAAATTTGTTGACCTACTACCTAGTCGAAAGACCGCATAAAATAAATGGGTTTTAAAAATTAAACGCAAGGCAGATAAATCCATTGAAATATATAAAGCTCATCCTGTAGCAAAAGTCTATACTCAAAAGGAAGTGTTAGATAAATGTTTTTATCAAGATTTTGATGATTTTGTTTAAATGAGTTTTTATACCAAAACAATGTTTATAAATGTTGTCAAAATACTCCCAATTGATTTAAAATGTTTTTACTATTTTTTGGAGTATTTTTTGAAGTGTATTTTTGACAAAAATCGAACAACATTTCAAGTTGGAGGTCGACCGGTCGAGCAAACAGTCGACCGGTACCTGGAGAATTAAAAACAGAGAACAGAATGCAGTGGACTTGAAAAATTGAAGAGGAGACCGGTCCAAGGTAGAGCCGACCGGTCGGACCCCCCTGTGACCGGTCGACCCCCCCTATAAACGGTACCTAGATCGCACTAATTTCCTTTAACGTTCAAAATTTTCTATAGAGCGACCGGTCGCGCCGTGTAATCTTTTGACAGCAAATTTGTACCGTTGAAACTCCATATCAGCAAGATTTGCTTTTCAATTTTGTACATTATTTCTACATCTTGTGATCCTCTTTTTGTAGACAAAAGTGAAGAAGGAGGAGCCTATGCTTGTGAAGACTCTCCTATAAATAGAGGATGATTTGAAGACACAAGATAAGAACCACACGAGCAAATACACAACAAGAAATCTGCAAATTTCTAAGCTTTCATATTCAACACTCTTGTTGTATTTATAGCCTAAGTATTTCACTTTCACATCTTGAGGTCTAGGCTTGATTCTTGATTACACTTGCATTCAAAATTGTATTATTCTTTATAGAGTTGTAATCTTGAATTTTTGGGTGATCTTGTGGTAAGAACACACTTGGGTGATCTAGGTGTTAGGTGCAAGAAGATTGTGTTAATCTTCTTATTCAAGAGTTTGGTGCTCTTTGAGGGTGTTGAAGAATTTGGTGTTCTTCAAGGTTGAAGATTCTGGTAATCTTCACAAGGTGCCGTTGAAGATTGTGGTAATCTTCAAGGGAGATTGAGGTAATCTCCAAAGAGGTATTGTAAGGTGATGTTGTATTAATTGTGGTAATTAATAAAATCTTTTTTCTTTTTGAAATCCATCCCGGAGATACTGGGGTGGTAGAGGACTAGGCTCTAGGTGCGTTGAACCTCTATAAATCGAGGCGTGTTGTTTAATTTCCGCACATTTATTCTTGTCTTTGATTTATCATTCGAAAAAGAGGGCTAATTGCAAAAAATCGGCATAATCTACTCACCCCCCCTCTAGATTATCGTAGCCACTTGGACTAATAAGTGGTATCAAAGCCAAACTCTTTGGCTAACTCATTCCGAGTAAAGAGAAAAGATACATGGCTATGAACGAGAGCTATCTACCAACCGGCGCATCATTCAATAGACCGCTCTTTTCGACTCCAACAATTATGCATTTTGGAAGGATCGAATGGAATGCTTCTTACAAGATTGCGGGTTCGATATTTGGAACACGGTTATAAACGAAGTATCCATCCCAATGAAGAAAAAGGAAGACGACACTCAAATTCCCAAAGCCCTCAAGGATTATGATGATGAAGACAAGAAAATATTCTCCTTAAACGGTTAAGCTCTTAACATTCTTCATTGTTCTCTTACCGCTACGGAATATAATCGTATTAGAGGCATTCGATCCGCCCATGATGTTTGGGAAAAAATGGAAGTTATCTATGAAGGCACAAAGAAAGTGAAACAAGCTCGAAAGACAATGTTGGTCAAAGAGTTCGAAAATTTCACTATGAATATTGGTGAAAATATTTCTAGAATGGTTGAAAGGCTTGACAATATTGTAAATCCTCTTGTTGCACTTGGGAAAATTATTTCCGAAGAGGATAAAGTTACAAAAGTTCTTAATGCTCTTCCCGCCTCTTGGTCCGAAAAAGTTACTGCTATTACGGAAGCTCAAAATTTGGAAACTCTAAATTTTGATGAGCTTATTGGTAATCTTCTCATCTATGAAGTTTATACAAATGAAAGTCGTAACTCAAAAGCATCAATTTCTCAACCGGGTATGGGATCAACTCCAAAAGGTCTTGCCTCAAAATCGAAAAATTATTATTCTAATGATGAGGAAGATGAAGATGAAGATGAAAAAGAAGATGAGGAGCTTATTAGAAAATTTACAAAATTTGTAAATAAAAACAAGGAAAGAAAAACAAGAGACTATTCTTGTTTTAGATGCGGAAAACCCGGACATCATATTGCCGATTGGCCAAAAAGGGAAGAAGAACAAAGAAAGAAAAAGCACTTTCACAAAGCCTTGAAGGCCAAAGCCGAACCAACAACATGGGATGAACTTCTTTCATCCGACGATGAAGAAGCTGAGCAATGTCTAATGGGAATCGAAGAAAACAATGAGGTACACTCTAACCCTTCTACTAGTAATGAATTGTATGATGATTTGCAAAATGATTTTGATGAGCTTCAAAATGAATTCCAAAGCTTGCTTGTTAAATACAAAAATTTGAAAAAGGAATTCAATATCATGAAAAATAAAAATGATAGTTGACATGCTTCTTATGAATCTCTCACTAGTGCTCACAATATTACACTTGATAAGGTTAGAGTTCTTGAAGAAGAAAATAGTACTCATGTTAAAGATATTGATTGCATGAAAAAGGATATGTTGAAATTTAATTTGAGTACCGATAAAATGACCAAAATTCTTGATGTTCAACGTTGTGATCATTTGAAACTAGGACTTGTTTATAAGCCTAATGTTATTAATGTGAAGAAAAAGAACCAAGTCTCTATGCATGTTGGTCATTATGCTTATAGAACTATTACATGTTTCTATTGTGGTAAAATTGGTCATACGACTAATACTTGTCGAGCTAAAAATAGTTCTAGTTATTATTGGAGACCTAAAAGTCTCAATGTTAATCCCAAAGGACCCAAACACTTAAGGGTACCACAAGAAAATTTTATGTTAGGTACTTGGCGCAATAAAAATCAAAGGAAATACAAATTGTCAAATAGACAACAAATGTTCGCGCCATTTAATCCAAGAAGAAGGTATAATCAACAATGGGAAAGATACAACCCTTGGCAATGGCGAAATTGGTAACTCTTATTCTCTTCTTGAAGTATGCATTTCATATTGTCATTTATAATTATTGCATTTTTTTTCATGTCTTTAATTTTGTATTGATTGTCAAAATTCTTTATAAAATTATTTCTTAAAAATGAGGTCTCAATTTTATATTCTCGGATTTTCAAATTTCAAAAGATACCTTATATGAATTTTCAATAAGCACTTGTGTTATCAAACTTTTGTTGATTCCTTAAATAGCATAGTATGTGCTACTTGTTCAACTTCTATGTTGTTCAATATTGTGTATATTATTCGATATTACTATGCTCTTGTGCAAGATATTTTGTCAAGTTTTTGCAGGAAATATTTTGGTATTAAGGAACAAATGAACGTAGACTTATCCATTGCCATCTACGTCATAAAGTGTCAAGATTGCGATAGGCATATTGGTTGACGAATAAATTCGAGGTATGTTTATCAACTTTCATTATTCGTATAGACTCGAAAATTCTTCATGTCTTATGCCTATATGCTCGATTTTAAAACTATCCCAACGAATCTCATTAAAGTGTCGTTAAAAGAAATTTTCAAATATTTGAAAGGCACTTCTTCTTATGGCTTGTTTTATCCAAAGTTTTAAAACGTTAAATATTTTTCGGGATAACAAGTCTGGTGAATATATTTTTTCAAAATTTGGTTCTTCATAATCGAACCAAATACATTGAGATTCTACATTTTTAAGGGATTGCGTTTCTTAAACAAAAATTAGAGATGTGTTTAATTTCGTCTCAAAGATAACTCGTGGACATTTATTTCTAATCGTTAACCACCGACTCTTTTACCTCATTTCGAGCTTGTTTAGGCATAATGTATATTAAATGAGGTCTATGATCGCCATTTGCATGTTTTTAAAACTTAGGGGTGAAAAATCGGATTTTTTGTACAAAATTCGGACAGAAACAGAACTGGTGTTCAGGCACCGGTCGACAGAGAGGTTGACCGGTTGACTAGTTGCAGGCACCGATTGCCCTACCCATCGACCGGTCGCCCTAGGTGATTTCGGGGATAAAATTAGTTATGTCCTTCATTTCGTATTTTTGATCATTTTCTTCCAAAATCGAACCCCTTCGCATTTTTCACACAAAATTCACTCAAAATAATTTTCTTCTTAGAAAATCTATATTTTTTGAGTTTATGTAACTTCTATTTCATCCATATCATCCAACCTCTCCGATCAATTGGTAAGAATTTCTCCTTTTAATCTCAATTGGGTTGAACCCTTGAGAATGTGCTTGTATCTTGATATATTGATGAAATTCTTGTGTTATTAAAATGTATATGTTGATTGTTGATGGATGAATGTTATATTACTGCATTTGGTGATGAAAATTTTTGGCTTAAATGAAATACAAAGGCATTATATATCTCTTGTTTTATTCGGACCACGACAAGTGTTCGACAAAATATTTCTTGAAAAATTCATCACCTACATGATTTTCTTGATTCGAAAAGTCTTATAAGTTTATAGAGATCATGCTTTATCACTCAAATGAGCTTTTACAAATCAAATGATCAATTTTTCTTTTTATTTGGAATTTAAGCTTCAATGTTCAAAATGCTCGATAAATCGATTAAGTTGCGCACTTTGATATGATTGTATGATGTTTTTTATCATGCTAACATTCTTTTTGATGATTCGAAAGGGGGAGAAACAGGAAAAATGCTCATATGCTCAAAGAAGCAAAAATAAGCTCGCAAGAAAAGTTATACGCTAGGGCTCTTAAAAGCCAAAAGCTGTGAATAATACTTAGTCCATGTTATGTATTATGGACTTTTATGCTTAACTAATGATGTCTTTGTGACAGGAGGAGCTTTTAAGCTCATGAAATTCAAGCTTTTAGCTTGTAATTGTTTGCTTCTACTTATTTTTGTTATGCATGTTGATAGGGGGAGCTTATGTAAAAATGTTTTTGAAATATATTTGCTCATATCCTAGTGTTTGTACTTATGACAAATGTTGCTTGTTATGGATTGATGTTTTAGACCGGAAAATGTGTTTTGTTTCTAAAATCGATCTCTTAAAATTGTTTTGGTTTGTAATCATTAAAAAGGGGGAGATTGTTAGATAAATGTTTTTATCAAGATTTTGATAATTTTGTTTAAATGAGTTTTATACCAAAACAATGTTTATAAATGTTGTCCAAATACTCCCAATTGATTTAAAATATTTTTACAATTTTTTTGAGTATTTTTTGAAGTGTATTTTTGACAAAAATCAGACAACATTTTAAGTTGGAGGTCGACCAGTCGAGCAAACGGTCGACCGATACCTGAAGAATGAAAAATAGAAAACAGAACGCACTGGACTTGAAAAATTGAAGAGGGGGACCGATCTAAGGTAGGGCCGACCAGTCGGACCCTAGGGCGACTGGTCGGACCCCCCTGTGACCGTTCGACCCCCCCTCTGAACGGTACCTGGATCGCACTAATTTCCTTTAACGTTCAAAATTTTCTATAGAGCGACCGGTCGCGCTGTGTAATCTTTTGACAGCAAATTTGTACCGTTGAAACTCCATATCAGCAAGATTTGCTTTTCAATTTTGTACATTATTTCTACATCTTGTGATCCTCTTTTTGTAGACAAAAGTGAAGAAGGAGGAGCCTATGTTTGTGAAGACTCTCCTATAAATAGAGGATGATTTGAAGACACAAGACAAGAACCACACAAGCAAATACACAACAAGAAATCTGCAAATTTCTAAGCTTTCATATTCAACACTCTTGTTGTATTTATATCCTAAGTATTTCACTTTCACATCTTGAGGTCTAGGCTTGATTCTTGATTACACTTGCACTCAAAATTGTATTATTCTTTATAGAGTTGTAATCTTGAATTTTTGGGTGATCTTGTGGTAAGAACACACTTGGGTGATCTAGGTGTTAGGTGCAAGAAGATTGTGTTAATCTTCTTATTCAAGAGTTTGGTGCTCTTTGAGGGTGTTGAAGAATTTGGTGTTCTTCAAGGTTGAAGATTGTGGTAATCTTCACAAGGTGCCATTGAATATTGTGGTAATCTTCAAGGAGATTGAGGTAATCTCCAAAGAGGTATTGTAAGGTGATGTTGTATTAATTGTGGTAATTAATAAAATCTTTTTTCTTTTTGAAATCCATCCCGGAGATACTGGGGTGGTAGAGGACTAGGCTCTAGGTGCGTTGAACCTCTATAAATCGAGGCGTGTTGTTTAATTTCCGCACATTTATTCTTGTCTTTGATTTATCATTCGAAAAAGAGGGCTAATTGCAAAAAATCGGCATAATCTACTCACCCCCCCTCTAGATTATCGTAGCCACTTGGACTAATAAGTGGTATCAAAGCCAAACTCTTTGGCTAACTCATTCCGAGTAAAGAGGAAAGATGCATGGCTATGAACGAGAGCTATCTACCAACCGGCGCATCATTCAATAGACCGCCTCTTTTCGACTCCAACAATTATGCATTTTGGAAGGATCGAATGGAATGCTTCTTACAAGGTTGCGGGTTCGATATTTGGAACACGGATATAAACGGAGTATCCATCCCAATGAAGAAAAAGGAAGACGACACTCAAATTCCCAAAGCCCTCAAGGATTATGATGATGAAGACAAGAAAATATTCTCCTTAAACGGTTAAGCTCTTAACATTCTTCATTGTTCTCTTACCGCTACGGAATATAATCGTATTAGAGGCATTCTATCCGCCCATGATGTTTGGGAAAAAATGGAAGTTATCTATGAAGGCACAAAGAAAGTGAAACAAGCTCGAAAGACAATGTTGGTCAAAGAGTTCGAAAATTTCACTATGAATATTGGTGAAAATATTTCTAGAATGGTTGAAAGGCTTGACAATATTGTAAATCCTCTTGTTGCACTTGGGAAAATTATTTCGAAGAGGATAAAGTTACAAAAGTTCTTAATGCTCTTCCCGCCTCTTGGTCCAAAAAAGTTATTGCTATTATTAAGCTCAAAATTTGGAAACTCTAAATTTTGATGAGCTTATTGGTAATCTTCTCATCTATGAAGTTTATACAAATGAAAGCGTAACTCAAAAGCATCAATTTCTCAACCGGGTATGGGATCAACTCAAAAGGTCTTGCCTCAAAATCGAAAAATTATTATTCTAGTGATGAGGAAGATGAAGATGAAGATGAAAAAGAAGATGAGGAGCTTATTAGAAAATTTACAAAATTTGTAAATAAAAACAAGGAAAGAAAAACAAAAGACTATTCTTGTTTTAGATGCGGAAAACCCCGACATCAGAAGAAGAACAAAGAAAGAAAAAGCACTTTCACAAAGCCTTGAAGGCCAAAGCCGAACCAACAACATGGGATGAACTTCTTTCATCCGACGATGAAGAAGTCGAGCAATGTCTAATGGGAATCGAAGAAAACAATGAGGTACACTCTAACCCTTCTACTAGTAATGAATTGAATGATGATTTGCAAAATGATTTTGATGAGCTTCAAAATGAATTCCAAAGCTTGCTTGTTAAATACAAAAATTTGAAAAAGGAATTCAATATCATGAAAAATAAAAATGATAGTTGACATGCTTCTTATGAATCTCTCACTAGTGCTCACAATATTACACTTGATAAGGTTAGAGTTCTTGAAGAAGAAAATAGTACTCATGTTAAAGATATTGATTGCATGAAAAAGGATATGTTGAAATTTAATTTGAGTACCGATAAAATGACCAAAATTCTTGATGTTCAACGTTGTGATCATTTGAAACTAGGACTTGTTTATAAGCCTAATGTTATTAATGTGAAGAAAAAGAACCAAGGCTCTATGCATGTTGGTCATTATGCTTATAGAACTATTACATGTTTTTATTGTGGTAAAATTGGTCACACGACTAATACTTGTCGAGCTAAAAATAGTTCTAGTTATTATTGGAGACCTAAAAGTCTCAATGTTAATCCCAAAGGACCCAAACACTTAAGGGTATCACAAGAAAATTTTATGTTAGGTACTTGGCGCAATAAAAATCAAAGGAAATACAAATTGTCAAATAGACAACAAATGTTCACGCCATTTAATCCAAGAAGAAGGTATAATCAACAATGGGAAAGATACAACCCTTGGCAATGGCGAAATTGGTAACTCTTATTCTCTTCTTGAAGTATGCATTTCATATTGTCATTTATAATTATTGCATTTTTTTCATGTCTTTAATTTTGTATTGATTGTCAAAATTCTTTATAAAATTATTTCTTAAAAATGAGGTCTCAATTTTATATTCTTGGATTTTCAAATTTCAAAAGAGACCTTATATGAATTTTCAATAAGCACTTGTGTTATCAAACTTTTGTTGATTCCTTAAATAGCATAGTATGTGCTACTTGTTCAACTTCTATGTTGTTCAATATTGTGTATATTATTCGATATTACTATGCTCTTGTGCAAGATATTTTGTCAAGTTTTTGCAGGAAATATTTTGGTATTAAGGAACAAATGAACGTAGACTTATCCATTGCCATCTACGTCATAAAGTGTCAAGATTGCGATAGGCATATTGGTTGACGAATAAATTCGAGGTATGTTTATCAACTTTCATTATTCGTATAGACTCGAAAATTCTTCATGTCTTATGCCTATATGCTCGATTTTAAAACTATCCCAACGAATCTCATTAAAGTGTCGTTAAAAGAAATTTTCAAATATTTGAAAGGCACTTCTTCTTATGGCTTGTTTTATCCAAGGTTTTGAAACGTTAAATATTTTTCACGATAACAAGTCCGGTGAATATAATTTTTCAAATTTTGGTTCTTCATAATCGAACCAAATACATTGAGATTCTACATTTTTAAGGGATTGCGTTTCTTAAACAAAAATTAGAGATGTGTTTAATTTCGTTTCAAAGATAACTCGTGGACATTTATTTCTAATCGTTAACCACCGACTCTTTTACCTCATTTCGAGCTTGTTTAGGCATAATGTATATTAAATGAGGTCTATGATCGCCATTTGCATGTTTTTAAAACTTAGGGGTGAAAAATCGGATTTTTTGTACAAAATTCGGACAGAAACAGAACTGGTGTTCAGGCACCGGTCGACAGAGAGGTTGACCGGTCGACTAGTTGCAGGCACCGATTGCCCTACCCATCGACCGGTCGCCCTAGGTGATTTCAGGGATAAAATTAGTTATGTCCTTCATTTCGTATTTTTGATCATTTTCTTCCAAAATCGAACCCCTTCGCATTTTTCACACAAAATTCACTCAAAATAATTTTCTTCTTAGAAAATCTATATTTTTTGAGTTTATGTAACTTCTATTTCATCCATATCATCCAACCTCTCCGATCAATTGGTAAGAATTTCTCCTTTTAATCTCAATTGGGTTGAACCCTTGAGAATGTGCTTGTATCTTGATATATTGATGAAATTCTTGTGTTAGTATAATGTATATGTTGATTGTTGATGGATGAATGTTATATTACTGCATTTGGTGATGAAAATTTTTGGCTTAAATGAAATACAAAGGCATTATATATCTCTTGTTTTATTCGACGCACGCCAAGTGTTCGACAAAATATTTCTTTGAAAAATTCATCACCTACATGATTTTCTTGATTCGAAAAGTCTTATAAGTTTATAGAGATCATGCTTTATCACTCAAATGAGCTTTTACAAATCAAATGATCAATTTTTCTTTTTATTTGGAATTTAAGCTTCAATGTTCAAAATGCTCGATAAATCGATTAAGTTGCGCACTTTGATATGATTGTATGATGTTTTTTATCATGCTAACATTCTTTTTGATGATTCGAAAGGGGGAGAAACAGGAAAAATGCTCATATGCTCAAAGAAGCAAAAATAAGCTCGCAAGAAAAGCTATACGCTAGGGCTCTTAAAAGCCAAAAGTCATGAATAATACTTAGTCCATGTTATGTATTATGGACTTTTATGCTTAACTAATGATGTCTTTGTGAGGGGGGAGCTTTTAAGCTCATGAAATTCAAGCTTTTAGCTTGTAATTGTTTGCTTCTACTTATTTTTGTTATGCATGTTGATAGGGGGAGCTTATGTAAAAATGTTTTTGAAATATATTTGCTCATATCCTAGTGTTTGTACTTATGACAAATGTTGCTTGTTATGGATTGATGTTTTAGACCGGAAAATGTGTTGTTTCTAAAATCGATCTCTTAAAATTGTTTTGGTTTGTAATCATCAAAAAGGGGGAGATTGTTAGATAAATGTTTTTATCAAGATTTTGATGATTTTGTTTAAATGAGTTTTTATACCAAAACAATGTTTATAAATGTTGTCCAAATACTCCCAATTGATTTAAAATATTTTTACAATTTTTTTGAGTATTTTTGAAGTGTATTTTTGACAAAAATCGACAACATTTTAAGTTGGAGGTCGACCAGTCGAGCAAACGGTCGACCGATACCTGAAGAATGAAAAATAGAAACGAACGCACTGGACTTGAAAAATTGAAGAGGGGGACCGATCTAAGGTAGGGCCGACCAGTCGGACCCTAGGGCGACTGGTCGGACCCCCCTGTGACCGTTCGACCCCCTCCGAACGGTGCACTGGATCGCACTAATTTCCTTTAACTTTCAAAATTTTCTATAGAGCGACCGGTCGCTTTGTGTAATCTTTTTGACAAAGAAATTTGTACCGTTGAAACTCCATATCAGCAAGATTTGCTTTTCAATTTTGTACATTATTTCTACATCTTGTGATCCTCTTTTTGTAGACAAAAGTGAAGAAGGAGGAGCCTATGTTTGTGAAGACTCTCCTATAAATAGAGGATGATTTGAAGACACAAGACAAGAACCACACAAGCAAATACACAACAAGAAATCTGCAAATTTCTAAGCTTTCATATTCAACACTCTTGTTGTATTTATATCTAAGTATTTCACTTTCACATCTTGAGGTCTAGGCTTGATTCTTGATTACACTTGCACTCAAAATTGTATTATTCTTTATAGAGTTGTAATCTTGAATTTTTGGGTTCATCATTCAACACAAGATACCCTTGTGAGTGTTTTTGTGGTAAGAACACACTTGGGTGATCTAGGTGTTAGGTGCAAGAAGATTGTGGTAATCTTCTTATTGAAGAGTTTGGTGCTATTTGAGGTGTTGAAGAATTTGGTGTTCTTCAAGGTTGAAGATTGTGGTAATCTTCACAAGGTGCCGTTGAAGATTGTGGTAACCTTCAAGGGAGATTGAGGTAATCTCCAAAGAGGTGTTGTAAGGTGATGTTGTATTAATTGTGGTAATTAATAAAATCTTTTTTCTTTTTGAAATCCATCCCGGAGATACTGGGGTGGTAGAGGACTAGGCCCTAGGTGGGTTGAACCTCTATAAATCGAGGCGTGTTGTTTAATTTCCGCACCTTTATTCTTGTCTTTGATTGATCATTCGAAAAAGAGGGCTAATTGCGAAAAATCGGCATAATCTATTCACCCCCCTCTAGATTATCGTAGCCACTTGGACTAACAGGAAGGTCTAGACTTGAAGAAACCTTATCACTTGTAGTAAGGTATGCATCGATTTCCTTACTTTTAGCAATAGCTGATCACTTAGAATTGCACTAAATGGAAATTAAGACGGCATTCTTGACTGATGAATTTGATGAAGAAAATTTACCAATCAACCAATGAGTTTCATTGTTAAAGGTCAAGAAAGTAAGGTCTGCAAATTGCAAAAATAATTATATTGCCTTAAACAAGCATCTAGACAATAAAATTTGAGGTTTATGTGATGGAAACAGATTATTGTTTCTATGTGGAGCAAACTAACAATAAGTATAATGTCACTCTATGTGTATGGCATTCTACTTGCATGAAATGACACGGAGTACTTTATTTCAATCAAAGCATGGTTGTCATTTGATATAAAAGATATATGAGGGCGGAATACATAAAATCCAAAGGGATCGTTCTAAAATACTTTTGTGTTTGTCGCAAGAGACTTATATCTAAAAGATATTAGAATGGTTTAATATGTTATCTTGTAAACCTATGGATACTCCAATTGCTAAAAGTGTATGATTATGCCTTGTTGCATGTCCATAGACTTCTTAAGAGAAGAAGCAATGTCCAAAGTACCTTATGTCAATGCAGTAGGCAGCTTAATGTACACCATGTTGTGTACAAGACTTGATATATGCTATGTTGTTGGCAAGGTCAGTAGATACAATCAAATCATGGATTTAGTCATTGAAAGGTTGTGAAAAGGATATTGAGATATCGAAATGGGACAACATACTACAAATTATGTTACTAGGGTTCAACATGTGCTTGAGTGGCTATAAAGATGCAGATTATGGATGGGACATAAATGAGCGTAAGTCGACATCAGGTTATGTATTCTTTCTTGGAAATGGAGTCGTATCTTAGAGTAGCAAAAAACAAACTTGTATAGTTTTTCAACAATGGAAGCAGAATTTATAGCTTATTCCGTTAGAGTGCAAGAGGCAATATGGATACAATGATTTCTTAGAAATTTGGGGATAATAAAATAGGAGGGCCTACTGACTGTTTACTGTTATAATCAAGCAATTATAGCCTTTACAAAAGACCCCAAGTATCATAGTCGTACAAAACACATAGATGTGAAGTATAACTTCATTAGAGACATGGTTGTGAAAAGAATAGTAACTATTCAATACATATCTACAAATAATATGATAGCAGACCCATTGACTAAGCCCGTTAGTGGTGATATATTTATGAGACATGTAAGGGCTTTAGGTTTGCGTAGAACATGAAAAACATTATCATAATTAGAAAATATATTTTATTTAATATGGACTTTGCGTTTTTCCATCTCTTATATGTGTTTGATAAATTTAATATATTATTTTTTTTCTTGAATAATTATGTATTTAGTGTGCATAAGAAAAAGTATAGCGATAGGTTTGGAGATTGTCTCTCTCACACGTTTTTAAATCCTCTTGAATAAAGTCACCTTGAATATATTTCAAGATGAGGTCACTTATTAATAAGTAAGCGACATGGATG
The DNA here is from genome assembly GCA_016081115.2 of Rehmannia glutinosa. NCBI lineage: Eukaryota > Viridiplantae > Streptophyta > Magnoliopsida > Lamiales > Orobanchaceae > Rehmannia > Rehmannia glutinosa. The sequence goes on from CM071935.1 coordinate 53,954,733, forward strand.
TTTGTCCCTCCATTCATCTATGTCTATTTCTACCTCATATTATAACTTTTAACATAAATTGCTTAGTGGTATGTAGAGTTTGTGTCAGACACTTGGTATCTGAACTAAAGTATGTATGGTGTTATACTCAAAACATGGGACATATTTGTAGCATGTGATGCATAGCATATCTACATGAGTTACTATGAAAGGAAGTATGAGAATAGATCATTGTTTATCTACTATGTGAGACATTGAGGTGAGAAAGCCTCTAGTACCTCTTAGGGATGGCAATGGGGGCGGGGCGGGAAAATCCAAACCCACCCCGTGCCTAGTAGAACGGGGCGACCCATTCTGCCCCATTTTAAATTAAATTAAATACTAAAAAATTGAAAAAAATGAAAAAATATATATTTATATTATATTTATAAAATATTATTTACAAAACTTATTATTATCAATTTATAAATGTTAAATATAATATATGAATACATAAAAATTATATTATAATATATATTATATATGTAAAATATATATTAAAATATATTTTTAAAATGAGAAATCTATGCGGGGCGGGACGGGTACCCATGGGGCGAAACTGATACCCAGACCTACCCCGCCGCGGGTCACGGGGTAGTTCGGGGTGGGTACCCGCGGGTCGGGTCAAAATTGTCATCCCTAGTACCTCTTGAGTTCTGATTGTTACTCAAAGTTTTGTTATCAATAATAGCTATTTCATGAGTGATTGGGCCTAAAGGGGCATGTCTAAGAAAATAGTTGAATCAAGACTAAGGGTTTCAAGTGTAGGATAAATGATTTTTTCATTAATATCCAAGTTAATACGTCACGGGCCGACCAATTATGTAGTCCATGAGAGACATATGCACAATTGTGAACTTTCTTGAGTATATGTCAATTAAGTACACTCTTGGCATGAGTAGAAACATGTCTAAAAGAAGGGATCAGAGGTATTTAGGCTTGATGCAACGGGAATGTCCTAAGGTGCCGCAAGTCTACAAAAGATTCTTGGAGGATTTTTTTTTCTCGAAACGCATGCACTATCATAAAACTCAATGAAACAATTACATCCAAGTGACTAACTAGCCACAATCAGCCCACCCTGGTTACATTCAACCATCCAGTGCGGGAAATGGGAAACCCAGACACAACTTAGGTTACCATCAAAAGCCATTTTGGCCAACTTATGACACACAACAGAACTAGGAAATGAAAATTCAAAAGAGCAAACTTCAAAAAGATTACAAATAAGTAAGATGTCTTCGGCTATAATCCTATTCTTGAAATCAAATAAGGAATTTTGATTTAATTTGAGGATAATATCCTTATCATCTAACTTAACTTGAATCTTTTTCAAATCATGATGATAGGCAGAGACCAATCCATGGCGAATAGCAAGTACATTTGCTTCAACTGAACACATAATTTCCTCCCTTGAAGAACTCCAAGCCACCACCATTTCATTCATATCATTCTGCACCACACCTCTTAAACCTACTTGACCCACTGAGGAGAAAAAAGCACTGACAAACACACCAAAATGTCCTACTTTGATCTCCTCATGGTTATTCAAACCTGGTTCCACAAAAGGATCACCACTTTGTTTCTTCTCCATTCTACAACAGACCGAATCAAATTCCATCCACTCATTCACAGCTCCATCAACCACATCCTTATCAGAAATTAAAATTTTCTGAAAAATCCACAAATTTCGAGTTTTCCACAGCCACCAAAGTGTAGTTAATTCAATTATGTGCATCGTTGTGGTATTATTCCCCACCCTATTAACCTGCTGCCACCAACTCGAAAAAGAGTTCGATTCCGACGAGACACCCTCCCAATTGACCGGGGCTAGTTTCCAAACATTTTTTTGCTCTCGGACAAGCAAAGAACTTATTTCTGACTCTTTCATTTCCCTGATCACACAAGCAGCACATAGGATCCACACCAATCTTTTTGTTGATCAAGTTATCAGCCGTAGGAAGAAAGGAATGGTAACACCTCCATAAAAAATATTTAAGTTTACCCTTAAGGTTCAATTTCCAGTTTTTCTTCCACAAGGACCCAATTTCAGCATGCCTATCACTGCAACCCGGAAAATCAGCTTTTTCAAAGCAATATTTTTGTAAAGCTTCATATGCTGATTTTACCGAGAAGACCCCTTTAGAATCAAAATGCCAAACTAACGTATCTCTTTTCTCAGATTGCTTAATACCTGTTGCAATGATCACTTCCCACTCTGATTGACAAAAATGATTTCTGATTAACTTAACATTCCAAGAGCTCCCATCAATATTCAACAACTCACTAACCCAAAATGGAGAATTTTCTTTTCTATTCCCATAATTTGGAATGAAGCTTGGAGGTTTGGCTGTCCATGGAGACTCCCAAATTTTAATCGATTTCCCATCGCCCACTTGATATTTAAGCCCCAGTTCAGCATTCTCCTAGCAGCCAACCTCCCTCTCCACAGCCACGAATCAGTTGATTTGGCTTCCACAGCAAAAAGACCCCCCTCTGACAAATATTTTGCCCTCATCACTTTACTAATAATTAGAAGATTAGGCATTGTCAAAATCCTCCACAACTGTTTGGCAAGCAGGGATTCATTAAAATTATGGAAGTCTTGGAACCCTAACCCCCCTCTCTCCTTAGAAAGAGCAAGTTTCTTCCAACTAGCCCAATGGATCTTAGAGTTGCCTTCAACTGATGTTCCCCACCAGAATTTGGCTGGTAACCTGGACAGCTCCTTACAAATACCAACAGGAAGTTGGAAACAAGACATAACAAAATTAGGAAGATCATGAACAACAGCTTTTAAAAGAGTCTCTTTCCCCGCTTGACTAAGAAATCTATTTTTCCAATTAAGAATCCTATTATGAACAATTTCCACAATGTAGTTGAAAGTATCTTTTTTTATCTCCCTATAAGCATTGGAAGACCCAGGTATTTGGAATTCCATACTATTTGATACCTTCAAGCACCTGACAAATATCCTGTTTAGAATGAAGGGGAATGTTTTTACTAAAGAAAGATGAAGACTTCTCAAGGTTAACTGCTTGTCCAGAAGCAGCACAATAAGAGTCCAGAATTTTTTTAACCATAGAAGCATGAAAAAAATCAGCACGGCAGAATAAAATTGAATCATCTGCAAAAAACAGATGAGTAACCATTGGAGCATTTGGGAAAATTTTAAGGCCACAAAACCCATTAGAGATAGTAGCCTGCTTAATAAGATTGGAAAGGGCTTCAGCTAAGATGATGAAGAGATAAGGGGAAAGCGGGTCTCCTTGTCTAATACCTCTACTAGGAACAACTTACCCACAAGATTGACCCTGAATATTAAATGACAAAAAGGAAGATTTAAGACATGCCATAATCCATCCCACAAAAATTGATGCAAACCCCATTTTTCTCAAAATCAACCCAAGGAAATTCCATTCAACTCTATCATACGCTTTCGCCATGTCGAGTTTATAGGCCATGAAACAATTCTTCCCTTTTCTAAGACTATTCATGTAATGGAAGGATTCATGGGCAATAATCGCATTGTCAAGCAATTGCCTCCCCGGGATAAAGGCAGCTTGATTGGCACTAATGCACTTATGGAGCACAGGTTTTAATCTAGAGGCAATAATCTTAGAGATGACTTTAGAAGTGAAATTACAAAGACTAATAGGCCTATAGTGAGAGATTGATGTAGGATTTTTGATTTTAGTAATTAGAGTGATCAAAGTGTGATTAACATTCCTAGGAAGTTGACTCGGAGCAAAGAAGTGAGAAAAGCAGCCACAATTTCATGATGAATGATATGCCAATAATATTGGAAAAAAAGTGGTGTCATACCATCCATACCTGGAGCTTTGTGAGGATGAAGATCAAACACAACTTTTTTGGTTTCTTGTGCATCCACAGGGCTGGTAAGAACTCTATTCATTGATGGAGAAATGGTCTGTGGGATCCCATGCAAAATGTTGACATCTACCGCAGGTTTTGAGGATTTGAACAGATCACTGTAAAATCAGAAAGTTCAGTCACCACCTCTTTGGCATTCTGGCACACACCTCATGTCCTTCTAACTAGCCTCCCAATACTGTTAGTTTTCCTTCTCATTTCAGTGCAAGCGTGAAAAAATTTTGTGTTCTTGTCGCCTTCCTTTAGCCACTGGATTCTAGCCTTTTGTTTCCAAAAAATTTCTTCCTCGCAGTATGCCTTTTTCAAGTTATTCTTAAGCTGATTCCACTCCTTCCAATCTCTATCCCCTCCATCTTTCACAACATTCTCCATTCTACACTTCAAGTTTTCAATGTTAACAGCATTATTAGTTTTCTGGGAGCAGTTCCATTTCAACAGATCAACTCTACAGTTACTAATTTTCTTTTGCACTTGAATGAGAGGATTTCCTGACACTTGTTTACCCCAGGCACTTTAATAACCTGTTCACACATCTCATCCTTACACCATCTACCATCAAAAGCAAACCTCTTCTTCTTACTATCCATAGAGGGATCATAGCATAATAGAAGGAGCAAATGGTCTGAAGACTACTTTAGGACATGAGTAACTTCAGTATTAGGAAATTTCAAAAACCATTCCGGGGACCCAAAGAAGCGATCCAAACTCTCTTCCACAAACCCCTCACCTTCTCTATTATTGGCCCATGTAAATGGATGGCCTTTGAAATAAATATCACCCATACTCATGCTTCTGATAAATCGCTTAAATCTCGAGAAGCTAGCTTCAGACCTCGTTCTCCCCCCCCCCCCATTTTCTCCTGATTAGACACAATATCGTTAAAATCTCCCCCCCAATAGTCCATAGATCACCCCATCTATCCTTGGTCTTTTCCAAATAATCCCATTGGCCACTCCTTAAATTATTGTCCGTGCTTGCGTACACAAATATAACCCACAGATTCTCAGCAACTCCTTCCATTTCGAACCTGATTTCCATACAAAACTGAGAGCAAATCATCTCCAAACCAGTAACACTTTTAGACCAGCACACCATAAGGCCTCCGCTTCTACCCACTGGATCAACTATCTGCCATCTATCTTCAAGCTTTAAATTTTTACAAACTGTGGCCACAAAACTTTTTTTTGTTTCTGATAAAAATAATAAATCGGGAAGGTGGAGCCTAAAGACTTCCTTAAGCTGGGTAAATGTCAAAGGTCCTCCTAGTCCTCTATAATTCCACACCACGGTTCTCATTGATCACCGAGGGGCCACTTTGGGCGGCACCCGCTACCTCTTCCTCGATCCCATCCATATTAACCATTTCATCGGCAAGTTTTTGTTTCTTTTCTTTTGCATTAATCCGTTCCTGATCCTCTTCCTGGGAGTCAGCGGTTCTTTTATTCCACACCTCATAACCAGTACTAAGTTTATCTTTCAAGACCAAACTTAGATTCTTCGTATTCTTTATCCCAGGTCTTCTACTGATCCTTTTGAACCCAGATTTTAATTCCTTATCCCCCACTTCAAGATTGAATTTGATAGGAACCTCTTGCTGAGGGGATCTCTCAATCTCCATCTTAACAATGTTCAGCTCTTTACTGGAACCCCCAGTATTCAAATTATCTTTATTTTCCAGGCTTCTTACATCATATTCTTGAAAGTTAATAGGAACTTTGGCTATCTCCACATGATGATGCACCTGTTCATATTGAACCATCTTTCATTTATCTACCTCCCTACAGTCTTCTTCACACGAAGTCTGTTGATTCTTCTGACCTTCTTGGATTTGTTCTCCGTCCTACCTTTAATAGTTAAGGCTTTTATTTTTCCACCCCTTTTCTCAGGATTCTTGTCAAGAATGACAGACGCAACAACCTCCTTATTTTTATTGAGACTCCCTTCCTCGTCTTTTTTGTTCTCCTCTTTTTCCACTTTTTTATATTGCCTGAACCCAAAGGGTTTATCAAACGCTTGCATTCATTCGCCATACTGTCCTTCATTAAACTTCTTATTCTAGATATCCTCCTTCCTACTATTGCATAACCTCTCCGAGTGCCCCACCAAACCGCAATAAAAACAAAAACCCAATAGGTATTCATATTTAAAGTCAATCCATTTTACTGTATCCCCACAAGAAATATTAGCCCCTCTAAGAAGAGGTTTCTCCACATTAAATTCAGTACACACTCTCAACACTCTACCTTTACTACTTCCAGAATTCGAAATCTCGACATCTATCACTTTACCAAACATTCTTCCAATTTTGGTTCCAATCTCCACTAAAAGCCAATGAAGAGGTAGATCCCAAACTTGAATCCACGTTTAAACTAGATTAAAGTTTTCCACACTAATCTCGAAATCTTCATGCCATTCTTTCAATATTAGATACTGGTTACCAAAAGACTAGGGTTTACCCCTTAAAACTCTACTCTGGTCCTCCTTCCTTTGGAATACAAACTGGAAACAATTATCCCCCAACTCTCTGATGATAATATTGTTCCTTATCAGCCAGATGGTAGATATGATATTTTTCAGGCCAAGATAGTTAGCTTTTTTATTACCAAAAATTTTCCCAAAGAGACTCCTGGAACATTCCTCCTTACTACATTCCATATCCGCACCCACAATACAAATACCCCTTATTTCATCCTCCGACAGAACAATTTTTTTCATTTTCTCTGCAATTTTTTTCTTCATTATGAAGCTCCCCACAGACGAGTAGCTCACCAACTCACTTAGTTATCACCAACCTGTGAAGGCAGAGAAAACAAAAAGGAAACAAAGCAAAAAGGTACAATATTAGAACAACAGAAATCAAAAGAGAAGGAAACTGAAAAGCAATGAGGAAGGGACAAAACGGAGGACACCAACAGCAACAAAAATTCTAAAGAGAAGATATATAATGCAGACACCAACAACAATTCAATGCTAACACAATAAATGCCAAACCGACACAGCTAACAGACAACGATCTAAGAATTCTGATTCGAAATGCACAACCAGCATCCACTATTCATATGATTTTTCATTTGAAAATTTGAAAATGAAAGAAAACCAAGAAAAAGGGGGGAAAACTCCACTACGTGGAACTGAGAGCTCTCAGGAGAGAGAAAACTGCTTCAACTAGAGAATTTGGGTATCCCTAACAGGTGCACAATAATTTGCTCAAGTACGCTTGTGGGTCATCTAATCAATTTTACTGAGTATGAAGTGACTTTATGGAGCTAAGAGAGAGAATGTTGGTTTTATAATTTGTGAGTGGGAGTGTTGGAATTTTTTGTTTCCTTCCATGATTGAGTCTATTATGATGCAACGGTCAAGTTTTATAACGTTAATCAGAATAAATCATCATATTTAATGAGTTTAAACATTAATTAATAAGAGAATCAATGTTCGTGTTTAATTAGTTTAAATATGAATTTATATTTCATGAATACATCATTTATGCGTGTTTATTTACCTAGCTTTTTTACCTTCCCATTTACGCCTATAAATAGAGGATCATGGAGAAGTGAAAATATACACAATTTTCAATTGTTTTTCTCCTCTCTACATAATTGTTCATAGAGGTCACTAGAAGATATTTTTGATTGTAGATTGAGACCGTTTTCCAGTTTTGTGATTATGGTTCTGACTCAAGCATTTTCGAAGTAATCCAATTGTTCACACATTGTAACACAAATTTTGTATCTGTAAAATTACAAACACGGAAAATAATACAAATAATATTTTTATTGAATCAAATGCAATAAATGTGATTTACAATCTCTATGAATCCTCTGAATCTTCTCTTTAAGAACAAAATATTCGGGATTTGAGACTCTGGAGATGGACCCTTCAGCTTGATCTTCTCCAAACTTGAATTTGAATTTGAATAATGTTAATTCGAGGGCTTGAAAGTTTAATCTCGAATCAAGGGATATGAGAACTTCTTGGTGAAATTGACCTTTTCATCTTCCTCTAAGATGAACTTGATATTTGATAACGTTTGCTTGAGGGCTTGGCAGCTTTCCCAAATCAAACGTTATGATTTGAGCAGACTCTGCGATGAATGCCTGGAATTTCGCCTTGAACACCGTGGACTCCTTGAATTTGATCTTCTTGACTTGAGAGAATTTTCTCCACCGCCTATCTTGCTTGGATTTCTTCTCTTTGAATTTTTGTCTATGAATTATGAAGAAGGTCTATATTTATGGTGGAGATTATTTTTCTTGATATTTTGCCATAATCAAAAGAATATAATTTGATTTGATTTGACTTGATTTATTTACCAAAACATTGGTAAATCACTTCCTCATTTGCAAGTTCTTACCTTGATGGCCAAGATTGAAGGTTTGGAATTTGACGGTGCAATAACTATGGTAGGTATTCGAATTTACTATTCAATTATTTGCCTAATACTTTCATAGTTTATAATAGTTCATTGAAGAATTTGATTGGTGGAGATGTATTTTTTCTTGAATTCTTGTCTGGTTTGGTGTAGTGGCTTTGGAATTTGATCATGAGGCTATGGTTTGTAACCTTTTGGCGTAGTGTTGGAATAGCCAAAGGCATTAGCTTATTTTTTTCTTGTTTTTTGATTTTTTTGCTCTTTGATGGTACAGAAAGGTGTGTCCTTGTCTTTGTTGTATTTTTTGTTGATCTTGTCTTTGGATTGGATCTTCTTGTTTCTTTGTTGGTTCTAATCTATTGTTTTTGGTTTGGATTGTGGTTTGTTAACCCTTGGTTATAAAATTATTTGAGTATTAATATTATTTCTATGTTTTCGTCTAATTAAAAGAAATAGATTTTTATTTTTTTTCTGTGAACCGCCAATGTTATATTCCATTGCTATGAGGAAAATATTGTTGTTTCTATTTCTAGGCCCAAAAAAGTGAGAATCCATCATAAGATGGCACAGTTTATTCGGTTCTTGTTCCAGAACTTGGGTTGGACACTAATGGCATATTCCCTCTCTTTCAAAATTAAGAGATAAATTTGTCTTAATTTTAAAATAGTTGAAAAAGTATAAGAATCTACATAATAGTGGTTGAGAATGATAATAATACATCATTATTTCAAGTAAGAGCATAGATTTGAAAATAAAACTAGTTAAAATAATATTTTTTTTCGGGATATTTAAAAAGAAAATAAAACTAAAATATTGAGATTTAAGAATTATCCTTAACAACTTGCAAATGGAAACATTACACATCTATTTGTATAATTTACAATTCAAGAGGATCAAATTGATGTAACACAAAAACTTGTGTGAGACTGTCTTACGGATCTAAATCTGTGAGACGGATTCTAATGTGTCCCTCATCTCTCTCTATCTCTCTCCTCATTGGTTCCCCCTCCTCTCTCTCTTGCCCACTGGTTCTCCCTCTCTCTCCTCACGTCTCAAACTTGTTGTGGCATATTTTGGGGTGGTGGCAGTTTTGTAATATTAGGCGGTGACATAGTATCATATTCAACTCAAAAAGTATTACTTTTTATGAAAAAAATATCACTTCTTATGAAAAATTATCACTCTGTATTAAAATAATATCATTTTTAATTAAAATAAAGTATCACTTCTTATGGAAAAGATCACTTCTTATGAAAAGGTATCATTTTTTATTAAAAAATCACTTTTTATTTAAACATAGTATCGATTGTTATGGAAAAGTATCACTTCTTATTAAAACAAATATTATTTTTTATTAAAAATGTATCGCTATTTATTAAAAAAAAATAGCATTTATTATTAAAAAATATCACTTTTTAGTAAAACAAACATCATTTCTTATTTAAAAAAAAGTATCATTTTTTATTAAAAAGGTATCAATTCTACTCTGAAATTAAATTAATAAAAATCATATTATTTACCTTGATTTAAGAAGGTAAATCAGATGTACCTGACCTAGGGTCTCAGGGAGCGAGGTGAGGTACTTTGTTCGAGGGAACCTGAAAGAAAACACATGTTAGGCTAGCCATGATGGCCCCCAGCTAAAGCCCTCCGAAGCTTAAGTTAGAATCAAGTAATTGAGGTACTAAGAAGCTAAAGAGCGAGGTAATTTAGAATCACCGTGAAATGTGGATCGTCGTACATGTAGCGCTCCATCGATGATGGAGGGGTCGCGGGCGACCGACCTAGGCCTTCAGGTTGGGTTGGGTCGAGACCCATATAAAAAGGTCGGAGATCCGGGGCATTCTAGTAATTTCCAGTGAGGCGAGGTCAAGGAAGTAATTTCGGCCTAGGCGAGGTCAATATAGTAATTTCTATATCATTTACTGCCCTGTTATTTTAGTAAGAGATAATTTTAGTCGAAGCCTCTGAATTCCAAGCAACATGAGATCCATGCCATTGAATTTGGTGAGGCTTTTAATCCAGATCGTTGAATTTGAAAAGACACTTCAATCTGGGTCGTTGATCCTCCCGCCTCCTCCTCTATATATAAAGTTGCCATTTCAAATTTTCATTTTTCTCCATTTTTGGGTTTTGACAATAAGGTGGAGGAGACATAAGGTAGCTTTTTAAATCTTCAAATGCCTTCTCAAATTCTTCTGTCTATTGAAAATTCTTCGTGTTTCTCAAAGTATTGAAAAAAGAGAGGTTGCGATCAGCTGACCTCGAAATGAATCTATTTAGCGAAGCGATCTTTCCCGTGTGCTATTGCACTTCATTGACTATTCTAGGCAAACTAATCTCCAGTATAACTTTTATTTTTCTGGGTACGCTTCAATTCCTCTTTCATTCACCATTAAACCCAAAACTTTTCCTCACCAAATTCCGAAAATATACTTCGATGGGTTCAACTTCATTTTATAGGCTCGTATTACTTTAAAAGCCAGCTTTAGGTGTTCAAGGTGATCCTTCTCCTCCACACTCTTCACCAGTATGTCATCAACGTAAAGCTCCATCGAGTCACCAATTTTATCTCTAAACGTAAGGTGAACCAGCCTTTGATACGTAAATCTCGTATTCTTTAGCCCAAAGAGCATTACTAAGTAACAATAAACTTCATTCTCAGTTATAAACAGGGCCTTATCGCGATCCTCTTCCGCCATAAAATTTTATGTTACCCTTGATATGCATCCATCGTACTAAGTAACACACATCCTCCAGTGGAATCAATCAAAAGATCGATGTGAGTAAAGGATAAAGGTCCTTAGGATATGCTTTGTTCAGATCGGTGAAGTCTATGCACATCCTCCATTTATCATTATCTTTAGGCACCACTACCACATTTGACAGCCACTCCGTGAACTGAATCTCAACAACATACTCCATTTCCAACAATTTGTTCACCTCACTTTCTATATCCCTCGTTTCTAAACTTCATTTTTTCTGTTTTATTGGTCTCGCTAATGGGTCCATATTCAACCGATGCACCGTCGTCTCAGGGTGGCTTTCAAGCAAAGATATCTATATTTTCATTAAGAAATTGAATCATCATTAGCTCTAACTTCGAGTCCATTTGGACCCAATCTTTGTGAAATTTTCCGGATTACTGGACTCCAACTCTATCACCCTGTATTGTCAGATGGCTCCACCTTATACTCCGCCATTGTTCTTGCCTTCTTGATCTTATCTTTCTCTTTTCTGCTTAGCCCAATTTTCTCTTCCAGAGTTATTTGCCTTATGGCTTATACCTCTTTTCCATCCTTCTTTTTTTTTGCGAGACATTATAGCATTCCCTCACAATATTTTGATCACTTCTCACCTCTCCCCTCCTCGTGACGTAGGAAATTTCATTTTGATATGGTACGTGGATACTATGGCTTGAAATTGATTTAGTCCCCGTCTTCCCAAGACCACGTTATACGCAAAGTGGAGCATCCACCACCAAATATTTGGCCATTATTGTTGTCCTACATGGGGATTCTCCTAGCAAGGTGGGGAGATCAATGGTTCCTATGAGAATAATTTTGTTTCCTCCGAACCCCATTAACGGAGTATCAACTGGGTAGAAAGAAGTAATATCCAATTCCATTTTCCTTAATACATGCATGAATAACACATTTGTCGAGCTTCCATTATCCACCAAAACCTTTTGTACCACAAAGTTAGCAATGTCCATAGTAATCACCATGGGGTCATTTTGGCCTGCTTCTATCCCCGCGAGGTCACGACTATCAAATTTAATAGGGTTAGAGTTTTGGACACTCATCACCCTCAGCTTGCTTTTAGATTCGTGAGTTAGGTTACGCACATGCTTCCTCCTTGCGCTCTGTGAATCACCTCCACTAGGACATACTGTTATCCTGGGTATGACTCCTCTGCAAGAGGTAAGTTGTCTCCTCCTTGATTTTGCCTAAGCCTAGAATGTTCCCTCATGGCATAAGCCCAATATTGATAGTGCCTACAAAGCAAACTCTTTCCTGTTGGGATTAGGGGCATCCTTAGGGACCAAAATGGGAACACCATATGGGCTTTCTTTGGCTTCATTTCCCACTATCAGCCTCATCTGTTTGCCAAGTTTAAAGCTCTTAAACAAGCCTTACACTTGTTTTCAACCAGGAACATTAGGAACTTTTGGGTGGAGTCAGACTCCTTAATTCTATGCAACATTTTACTGAAGAATTTAACCGGTCACTAGTCACTAAGAAATTGCATTGTAAATATTACAAATAGTTTACATAATAGGTCTTTTATAATCTTTGATGTATATAGAAAGGGAATAAGGTTGTTGATCACCTTGACTCAATAGGTCTTTCTAAACATTTTAACTGTGAGTACTCTTCTCACTATCTTCCCCATGTCATTAAAGGTTTAGCTAGAGTTTATCAATCAGGACTTCCCTCCTTTAGAACATATAAGGGTAGTCTATGATGTAGATTTGTATACATATTCTCTCACATTTGTATCTTAATAAAATAGGTTGGGGATCCCCTTAATCCCCTACCCACATTTGGGGGTGTTTGAGAATAAAAAATAATGTTCCCTTGGACGTTCCTGCTTATGCCCGACCTCTTGGCGATCTCTCAACTGGCTTCGCGACCTGTGAGCCGGTGATATTCGTTTAGGGTCTTGGTTAAGTTCTCTTTCATAGCTTCACTCTTCTTTTAGAATAAAATTTTGTAAGTATCATTGTTGGATGAGCCATTCGATCTTGTCTCGCAATTGGATGCAATCCTCTGTATCATTACCATGATATTTGTGAAACCAACAGTACTTGTTTAGATTCCTTCTTCCCGAGGCCGTTTTCATCTTTTTTGGCCAGTGTAATGTATCGGTTCGCTCTATGGATATTGAGGCATAGCCTCGCGGTGCATTCAGCAAGGTGTACTTATTGTACCTCCCAATCCTAGGGCGATCTTGATCTGGACCTCGGTCTAGACCTCTCTCAGTTCTAAATTGTAGCCTCTCTAAGATCCCTTCCCTCTCTAGGAGTCTGAACCACTTGGAACGCTTGAAGTTTCTTCTTCTTTTGGTTTTCACCGGAGGAATGTCTTGTTCTACTTCCTCCGGTTCTCGACCGGTAAAGGCCTTTGAGGTTGCCTTAGAGGCATTGCTTTCTCGTCTTTGAGACCTCTTTTTCTTCATTCCTGGAGAAGGTACTAAGGATTCTTCTCACCGCGGCCGCAGGGGCGGGAGACGCTACCAGAGGGGCAGTGACTTACCGGGCAGGGTAGGTGCGGTTTTCTTCTTTCTTCTTTGGGAAGCGATCTTCTTTTTTAAGTGCGAGGGGCGACTTTTCTTCTTGGGAGGGGAGACAACGAGTTGTTTCCTCAGGGTCATTCCCCGATTCCCCTCCTCACCGGTATGCGCTCTCTTGGCATAAGCTCTCTTTTGTACTCCCGAGAGATTCGATCGGAACATCTTCTTGTTGACATGGAATGCCTTTCCATGTCGGAGAGAAAACCCTTCACCTCTATCAACCGCCAACTACAAGGCCATACCCCGAGATCCTCCAAACGACCCATCGTCCTTGAAGAACTTATTTCCAACATTCTCGCGCAGTCCGTTGTATACAAACTCATTGATTTTACCTTTTTCTCCTCTATGATCGCAGCCTGACGACGATCACTTGGTTTTGACAAACGGTGATTAAAGCTTCCAAATTTTATGTCTACACACTTGGCAACAATATCCAGCAGACTTATGGTAATCTTCCTTCAAAGCAGCCTTCTTATCGGTGTGTAGAAAACCTTCGCAAAGACATTCAGGTTTGGCCACTTCCTTCCATGCAAAGAGCCAGGTTTACATCGGCCTTCAAGATTTCCGGCACTCCTTCCGACGGCAAAGAAACAATGCTCCGCTAGATCTCAGCAGTGATCGTAAACCCTTTCCGTGAAATTGCGACTTGATACCTTCGCATGAACTTCAGCGTTCACGAGAACTCGCGCGACCTCTTCAATGTAGGTCATCCAAACTCCATTGTTAGAAAGGGTTTGACCGGACTTCTCGATTTTGTCGGCTATCTTCTTCACGAGGGTTTCATCGGAACCCTATTTGATCATCCCTTTGAAATCTACGGTAGAACCAGTGTGGACTTGCTTTCCCAACTTAGTGAAATCATAAGTAGTTGCCATTTCAATGATTTACCGAATGAACTTGAGAAACTTGCTTTGAAGATTTGTAGGGTTTTGAGAGAAAAAAAAACTTTCTTTGCTTTTGGAGAGGTGAACAGTTTTAGTAATGTGAGAGAGAAAACGGACAAAATGGTATATGTATGGGTTATGAAAGGACGTGCATACGGTTTTTGAAATTTGATCGAGATCAACGGCTCAGTTTTTGAACGCCGGTTAGCATTTCATTTCTCGCATTTAATGCGACAACATTTATATCCAATCATATGCTTTGTCGTGCGACTTTTGATCGCACTGTCATTATTACGCTTTACGCTCATCCTTAAAACATTCCCGCTTAATAAAAATGATCTGTGTTTTTGTCACTTAGCTCATAAATGACTCAAAGCTTACTCCTTAGCCGATTCAACTCTTCTTCTCCCTATTCACATAGTGACTCATTTGTCCTAACTTGACAACTGGTGACTTTTCGATCTTGGTGATTCACTTAGTCGATTCAAGAGCTCCGCTCTCTTTTCACATTCCATCTCTTCTCCTTGAGTCTTCGAGTGTCAACTCACTCAATTAACCATAGCTCATGCTTAAGTTCTTCAAATCTTGATTCACATAATGGCTTTGTGAATATGTCGCCTAACTGTTTATCGGTTGAGATGTATTCAAGGTGATGTCTTCTTTTCAACATGATCTCTTATGAAATGATATCTCGACATCAATGTGCTTTGTTCTTGAATGCAACACAGATTTTGAGTGATTGTAACAGCACTTGTGTTATCACACATAATTGGAATCTCTTTTTCTTCAACATCATAATCTCTCACTGTTGTCTCATCCATAAAACTTGGGCACAAATACCTGCCTGAGCCTATGTATGTACTCCAATTTGTGGATGTAGCTATTGAGTTTTGCTTCTTGCTAAACCAGAAACCAATCTGTTTTTCAAGCATTTGACATGTGCCTCAAGTACTCTTTCCGTCAACTCTACATCCAAAGATAGTCGAGTCCGAGTAACCAATAAGTTTGAATCCACCTTCATTTGGATACCATAAGCCGACTTCTGGCATCCCTTCAAATATCTTAGGATTCTCTTAGTCGCAGTCATATGACTTTCTTTTAGTGCAGATTGAAATCTTGCACATACACCTACCGCAGAGGTGATGTTTGGCTTTGCTTTGTTAAATAGAAGCAGTTGATCCTATAAGTGCTCAGATCTTGTTTGATCCATGTGCTTTCCATCCGCATCCATATCCATCTTGATCGATGTTTTCATTGGTATTTTCACGAAGACTTCTCTTCCATACCAAATTTCTTCATTAAATCTCTCGATGTACTTTGTTTCACTTATGAAGGTTCCATCCTTCCGAGGATGTTTAACTTGAAGTCCTAGAAAGAATGTCGACTCTCCCATCATGCTCATCTCAAATTTGCCTTGCATGAGGTTTGAGAACTTATCACATGACTCTTTGTTTGTGGATCCAAAAATAATGTCATCCACATATATTTGAACAAGTAGTGTACTCTCTCCATCTTGAATTCTAAAGAGTGTTTTGTCCACTTTGCCTTTGGTGAATCCATTATCTGTTAGGAATTGAGATAATGTATCATACCATGCTCTTGGTGCCTGTTTCAATCCATATAGAGCTTTCTTGAGCTTGTACACTTTACCTCCAATGGTCTTCTCGCTCAAAGCCTGGAGGTTGTTCAACACTGAGACTTCTTCTTTTAATAGTCCATTTAAAAATGCACTTTTCACATCCATTTGATATACAAGTGAAGTTCTTGTGTGCAAAGATAGGCAAGAAACATCCTTATTGCTTCTAATCTAGCAACAGAGCAAATGTTTCATCAAAATCTATCCCTTCTTCTTGGAAATACCCTTTGGCTACCAATCTTGCCTTGTTTCTTACCACAAAACCTTCTTCATTCATCTTGTTTCAAAACCCATTTTGTGCCAATAACATTTTGATGGGTTGGTTTTTGAACCGATTCCCATACTTTGTTTCTTTCAAACCGATTCACTCTTCTTGCATGGCCTGAATCCAATGTGTGTCATCCAATGCTTGGGACACATCTTTTGGCTCTATTTGGGAAATAAAACAAGTGAACATTGCTTCTTGTTGAGCTCTAGATCTGGTTCTTACACCATCTCTTACATCTCCAATGATGGATCGGTGGATGGTCTCTCACCATCTCACATCGGGTTGGAGTAAGTCACCGGGGTTCGGATCGTCTTGCATTTGTGTTATCTTGAGCAGCTCTCCTCATCATCACTTAGTCTGCAGATTTTCCATTGTCTTTGAGATTCAGCTATCTCATCTTCACATTGATTAATTACTCGACTTGACTTCAACATAAGGACTTTCGCATAGTTGATCGATTGACTTATCATCTAACTCTTCAATGTCTTCTCCATTTACATTAGGTTCATCAAACACCACATGGATAGACTCTTCTCGTGACCATAGTCCTTTTGTTCAAGACTCTATAGGCTTTACTTTGTTGAGTATCCCAAGAAGATACCTTCATCGGCCTTTAGCATCAAAAGCCTTTAGATTATCCTTGCCATTGTTGTGGATGAAGCATTTACATCCAAATATTCTAAAATATGCAACATTTGGCTTTCTCCATGTCCAAATCTCATAGGGAGTCTTTGTCAGTTGTCTATTTATCATGCATCTATTTTGAGTATAGCATGCGATATTGATAGCTTGACCCCAAAATCTTTTAGCACTGCTTCAAACTAACATGGTCCTCGCTTGCTTCTGAGAGTTCAATTCCTTCTTTCTCGCAACTCCATTCTGTTTGTGGAGTCCTTGTCTGCAGATAATTCATGAGCAATACCATTTTCAACACAATATCGAGTTATTATTCCATTGACAAACTCGGTTCCTCTATCGATCTTATCTTTATAATGGTTTGACTCTTCTCATTTTGAACTCTTTTCATCAGTTGAGGTAACTTCTGCAAAGTTTCCTTCTTTTTACACATGAAGATTGTCCATGTATATCTTTAATAATCATCCACCACTACTAGAGTGTATTTCTTTCCACTTATGCCGGGCCGCTCAATGGACCAAATATATCCATATGCAATAGATGCAAAATTTTTGTTGAAGATGGATTTGATTTCTCTTTGAATGATGATTTGATCCGCTTTCCCATCCGCATGCATCACAAACACTTTCCTTCTTGTACATCGAGTCCTGGGAAGTCCTTCTACAAGATTACTCCTTGCAAGCTTGTTAATTGTCTTGAAATTCAGGTGACTCAGCTTCTTGTGCCATAGCCAACTTGATTGGCCGTACTTTTTGCTAGCAAAAAGTGCTTGTGTGTGTGATCGACCAATCTACCACATACATGTTCTTTTGTCCGGATTCTTGCAACACTACTTCATTTGATTCGAGTGTCTTTGATTTGGCATACTCCCATATTGAATCCAACATTATAGCCCTTGTCGAGTTGGTCGATGTTTAACAGTTGAAGCCGAGGCCTTCAACGTATACAACATCCGTGATTTCTAATCCATTTTTCTTGATGGATCCAAATTGCCTCTTATTTCCCCGAGCTTCATTTCCTCCAAATATGACTTTTGCACCTCTAATCTCCTTGAACTTTGACAGATTTTTCTTGTTTCTGTCATGTGTGTCCGGAAAATGACCACTATCCATGTTCCAGGTTCCTTGGCACTCACTGTTCTTTGAACCCGCAATCAAGGAAATCGTTTTTAGGTACCCATACTTGCCTGGGTCTGAGGGGTTAGTCTTGTAAGATGAACCAACCAACCTATAGCCAAATGATTTGACTCTAAGAGGTTGCCATCTATCCGTGTCGTAATCATAATTCACTTTGGCAAATTGATTAGGGGTTTTTAGGCTCATACAAATTTGTCTCTTTTGTCTCGTATGCTTGTGTGTATGTTTTAGCAATTGCCTTCTTTGGGTAAATCGTGATATTTTGAGTGTAATGCTTGGGTGCATATGTGTGTCGATGATAGCTCTTTTGCCTTTGGAATGGCCTTTTGCCGAGTTCTAGGCCTTTGCCACTTTGGCATGTATTCCATAAGTCTTGATCGATATTTCACATTATTCCAATCACTGACTTGGGTAGTTTCTACCATTCCCATCATTTGTGTTCTTTTGATAGAACATCCGGGGATTCTGGTAGCTCTGTTTTCTCTTCACAGAGTACTTCTGTTTGGAGTTTGTTGAGGAACTCTTTGGATTTCTTCTCGCCTATCCTCTCAAAGATACTCAATGGTTGTTTTCCTTTTCCTTTATTTCCAAGTCCAGTTTGTTTGTGGTTATGCCTTGGAATGAATGTGCGTGCGAAGATTTGGTGTCTTGGATTTTTGAGATGCTTCATTACTTGAAGATCCTTTTTCCAAGATTACTCTTGGAGTTTGACTATGCACAAAGGAATTGAATCATATGCCTGTCTTGTCTCCACATTCTTTTTGGCTCATGATAAGGTCATCCAATGATTTAGATGCCTTTGTGAATGAAGCAATCACATTTTTGAGATCATTTTCTCTCTTTTCTATAGCAGCTATCTCTCGCTATTAGTTTAGCATTCTCACCTTGACTCTTTGTTCTCATCGGCTATGTGACTTAGAGTACTCGGCTCCTTAGTCACCGTGAGTTTTGGCTTTTAATTTGGGTTTTTTTCTCATTTAATAGTGTGTGTGAGGATTTAATGTGCTCAAAGTCTTTCATCATTTTGCCTAATGAATCATAAAGATCAGTGGGTGATGAAGTGTGTGTGTCACAATCACTATCACTAGAATCTGAATGAGATGAGTTAGAGTGTACCTCATCTTCTTGGTCAAAGTTGATCTTGTTCTTTAGCCATTAGACAGGATCATGGCTTCTTCTTGAGAATCACTTGAGTAGTCGGCTTCACTACTCTCTCGAGGTGTCTTTGTGTCCTTTGACTTAGTTGTTTTTAGTTTGCAGCCCAACATTGCTCTTTTCTTTTCTTGTCTTCTTTCTTCTTCATTCTTGTATTTATTGACTACGGGATATGGACAAATCAATAGCAAAGTGTCCTGGTGTCCGCAATTCCAACATAGATTTTCAACTTTTTGATCAGCTCTCTCGTTTCTTGGGTTGTCGGCTCTTTGATATTCGACCTTTTGATACTCTGCTCTCTTAGGTGGCATATCTTCCTTGACTTGGAGGGAGTGAATGTCTTCCGGAGGATTCACCTTTGTTTCTTTTGTAGTTCTTATTGCGAGAACTTGTTGAATCTTTTAACCATCAAGGAAATTTCCTCCTGGTCAATGACTTCTTTGGTCTCGGCTCTCTTCCCTTCCTTGACTATGAGTGCAAATTGTTTTGGGTACAACTATTTCCTCTTGATCGCTTTCTTCTCGGCTCAAACTCATAGGCTTTGAGATCCGAGAATAGTTCATGATTGAATGTTTTTGATAGGTCCATTGAGTGCCTTAGAGCCATGGTTTTCATTTCCCACTCACCGGGAGGCTCCTTAGTATCTTCATACACATCTCCTTTTGTGTGTATTCTTTCCCAAGTCTTTGAGAGCTCATTTGTAATTTCAATGAATCTAGCATCCGGCTAGTCCATCGTTTCACCCGCAAGCATTTTAAAGTTTTCAAATATTTGAACAACAACAAATAATTTGTTTTCCTTAATTTGCTTAGATCCTTCACAAATTAAGGTTAATTTATCCTGATTTCTTTGGTCAGTTTTGTCTTGCAAGATTTGACTTTGTTGAACATGGCTTTGTCCAAAGTCTTGTAAAGTATATCCTTGGCCACGTTGTCAAGGTTGTATCTTTTTCTGTCATCATTTGTCCATTCAGCTCTTGGTTTTTCAACCATAGCTGGTCTAGGAGGAAGCGACCTCCTCTTCTTCACCGCAGCAGCCTGACTCTCCTTGTTGTGTTCACCTTCATTATTTGGTGGCCCATCCTCTATCACTATCCATATCTCATCATGTAAAGTCGATAGGTGAGCCTGCATACGTATTTTCCAGTCATCAAATTCTTCAATGGTGAACATAGGAATGCGTGTCAAATTTGCTTCCATGATAATAACTTTGAAAAAAGAAATGGCTTTTGGAAAAACAAGTGTTAAAAAAAACTTCTTTGGAAAATTAGAGATCATGTTCAAGAACTGGTCACGGAAGGCTCAATGAACCAACCGCTCTGATACCACTTGTAGGTCCCAAGGGGTGTGAGTAAGGTTTAGAAGGGGGGTTGAATAAACCTTACCAATTTTTCAATTTTAGTCCTTTTAAATAATACAGAGTTAAATACACAAACGGCTAAGTCCTTGATGGATGACTAAGTTAGTTAACCAAATAGAGTTAGCCACTCAATGACTCGATTGAGTTTGTTGATAGAATAACTCGTTGTTTAGTCTAGACCTTAACTTGGTTGTGATGAGATTTTCATTGGAAGACTTAACACCCTTGAAGTTGGTTTAAGTTTGTTTTAACACTTGGTTTTAGCACTTTGTTAATTATCGGTTGGATAGCAAATTATCACAGATATAAAATGTTATGCGAAAGTAAATCTTTGAAATGTAAATGACACAATAATGTTTATAGAGGTTGAAGATGGGGTAATTCTTCTACTCCTCTCTTCTCCAACTCCCGGAGGAATCCACTAAGTATTGATCGAGTAAAAAGTGGTTATCACCCCAGGATACAAGTCTTGATCACGGTGACTTGATCCTTTGGGACTCGATCTGGAGATGCCTTGGTCACACAGTGGCTTCTCGTCCGACTTCTTCTTCTTCAGGGCAGGGCCGCTTTGCTACTTGCTACTTGACTCACTTGCTCAAGCTTCTTGGATTTGATAACGAAGCCCTCCAATAACTTGAGACTGGTTCGACTTGAACCTTTCTACAATCCTCCTTGGAATATAGACCCCTTTTGATTCTTCAAAAGTTTCCTCTTCAATGAGTTTGAGGTTGTCTTTCCTTCACAACTTGGTGTTGGATCGATTTCCTTCGAAGTTTAGGCTTGAGGATTTGCTTGAATAACTTGAGAATATTTTGCAGGTTACAGCTCAAATGATAACTTGATTGTTCGTGGTTCATGTTACCTTCTCTCAAAGTGATTACTCAGCCTTTTATAGTGAACTTTCAAAAATCTGCCCGTTGAAGAGATAGGCTGATTTTCAAAAGTCACTTGTGTTCGCTGGCTTGTCTTGTTGCAGTCCTTGATGTTGACATTTCCTCGTATTAAATGACTTATAGCCTTCCAGGTTCTGACACAAGGTGCAGTGCTTCCCATTGGTTTATTCCTTTTGCACGCTTCTCGGGATCGAGCACTTTAAGACATGGTAGCATGGAAGTATTACTTGTTTAGGTAATATTCTTGACTTCTCGTAACGGATTCTTTTGATTGTCTTGACTTGACTGCCTTTTCCCCAGGTGACTTGAGTCTGCTCCAATGATTGAAAGACACATCTGTCACTTCAACTTGAGACTTGGCTATCTT
This sequence comes from Rehmannia glutinosa, assembly GCA_016081115.2. Taxonomy (NCBI): domain Eukaryota; kingdom Viridiplantae; phylum Streptophyta; class Magnoliopsida; order Lamiales; family Orobanchaceae; genus Rehmannia; species Rehmannia glutinosa. The sequence goes on from CM071935.1 coordinate 53,976,646, forward strand.
GAGTTGACTTGACTGACACTTTACACAGCTGTATCCAGCTGATACTCCTTCAGTCAAGTTCTTGACTTCTCCTCCTTGCCATACTCAGATGTCTCACAAATGAGTCTTCATTTGATCCTTCAATTGACTTCTTGTATATCCAGGCATAGTGACTTGACTCGGCTAAATGACAAATTCCCTATCTATTACAATGCAAATTACAAGGAAAATGGGGTGCCAACTTTCTAGTCTAAGTTTTACATGGCATTCATCAAAATCTAATAAACAAATTTCCCAACACAAAAGGACATCGGAAGCATTTGTCATAGTTTGTCTATACGTAGACAATTTGTTAATCATGGGCAGTAGTCATGATACTATCATGGAGACTAAAAAAGAATGTTAAAGAGGAACTTTGACATGAAGGATATGGGACCATTGATGTAATCCTTGGGATAAAAATCAGCGAGAACTCGTGATGGAATTATCTTGTCACAATCCCACTATGTGGAGAAAGTGCTCAAGAAATTTAATGCTTTTGACGAGTTCAAAGTCAAAGACGCCCATTGATTTAAGTATAAACGGTTGCTAATAAAGCGAAACTGGCTCGGATGGAATACTCACGTATAATAGGCGATCCGGGGTGTACATCACAAATTGTACACGCCCGACTTGGCCTACCCTCAGTAAATATGTTGAGTTAGTTCACGAGCAATCCAAGCCATGAGCATTGGAAAGCGTTAACAGGGTGTTAAAATATTTGAAGTATACCTTGGATTATGGGCAATACTACTCAAGATATCCAAATGTACTTGAAGGATATAGTGATGCTAGTTGGATTTGATTCGAAAGATTCTTATTCAACTAGTGGATACATATTCACCATTGGAGGTGGTGCGGTATCGTGGAAGTCCACGAAGCAAACATGTATAGCTCGGTCCACCATGGAATCGAGTTTATAGCTTTAGATAAAGTGGTGAAGAAGTAGAGTGGCTTGAAACTTTTCGGAAGATATTCTATGTTGGATGAAGCCTATGTCTTCGTGATGATTCACCGTGATAGCCAAGCGGCTATAGGAAGGGCACAGAGCAACACGTATAACGGTAAGTCTAGACATATTCGTCGGAGACACAATACCGTTAGACAATTGATCTCAAATGGTGTGATATCAATTGACTACGTAAAGTCAAAAGACAATTTGGCAGATCATTTAACAAAAGGACTGAATCAAGATCAATTGGGTAAATTGCTAGAGGAAATGGGCTTGAAGTCCATAAAGTAAAAATAACTATCATAGTGGTAACCCAACCATGATGACTGGAGATCCCAAGAACTTGGTTCAATGGGAAAACTAAACTATAAAGGTTATGTTGTAACACTTGGAGACAATGTTATAACCCATCCCTAGAAAGCAATACCAAATGTTGAAACACCTGCAAAGTTGTGGTGAGGCTAAGTCATTTGACTTTTAATGATTCCTACATCTCGTTGAGGTTGAGTATGGCAGGATACTCGGATAGGAGATCACCAATATAAGTGAGAAGTGCGGGCCGCTTCAAAGTAATACTTATGAATCCAAAGTGGTGTCCATGGCCGAAACGGACACAAAATGTGAGAACAGAAGGTGTTGAGACCTTATTGTGTTAATATTGTTGACTCGGCATACACCATGGAGGAATAGTTCAAGGCATTGTGTCCACTAAGCCGCCAGTGTACCCGATGGTATTGACTACGGAAGGTTCAAAGCCATAAACTACCTTTCCGAATGCAATATTGTCTCTTGAGGACTGGTTTGCGTGTCTGCATTCATGCATACATTAATTTCCATTCATGTGGATGATTGTTGGAAATTTTGGTTTTAATAAAGTGGGTGTCGACCAGACTTTGACCAAATTTTCGGTGGCTACATATTTAATTCTGGAGGAATTAAATTATATATTATTAATCTACGTTCCGAGTAGATGTTCGTAGTATTTTTTATTTCTCAAAACTGAATTTCGGTGAGTGAGAAATTAATACACGAAGGTAGCCACATAAATGGGCATTATGTAAAGATTATGTAAAGGGAGATGAAAGGCTTTTGCCTTATCCCACATGGAATACAAATCATAGTTTATCCTAGTTTATTTACTAGAAGGTGTTATTTGTTGTATAAACTATAAGACAAGTGGATGATCACAAGTGTGCCACACGCGCGCGCCTGCGCCTGCCCGGCTCGGCCTCGGCCTGGGCCTAGGCCTATTGGGCCCGGGTCCAGGTCCACTAAAGTTTTGCCACTCGAAATGGGCTTGGCCCAGATTCAAGTGACTGTTGGATTGTTGGAGCCCAATGAATTTGGACATTATAGGTGTCCAGATTCGTGTGACTGTTGGAGTTAGTAACTCGTACAGTACCTGAAGAGAGCCCACTACTTGTCTGTTATGGAGTAGTGGGGTGTAACATTTGGGATGTTACAATTGGATTAATGCCCACTACTTTTGTTATCTCCTGCAGGTGTTGGTTGGCTATATATATTCATTTTAGTGCATTGCAGTAGACAACACAACAAATATTCATACACAAAGCCATATTTCTGCATTCTGCACTCAAAGTCCAGCAACCAGTCTTCAACATTTTTTCGTTCGAAGGTGCTTCTGTGTTAGTGGTGCTACTATACAGAAGACGAAGCCGTTTTATCTTTGGAGGCAATACGTTAAACCGTGAGCACTAGCCGGGACGTAATTGTCTTGCGGATAGAGATAATATCTCGACTCGGTTTACAGTTCAGTTCCTGAAGTTCCTGTTTTCTGTTTGTAATAGAATAGTTCATTTCCAGTTTGTAATTGAGTCATTGTGAAGGCTTTTCCGTTGTAACCACTACATTGTAATAACATGGTCCATCTATTTGCTCATGTGACATATTAATTTTATTTTTCTTCATTTATAGAAATCTCAAATAAACAAACGCATAGACTTAAAAGCATATGCTGCCAGAAAAATATTAATAACAAAAATGCATTTTTGTTATGTCATTACTACTTTTTTCTAAATTTAATATTGCTAACATTTTTAAAATAATATTCTAGTTTTGAAAACAATTTCCTTTTTCAATTTACGCAAAAATAATAATGTGACACACTAATTCAACTTATATAAATAATAAAATTCAGTACTTTAACAACTATCATATAAAATTCTGCATTAAGTCAAATTAAGCATACAAAAGTTGAACAGCTGGAGTTGTAAAGTCTACCTTAGAAAGATGCTGTGCATTTACATGTATAATTGTATATAACGATATCGAAGAAAAAATTGAATTGATATTATTATATATAATTTAATAATTTTAATTTGATTTGGGTGGTACCAGTGTCACCAGTCACCATTACCAAGTGGACACAAATTTTTGTTAATTTAGTTAAGAGTGACACTATTCACACTTCCAAAATTGATGAATACATCCACTTACTAAATATACCACACCCACTTTTTAAAATGTAACATAATTACTAAATACACCCCCCATAATTTTCAATTTTACCCTTGCATTATCCCCCAAAATACTAAATACACCCACAAGTAGCTGTGTGAAAATTTGCTATGCTATTGACGATGGCTCGAGACTTGATCACTTATCGGAGAAAAAGACTGGTGATGGAGGATGAGAATGATGATGTGCCACCACCACCATCGATTTCGGTCTTAATTAAACATAATTTAATGGATAATTCTTGGGTAATTGTTTGGGTAATTTTTTATGTGTGTTGACTGATTATATTGGGGAAGACAACGACAGAAGGCACGATGGCACAAAAAGCCTTAGTTGGCATGATGACACGATGAGTTTTCTGCCATCATGCCACATGGCACGATTGATAATAAAATTTTAGCCATTGTATTTAGAGCTAGTCTCCTGTCACACCGTCTAACGAATCTAGATCCGTTAGACGGGTCTAAATATCCTATCGTGGTTCGATATGAAATACTAAACTCAAGGATATGAAATACTAGTCTCCTGGCGTGGTTGCCCAAAAGAACACACACCACGCATCCAAATATTTTATAGTCTAACAAAAAGAGAGATGATCTATATAAGCTCAAGGATAGGGAGCTACCATCATGGTCTGCAGAATAATAAACTACTGTGAGACATACTAAATTAGATAATTAAATTCTTCGTACCGATAAATAACGAACTTCGGAGGACCTTGTCTTCATCAATCAGCTGGCAAAGAGAAGCTCCCAACTATACATTTTTAAAGTACGAATATACGATAGTAGTTCTGCAGTCTTTCTAATCCTGGAAAATGGCGTATCTATCAGTGTTTGACATTCTATACAATATAAATGGTGTATGCCACATGTATTCTCAAATCTAAAATCAAAAGAGATCAGGTAACCCAGGTAGTATTCACTGTAATCTCCTGGTTCTACTTTACTTAATGTCTTCTCCTTTAGATGAAAATTCATTGAACAGAACCTCATAAACTTATATACTTTTTTTATCTTTTCTCTTTCCGTAATTTTTTATTTTAGTTTTTGGAGTTGTTTCTAGACAGAACAAGTTTCAGTAGTATGCAATTAGCTGAACATGAACCAGGGTCATGACGGAAATGACTGTTACTCCAAAAATGGACAGATATAGGGTGAAAAAAATAAATAAAATGCACTAAATAAATAGGAAAATATATAACAAAAGAAAAGCTCAAACTCACACTAAAATACTTTTTAGAAAACTACTAATACATTTTCGAGAAACTACTAATATTTTTCCGAGGGACAGCTAATACGAAGAAAAATTTAATTATATTTAGGGAAACTACTAAAATACTCTTCAGAGAACTACTAATATTTTTTTGAGGAACTACTAATACTTTATTGAGGGACTGCTAATACATTTCGGGAGTATATTCATGAGAAATACTAAAATACTCTTCAGGGAACTACTAATACATTTCAAAAGAACTGTTAATACTTTTTAGAAGGATGACTAATACTTTTCAAAAGGACTGTTAATACATTTCGGGAGAAAAATTTAATTATATTCAAGGAAACTACTAAAATACTCTTCAGGGAACTATTAATACTTTTTCGAGGAACTACTAATATTTTTTTGAGAGATCGCTAATACATTTTTAGAAGTATATTCAAGAGAAATACTAAAATACTCTTGAGTGAACTACTAATACATTTCGGAAGAATCGCTAATACTTTTTAGAAGGACGGCTAATACTTTTCAGAATGACTACTAATACCGGTGGTCCCTGAAAAACTACTAAAACACCACTGTTAATATTACGGAAATGCCACCGAGTCCACTAACAGGAGTTTTTGTGTCATATTTAATATCAAAACTAAACAAAATTGCAGTATTAGATAAAAGTAACTAATTAAAAGTCTCTGTTTAATATCAAAAAAAAAAAAAAAGTACTGTTGCGGGAACAGCGTAAAATTAGTACTATTTGGGTCTACAAAATACAAATATATACAACCCCCCCCGTCTGGAACAGAGCATTTGCATCAGAGCATTCGAAATTTTTCGTCACCGAATTAAGAAAATCACAGGATTACAAGATGACGATTTCTTCATGTGACGATTCATCTATCTCAGTCGAAAGGTGAATTCCACGCATCCCTCATTTTCCATTTCTTTGTCTTGATATAGTCTTCGATCTTAGTTTTTTTCCTTTTTTTTCTTTTTTTCCACTATTATATTCATCTCTGTGACTCTGTAAGACCGTGTCGTTAGTTTATGAGTGATGGTCTGTATTTATGCAAAGATTGTGGCGTGCTTCATCATCTGATAAAAAAACTATTGTTTTGATTTGCTTTGAGGCTGAGATTAGCGGTCATGGCGGCTGGATCGCCCCTAATTTATTTGATATTGGCTGTATTTGATGTCTTTTTGAAGTCCTTGGTTTGTGAATGCGGCATGAGGGTATATGGCGAATCTTCTTGCGATGTCAGTTATGTAGTTATTGTTAATGCTCTGTTTGGATTAAGCATTTTGCGGATGCTGGTCCAAAAGCAAAAGTACTGAAAATCAAGTCAATCACATTTTTCTTTTTGGGCAAATTAAATGACCATTTGCGAAATATTTTGATGCAGTTAGAGAGAGAGAGAGAGAGAGAGAGAGAGAGAGAGAGAGAGAGAGAATCCAGACACCGAATATATTGGTGATTATGACTTCAGTTTCTTAAATGATCAATGATTTTACTTTAGTTGATTAAACCAATTTCATTTAAGATCTTTTCGTGACACCAAATATGTATGTTAGCAGGATTAGGCAACCAATTCAAATTGCATTTATTCTGATTTACATATGCTGCACAAAACAAATACACTTGAGCACAAACACAGACCTGCCTTTTTTTAAAATTTATATGTAGTATTCTGCCCTATAATTTACTGAATATGAGATATTGAATGAGCTAACATATAATAAAATTTTCTTAGCTGCTTGAGTGTCGCAAAAAATCAAAGTTTAAGCTTTTCGTGGTCATTCGTCTGCTAAACAATATTTGTGGTTCAAATTATAGGGTATTCTCTGTCTTTTTGCACAGTTAATTGTTGGCATCAAAGGCCTGAGTAGGTTGATCATATTTTGAGTACATGTTAAAGTTTGTGCTTACAAATTGCAATGCTGAAATACATTCTTGTTTGTACGTAAAATAACTCTACCAGTTGGCGATTTTATTCAGAACTAGCCAGTGAAGTAATAGTTAGTAGATGAAAGGTTTGATCTGAAACAGATAGGTTTTGCTGTCAAGGCCATCAAATTTCTGATCTTGTATAACAGAGATTCCAGGATTCAACTATATCTAATTCACTATTGTATCTTCTATTAATGAAATACTTTTTGGTCATCTGACCTTCAATTTAATTGCTTATATCTTATGTCGATAGACCTTGCATGTTCTTGTTTGGAGAGTAAAGAACTTAACATTGCCTTGTCTGTTAATCAGAACTAGTTCTCTGTTGCAACTTGCTCCACTTGAAGCAGTACTGTTTGATGTTGACGGCACGTTGTGTGACACGGATCCCCTTCATTATTATGCTTTTCGTGAGATGCTTCAAGAGGTAGGATATATTCTTTGCTTTCATCATTAAAATTTGGATTCAAATGACACTGATATTTTCAACAGATTGGCTTTAATGGTGGTGTTCCAATAACGGAGGATTTTTTTGTCGAGAATATTGCTGGGAAACACAACGAAGATATTGCTTGTGTCCTTTTCCCAAATGATCATGAGAGGGGTGTCAAATTTCTGGAAGACAAGGAAGCCATGTTTAGAAGGTTCCTCCCCTTTCCCCCAACCAAAATAAATGAATGCATGCATTTTTATTCTAACAATGTCTTTCCATTTGGAGCGTGAAATACAGGATAGTTAAGGAGAAATTGGAACCTATAAAAGGCTTATACAAATTGACAAAATGGATCGAAGATCGTGGATTGAAGCGAGCTGCTGTCACCAATGCTCCTAGAGAAAATGCCGAGTTGATGATTTCAATGCTTGGACTATCAGATTTCTTTCATGCTGTTATTCTTGGAAGTGATTGTGAACGTGCAAAACCATTCCCAGATCCGTATTTAAAGGCACTTGAGGTACTCAAGGTGTCGAAGGAGCACACTTGTGTTTTTGAGGTTAGACTTCATTAAAAGCTCCACCTTAATTTCTCCTAGTCGGTTTGGTCTTGTCGACTTGTTTGTAATGCAGTGTGTGTTGTTCAGGATTCTGTTTCTGGAATAAAAGCCGGTGTTGCAGCTGGGATGCCTACTGTTGGCTTGACCACTAGGAATCCAGCACATCTTTTGATGGAAGCAAAGCCTGCTTTTCTCATCAGAGATTACGAGGATCCTAAACTTTGGAGTGTTCTTGACGAACTTGATAAAAGGGTTGGGGTGAAATCGGGTGCAGATTGAAGTATTGGTCACCTGGAAAACAAACCCCTTTAGTGAGTTTACAAAACTAAATTCAACCCTTCACTCTATCTTTTAACTGAATAGGAGTACCATTCTAAGTTTCTTTGTGAGGGAACAATTGCTATTTTAGGAAATAAGACATTATTGTAAGACCTTATAAGAGAATACGAATATTGAGTGTCAGAAATCGTTCTACTATTACCGATGAACAAAATACTTCAGGGTTGCCAGAATGCATTGTGGAGGGCCAATATCAACTGTTTTTCCTATTCTGATGCAATGGAAACGAATGATTTTGCAATGATAACCGGATAAAATAGACTCAAGACTTTGCTTATAATATAACTCCTTCCCTGGCCAGCTAAGACTGCTAAAAGGTGTTTGGATAAACTTATTTACAAGATTTTATAATTTTATTTTCCTTTCAATCTGAACATGACAAGTGGACTATCGTGAATGTTGACGCTTGGCGTTACCGAGATGTAGGGAGTGTTTGCAATAATTAAAAAAAGTGTTTCTCATTTTTTGGCTTGAAAAAAGTAATTTTTAGTGTTTGCAAGTACCAATTTCTACTTCTGATTTTGCTTCATTTAATTAGAATCTAAAAGCAGAGAGAGAGGTGTTTTAGATTCTGTTTCTAGTTTGAATTTTACAAATAAATAAGTATTTTTACAACTTTTTCACCAAACACTCAACTTTTGATTTTATTTGCAAACACTACCAACTTCTGATTCTCAACCATTTCTTCTTCTCCTATAATAAATCACTTCTTCGGAAAGCATAAGTTCTTGCAAACAATCTCATAATGTTGTATGCCTATGTGTATTAGTGACGAGGCAAAAAGACCCCACACTTCCTTCGTACTATGAAATATTCGTCCTTCCCAAGATGGTCCTGAGGGAAGAGGGACAACTACAACTCCTCGCTCCGCGGTAGTCAAAGTTTGAATCCAAGACTTTGATGTTGCAATTGCAACTTCAAGCCGGCTAGGCCAACCCTTGGGGTTTGCGACAAGTAGTTGTTCAATCACTGCATTTTCAGGGAAGTTATGACAGTTGCTTACGATTTGTACTAATCAATCCAAAATCATTTTTCTCTCCTTGTTCTAATGATTTGTAGTATTGTTTCCACTTGAAGCTAGCCACTATATTTCGAGAGACGGTTACCGTAAGCATCCTGTGCATGGCAATTTTATCTTAACAACAAAGAGTTTAACTCTCGCATCAGCCATAAAAAATAAGTTGTTACCCTTCTCAAATTAACCTTACCCAATCGTAACAAATACTAGAACCTTTGGAAGTAGAATCAAACTAAAACCGAAATAACCTTATTTTATAGCGGTCTATTGTCTAGATCGTATAAAACAAAATTCAGTAACCAAAAACCAAACAGGTCCTTTCGGCATTATTGGTGAGGGGTGGAGTTAGAATTGGAATAGCATTTTCAAAGCCTTTTCCCATGACTGTTATGGCTCAATCCTCCTACTCATTAGAATCACCATTTCTACAACAGTAGACTTTTGAACCGGAATCACCATTTCTACAAGTAGACCTGACCATTTTGAGCCGGAACTGGCGAACCTGCCTCGGAATCGGTCCGTGGTCAACGGTTCAGAACCAACCCTTAATCATCCATCGAAGGGCCAGTTAAGGGTCAAGAGTTCACCTTGTGAACTGACGGTTTCGATTAATTAACCAACGTTTTTTTGTTTCAAAATATATATAGAATTTCTTAATATATAAATACACAATAAATTTGTACTTATATATTACCTAATCTAAAATTAGCCTAGAATATTTAAGAAAAACATTTAAATCGGAAAGGTAATATCCTAAATTTAAGGGATTTACAAAATGAAAAAATCTGGAGCATTGGCCTATTTTTTTAAGAAGTAATAGTCCTTGTGAGGCCTCCTGGGATCTGAGGTGAGATTTTGAGCCCCAACACCAATATTTATCCGGTAATTTCCATGCGTCCCCACTCGCATTCCGCCACCAACAGTTCTAGCGGCTCACTTTAATCATCAAACCCCAAAATAAACTCGTAATATAGGTTGAACTGACAAGAGTTCAATATGTGCTCATCCATTATATTAATCTTATTTAAACAACCCAATTGGCAAGTTAACGCCACCTAATGGAGAATAAAAAATTATCTCCAGTTTTTATTTTCTTTTAAGAATGCCACATTTTTCTTTTTTTTTTTTTTTTTGGTTTTCGTCAGCATAATGAAAAGGTCATAGCATATATAAGGCTAAAGCCTACATGGACTTCGGACCCCACTTTTAAAAGGGAAAATACATTAATTTAATAGATACAGCAAGTAATAGTAGTGTAAAACTTTTAACATAAAATATATTATTTTTCAAGTAAAAATCAATAGCTTTAAATTAAAGGGAATAGTGTATAATTTTAAAAGATATAGTAAGTAATACTTTTACAATAAAAATTAATACATTACCAGTAAAAAAGAGATACTTTTCAAGTAAACATTAATACTTTTAAAGGGATTAGTAAGTAATATTTTTTAAGTAAAAAGTAGTTTTAAAGGAAATAGTATATAATTCTAAACGGTGTAGTAAGTAATACTTTTACAATATAAATAATATTTTTCCAGTTAATAATTATACTTTTCAAGTAAAGATTAATATTGCTAAAAGAAAACTAGTAAGTAATATTTTTAAAGTAAAAAGTACAACTTTTAGAGTAAAAAGTAATAGTTTTAAAGGAAATAACATATAATACTAAAAAATGTAGTCGGTAATATTTTTCGAGTAATAAATAATACTTTTCAAATAATGATTAATACTTCTAAAGAAAAAGTAATAAGTAATAATTTTGAAGTAAAAAGTATTACTTTTAAAGTAAAAGATAATAGTTTTAAAGGAAATAATATATAATACTAAAAAATGTAGTAAGTAATACTTTTATAATAAAAAATAACACTTTTTGAGTAATAAATGATACTTTTCAAATAAAGACTAATACTTCTAAAGAAAAAGTAACAAATAATAGTTTTTAAGTAAAATGTATTACTTTTAGAGTAAAAAGTAATAGTTTTAAAGGAAATAACATATAATACTAAAGACATAGTAAGTAATACTTTTCGAGTAATAAATGAAACTTTTCAAATAAAGACTAATACTTCTAAAGAAAAAGTAACAAATAATAGTTTTTAAGTAAAAAGTATTACTTTTAGAGTAAGAAGTAATAGTTTTAAAGGAAATAACATATAATACTAAAGATATAATAAGTAATACTTTTCGAGTAATAAATGATACTTTTCAAATAAAGATTAATACTTTTCGAGACCGTCTCACGAATCCAAATCCTAAATAAATTGAAAAAAATTAAAATAGAAATAAAGATAACCAAAATAGTAAAATACAATGTAGGAAGCGAACAATGTGCATGCAAAATGTAGGCCAAGCTTCTTTCTATTTTTTAATGTTTTTTTAATTTTAAAGCTTATTTGAAATTTAATGGGTGGTTGTCTGCATTTTGGGCCGTGTCTACAACCACCAATTTGCGGGCTATATATCAAAAGTCAACAACATGTTCTCATACTCACATAATAACAAAATTGCCACCGCTTAAGTTTTCAAATTGCCACAGTGGTTTTGGACATAGATCCGTCTCACAGATTTGGATCCATGAGACGGTCTCACACAAGTCTTTGTGTTTTTTTAAATGGCCCAGATTTAACTAAATTTTAGTTTAATTCGTATTGAATTTATTGTTGTAAAAGGTATATAGGTAATTTTATCTTTATATCAGTTAAATGTGGGAGTTATTTTTGGTAGTTTCTTTTCACGTTCCCAGATTTATGGGATTCTATTGCACACGTACCTTTTGGGTGTATCTGTTCCTTCTACCTCGTATCTTTTCATTCTGAAAATTTTGTAAGCCTTTATTCTTTTTTATTTTCGAGCTATTGTTGCAGAGCCTGAGACGTATCTTTTCATTTTTGTTGTGAGAAAAAAATCGGGGAAAGAGGTTTTGGGAGTCTTGAGTTCTTCACAATTCTATTCGATCTTTGGCATCCTCGTTCACGGCAGAGGTGAGCAGGGTGTTCGCCATTGTTAATCATTGGATATAAAGGCTTTGGAACGAAAGCTAGCTATTGGGAGAGGATACCAATATGAAGTGTAAATCGCGGATTTTGTACCGAAAGATTTTGGGAGAAAATATCAGTAAGTTGTGTGTTCTTTCTGATTTGCTTAATATTTGCGATTTTTGTGCTCATTTTCTGAGAAGGATGTTTTTTTTTTTGGGAAAAAATATTAGTAAGCTGTGTGTCCTTCATGATTTGCTTTTTTTTTTGTGTTTGTGATTTTTGTGTGCTCGTTTCTGAGAATGATGGTTTTTGTTTTAATCATTGTTGGTCCTTAGAAGGTTGGGTTTCTTTTATCATTGTTAATCATTGTTCTTCTTGAGGAGGATGGGTATTTCCTTAGAACATGTGTTGTGCTCGTTTTGTTGCTTGTGTTTTGTTATTGAATATTATTTTTTTAACCCGAGTTGCTGCTTATTAAAGGGTTTATTATTGCTTATGTACGCTTGATTTGTTGTTTTTTGAGCATATTGTTTGTTGGTTGTGTTTTGTGATTGTCATGTTTTTTAAGCTTTTGAAAAAGGGTATTATTGCTTATGTATGCTTGATTTGTTGCTTGTTAAGTATGTTGATTTGATTTATTTTTTTCAGTTAACTGATTATGTTGCTTAGTTAGTTCTTTATTTTCTGTAAAAAAAAAATTTTATGTATTTGTTTTTTTTTTTTTTTTGGATTTTTTGGGGTGATTTATGTTGTTTCGTTGGCTTTTTTTTCTTTGACATTTTGGGTTTCTTTAAGAAAAGTGGGTTTTGGTTTGTTTTCTGATTTTCTGGGTGCTAGATTTTTGGTTTTTCATTGTTAATCTCATGATAAACCCTAGATGAGTTTTTTTTTGTTTTTTGAAGTGTTTATTGTTTTGGCTTCATTGTAGATTTGTTTTTTTTTTGTTGTATGACCATCCTTTATTATGCTTCTGTAAGTGGGTAGTGGTGCTTATATAAGTATTCAAAGTTGCTTATGAAATGTTATTCATATTTAGTTTTTAATTGTGACTAATATTTCCTATTATTGGGTGTAATTGGGTTGCATCCATATTTGAGATAATAGGGAGTCCTATTTAGATGAAATTTATCTAGAAACCTCTCCCATTGGAACTCTAACTAGGATATGGGATTGAGATATATATTAATATCTCTCCATACAATATCAGTCCAACTGTTCCCCATATAAAAAGAATAATCTCACTCATAAAATTTTTCTCTACGATTTTCGTCTTAGAGTATCACCAAAGTTCTCCAAGTGTTAAGGTGTGCACCTCAAAGTGAATAACTCTAGTAGTTATTTACACCAACGAGAAAGGCGGTTCGTGATCTTGTTCATGGTTCAACCAATCTACAAGTTTCGTTCGCGGTTCGGGGTTCAACCAAGAGAAGACTTGTAGATGGTTTAATCATGGATCAAAAGGAGGCTTGTAGACGGACTCAATCCTGGCTACGTTGACCGACAGTTCCACTGCAAATAGGTATACTCGATCCACCTTATATGTGCAAATATGTGATTTAAGTTTCGACCCATATTTACTAACAGTGGGTATTAGAGCCATTAGGCTCGTTATCGCCTATTTGATGTGCTTGAGTTTGATTATATATGTGATTTAAATTTTTTTTTAAATTCGAATTTGTATATAAAAAAATCAAATATGTGCTTTCATTTTTATGCATTAAATATTGATATCAAATTTTAGATCATTCATGCAAAACGGATTTGATATGAATCTATTATGGCAATTCAAAGTTTTTTTAGAGGAAAACAAATTGGTGCATTGGAAGTTGAGCCAAGGGATGCAAATTTTTCTCTACTTTTTAGTTTTACCGTATATTCCTATTTAATCATGTTGTGTGTGAGCAGTGCAAAACAACATAGCGCCAATACAATCTGTCTGCGGAGTGTGAGAGTCAACGTTATTGTTTAAAAAAGAAGACCTATCGCCACATGGGCGAGTGCTGATATGGCACTGAGTTGTGCCGCCATGTGGCGGGATGGCTGCCATGCGGGCAGGTGATATGGCATTGGCTTTGGACGCCACATGGCGATGATGTGGCGCTAAGTAGTGCCTAAGTGGTGTATCTTTTTTATATAAAAATATTAAGGAATTACTGTTGCAACATAAATTTGAACACTAGAGCTTTTGATATATCTTTATGCATGCTCACCACTAGGCCAAGAGGAATTTCTTTTTAAATCACTAGCATGTTTTCTATTTATATAGAAACTGGATAACAAGTTAATTTTTGCGCGTTGGGACGCTTGCAAAATTAATTTTTTGTGCATGGTTATTTCTTTTTTTTATAGTATTAATGCATGTAAAAAGTATTTTCGCAATTTAGTGCTTGCAAAAAAATATTTTTTGCGCATGAGAATGCAAACAAAATTATATTTTGTGCTTTATGATGCATGAAAAATAATATTTTTTGCACATAGGGTGCATGAGTTTTTTTTTCCGCATTAAGTGAATGAAAGAAAATTATTTTTGCGCGTTAAGATGCTTGCAGAAAATGTAATATGTTTTGTACGTTGCGATGCATGAAAATTGTTTTTTGCACATTGGTGCATGGAAATTAATACTTTTGCGCATAAGATGCATGAAATAAATTATATTTTTGCACATTGAGGTGCAGGCAAAAATATCTATATGATTTGTATATTATATCAGTTGCATGCTTTATTAATTGCCTATATATTTGCAATTTTTTTTGTGCTTCAATTAATTTTATTAATGTGATATGAATTATTGTGTGTTGGGAATAAATGTACATTGACATATTGGGGCTCATGTATTTGAGTGCTTACTGTTTTATATTATATTATTTGTGGGAGTTAATTTTTGACAATGGTGGTAATTTGATATCCTCATTTATTTTTTGTAGATTGATGTAGTAGGCTTTGAAAATATGTAAATTATTTTTTTAAGCATGTATCTATTGAGCCGGTATTTGGAGGCTATGTAACATCAATTTTACGAGGATATTTTTTGTTTTAACACTATAGGTCTAAATTATCTCCATATGATGCACCATATATCAATGTCGCCCATGGGGCTATTTTTCGTAATTATTTATATTGCATGGTTGAATGCATGATTTGTTTATAGACATCGATAATTTTATTCATGCATCAATAATTTTTTTATTGTGATCTTCAATTCGGTGGGAGATGATTACTAGCCTTGGTGGCAAATTTTTGATCTTATTGAATTGAAGAAAATAATAAATATTATTTGGATCCAGAATAAAACTTTTAGATCAGTACCTAATTATTTGCGCAATTTATTGAAGAAAAAAAATTTGGACCAAACTCACTAACATTAGTTTAGCCAGTTTAGCATGAAAATGGATAAGATATCCAATATTGTTGCGACTTCAACGCGGACAATATGCTTTTGGATTAAAGAAGGTATTTGCGCTTTATTTGTTTAAGTTGCAAATGTAAGAACTTAATTGCCCAAAATTATCGCAATTGAGATGATGACAATATACTTATGGATCAAGAGTTAAACTTTGCGCTTTAATTTGTTTAAGCTGCAAATATAAGGATTTAATAAAATAGTTTAAGCTCTGTTTGTAGAATATGAGCTTACTCACAAGTAAAAACTCTAGTTATCCAAATTCGCTATTTGAGTTGAATTAAGGATATTAGTATCTTGTGTTATCAATAATGAAAATCGTCATCTATAGTCTAATTATAAAAAGTTGAGAAATACACAAGTGTACTTGTCGCTTATGCTGACCGACATAAACCAACTCGGGTGAATGTTAGAACAAGCATAATGTAGCTTGACGAGAGCAAAAGCTAAAACTAGAACTATAAATTGATCCATAAAGTAACAAGGCATATCACCTTATTGAATGAGGTAGTTAAGTGTCAACAAATATTACGTGCACTTATGAGATTGGCAACTTCGCTCGTAATTATATTGAAATAAAGTTTGACTATTTATTTGCTCTCTTATTTTTTTTGCTGATGTTTCCAAATTTCTCCTTGGGTGGATTGTAGATATTTATTGACTTAGCATGTGGGTGAGATTGAGCAAATGTGTATGACTATTATCAAGTTATGCAGCTATATAGCATACAAGAGAAGGCTAAAGAGAGTCATCTCAAGCTCAACAGTTGGTGTGAGCAATGTGATGTATCGATGTAGCCTTATTCGGATAAATGCACTTGTAATATATCACTCTTGAGTGAGAAGACTTGTCTATCTTTTCTTAGTGATGCGATTGACTTTAGATAGTATTTCTTTTAGGTCTTCTATTGATATCGTGGCACGTGAGGTTAGGAGGACGACTGTATTAGCTCGAGAAGTCTTTATTGTCTAACTCGCTAGGGTCAATCTCTCTCTGCATAAACTTTTTCCGGCGGGATAAGCCTGTTGGAAGAATAAAAGATGACTATTTTTTCCGTTAAAGTTGTCCACTAAGTTGAGTGCAGACTTATGAGTGTGAGGCATAAATTAAGGCATTATATTTTTTTTCATTGCTATCTATGTTATAAGTTGTACATCCCCACTCTCATTAGTTAGAAACGCCAAATTGCTTTGAGCAATTCTTAACAAATGGAGATGTACTAATAGGGAGCAGAAATAGCGTGTCAAATTAGTTTGGACACAGTTGAGGGAAATAAAATTGCAAGTTGAATGATAGTTATAAACACTTTGCAGCTATATGAGCTTGAGAATAAGGGACAATCACTTCAAAATGGTTGGATTTATGATGGCTCAAATTGATTTGTTTATCCTGTTGCTGCCTACATCATAAAATATGCGTCTCCAAATGATTCTTCAGCCTTGTATGAGCTTTAGTTTGGTAATAAGCCCAAATTAATGGGTTTGCCTATATAAGTTCGAGAATATGTGTTCTCAAGTGAAGAATCAAGTCGCACGGTTTAGGTTTCCCCTCAAAGAGATTTCTTGAGCATATGTGAGGTCAAAGGAGATCTTGAAACTATGCAAGTTGCAAGATCCTTAGGAAGCGCCCGTTTTTTTAGCGAGGATGTTATACTTTAAACTCATCTAGTAATCGATGGGATAGTGGGAGCGACATTAAGTAAGTGGGAGCTAGTGTCTCACACGAAAAGGACTCTCACATTTCACGAGTAAAAAGTAGTGAATATAAAATATTTCCCATCATCTATATGAGATTGAGTGGGTATTCTTTACAATTACTTTTGTGGTTGTTAATGAGTCGATAGAACATGTGACTTCACTTGATGCCATAAGTGGATAGTTGTTGTGAAGGAAAAAATGAGTCAAATAACTAAGAACAAAGTCTAAGAGCTTGTTAATCTTCTGTCTAGGTGCAAGACCATCTGAAGCATGTGGCTTCGGTAGGTCAAGTGCAATATAGATGAGTTGATTAACATGTGTGTAGCTCGACTAAGGGGCGACATGTTTAAGCCTGTTATAAGAGCGTAAATTTTTTGATATGTTCTCCCTAAGTGGTGAGATTGTCTCAATTTTCCTGATATGTTATCTATTGTTGCCACTTTCGTCTAGGTTTGTCCTGGATGATTGATGTCGACATACTTCAGTGAAAATTGAATCAGGAGATCTATGTAGATCACCCTATGAATTCAAGAAGTGGAGTAAGAGCGCATTGATTGCTGATCAATAAGCTCCAGTTGTGACTTGAGTCATCATTGATTTAATCGAGCTATCATTTTGGTAGGCCTATGATAGTCAATTAATTCACTGAACATATGTGAGAGTTGTATCTCATTGTATATGGCAAAAATGTGATGATTGGAAAGAACATGGAGTTATCGCCACTCAGTGTTGGATGTCTTTACACTCCATGGTCAAAGATCATATTCTTAGTCAAGAAACGATATCTTCAGAAGAACAAAAGAAATGCTAGCTAGTTTATGTAAGTATTGTCGAATGTTTGATATGCGCTATGTGCGTACTCAATAAGTCACGTACTTACCAGTGTGATTGGTGAGGGGATATCGAAGTGATCTGTTGGGAAATTTATTGTTTAGATTTTGATGAATGCCATGTAAAACTTAGAATAGGAAGTTGGCACCCCATTTTCGTTGTAAACTGCATTGTAATAAATTGGGGGGTCAAGCCGAGTTAAGTCGCCTATGCCTAAACATGCAAGAAGACAATCGGAGACTAGAAGGAAGACTCGCCGCAAGACAACCGAGTATTGCAAAGAAGAGAAGACGGAACTCGATCAAGGAGCAAATGAGATGCAATTGAGTAAAATATCATCAAGTCAACTCAAGATAGCCAAGTCTCAAGTTGAAGTGACAAGAGTCATCCATGATTGGAAGTCGACTCTAAGTCACCTGGGGAAAGCAAGGAATGCAAATCAAGTCGAGATAAGTGGAAAAGATCCGTTGCACGTAAATCAAGGGAATTACTTAAGCAAGTAATACCTCCATACTACCTTTCTCAAGTGCTCGGCCCCGAGAAGCGTGCAAAAGGAATAAACCAATGGGAAGCACCGCACCATGTCGAACTCGAAAAGTCAAGAACAATTCATACGAGGAAGTGGCAATTCCAAGGATCGCAACAAGACAAGCTAACGACCACAAGTGACTTTCAAAAATAAGCATATCTCTTCAACGGACAGATTTTTGAAAGATCACTATAAAAGGATGAGGAATGACTCTGAGAGAAGGTTACCTGAACCACGAACATTCAAGAAAACATTTGAACTGCAACCAAAAATATTCTCAGATCATTCAAGATTAATCCTCAAACCTACATTACGAAGAAAATCAATCCAACACTCACCGTGAAGGAAAGATAACTTCAATCAGTTGAAGAGAAAATTATTGAAGAATCAAGGGGTCTACATTCCACGGAGGATTGTAGGAAGGTTTAAGGTCGAACCAGTCTCAAGTTTTTGGAGGGCTTCGTGATCAAATCCAAAGAGCTTGAGCAAGTGGGTCGAGTAGCAAAGCGGCAGCCTGCCTGTGAAGAAGATGAGTCATACGAGAAGCCACTGCGTGACCAAGGCATCTCGTGATCGAGTCCCAAAGGATCAAGTCATTTGTGTGATCAAGACTTGTATCCGGATCGTTACCACTGCATAATCGATCAATACTTAGTGGATTCCTCCAGGAGTTGGAGAAGAGAGGAGTAGAAGAATTACCCCATCTTCGAACCTCTATAAAAACTTATCGTGTCATTTATATTTCAAAGACTTTAATTCCCGCACTTTATTCATTTAACTCATTTGATAAATTTGCTATCCACTTGATAATCTCTAAGTACTAAAACCAAGTATTAAATCTCTACTAAACCAAATAAGGGTGTAAAGTCCTCCGCCGAAAACAAATCACAATCGAGTTAAGTCTTTAGTCAAAACAATTTGAGTTATTCTATCAAACAATGAGTCCGTTGAGTAACTAACTCGCAGATTAACTAACTTAGTCCGCCCATCAAGGACTCTCGTGAAGTATTAACTCAATATTTAAAAGGACTAAATCGAAAAGTTGGTAAGGTTTATTCAACCCCACTTCTAAACCTTACACTCACACCCCCTTGGGACCTACAAGTGGTATCGAGCGGTTGGTTCATTGAGCCTTCCGCGACCGGTTAGTTCGAACTAGATCTCCAAATTTTTCAAAGTCTGCTTTTAGTACTTAAGTTTTCAAAACTCTTTTATCATCAAAAGTTATTATCATGGAAGCAAATTTGACACGCATCCCTATGTTCACAATTGAAGAATTTGATGATTGAAAATTCGTATGCTGTGCTCATCTATCAAAGATTACATGATGAGATGTAGATAGTGATAGAGGATGGGTCACCGCAAATTTTAAAGTGAACACATTGTAAGGAGAGTTGTTGAAGGTGAAGAGGATGTTGCTCCTGCACTACCATGGTTGAAAACCAAGAGTCGAATGGACAAATGATGAGAAAAAGATATAACCTGGACAATGTGGCCAAGGACATTCTTTACAAAACCTTGGACAAAGTCATGTTCAATAAAGTCAAATCATGCAAAACGGCTAAAGAAATGGGACAAGCTCACATTGATTTGTGAAGGCTCGTGAGCAAATCAAGGAAAATAAATTATCAGTCGTTTGTAAATTTGAAAATTTCAAAATGATCACAGGAGAGACCCTCGGATCAACCGGATGCTCGGTTCACGTAAATTACCAACGAGCTATCTCGCACTTGGAAAAGAATATACACAAAAAGGAAATGTGTATGAAGATTCTAAGAAGTCTCCCAACCGAGTGGGATATGAAAGTCATGGTCATGAGACACTCCATGGACCTATCCAAGACATCCAACCATGAGCTATTCTCGATGTCAAAGCCTACGAATTTGAGCCGAGAAGAAAAGACCAGGAAGAGACAAAATTTACCTAAAACAGCTTGCTCTAATTGTTAAGGAAGGCAAGAGAGCCGAGGTCAAAGAAGTCATTGACCAAGAGGAAATAGCCCCGATGGTTAAAAGGTTTAACAAGTTCTTCAATAAGAACTACAAGAGAGGCAAGGGCTTAATCCTCCGGAAGACACTCGCCTCCTCCAAGTCAAGGGAAGATAGGCCAACCAAGAGAACAGAGCATCAAAAAGTCAATATCAAAGGGCTGAAAATCCAAGAATGGAAAGAGTTGATCAAAAGGTTGAAAATCTATCGAACCGAATAGGCAACCAGGTCACTATGCCATTGATTGCCCATATCCCGTAGTCAACAAATACATGAATGAAGAAGAAAGAAAGGTCTTTAGAGAAAGAAGACAAGAAAAGAAAAAGGCAATGATGGCTGCAGAGATCGGCCGAGACAAACCAAGTCAAGAGACACAACCGGTGATTTAGAGAGTAGTGAAGATGACTACTCAAGTGACTCGAAGAAGAAGCCTTGATCCGCTTGATGGCCAAGGAACAAGATCAACTCGACCAAGAAGATGAGGTACACTCTAACTCATCACACTCGATTCTAGTGATAGTGATCGTGACACACACACCTCATCACCTATCGATCTTTATGACTCATTAGGCAAAATGATGAAAGACTTTGAACACATTAAATCCTCACACACACTACTAAATGAGGAAAACAAACTTATTCAAAAGTTAAAACTCACAAATTTGACTAAGGAGATGAGTACTCTAAGTCAAATAGTCGATGAGAATGAAAGTTTAAAGACCGAAAATGCTAAGCTAATAGCAGTAAATAGCCGCTATAGAAAAGAGGGAAAATTACCTCAAAAATGTGATTGCCTCATTCACTAAGGCATCTAAATCATTGGATGATCTTATCATGAGTCAAAGAGAATGTGGAGACAAGACAGCTTAGGATTTAATTCCTCTCGTGCTATGTCAAGCTCCAAAATGATTTTGGAAAAAGGATCTTCTAGCAATGAAGATCTCAAAATCCAAAACTCCAAATGGTGCACACACATTTATCCCAAAGCACAATTACAAACAAACCGGCCTTGGTTATAAAGGAAAAGGAAAATGACCGATTGAGTATGCCGAGAGGACAACCGAGAAGAAATCCACCGAGTTCCTCAAAGAAACTCCAAACAGAAATACTCAGAAAGAAGAAACAGAGCTACCAAAACCCTTAAGTTCTATAAAAGAAATACATATGAAGGGAATGGTAGAAAATACCCAAGCCAAGCCGATTGGAATAATGTGAACTATCAAAGCAAAGACCTATGCAATATAAGCCAAAATGGCAAAGGCCTAGAACTCAAAGAAAGGCCATTCCAAAGGTATAAGAGCTTTCATCAAAGACACATATGCACCTAGCACTACACTCAGAGATATCACAACCACCCAAAGAAGGCAATTGCTAAAACACATATACAGCATACGACAAAAGAGACAGCTGTATGAACCTAGAATCCCTAATCAATTTGCCAAAATTAATTATGATTATGGCACTGATAGATGGCAACCCTTTAGAGTCAAACCATTTGGCTATAGGTTGGTTGGATCATCTTACAATACTAACCCCTCAGACCAGCACAAATATGGGTACCTAAAACTTAATTTCCTTGTTTGCAGTGTTCAAAGCAAAAGTGAGTGCCAAGGAACCTGGTACATGGATAGTGGTTGTTCCGCACACATGACAGGAAACAAGAAAAATCTGTCAAAATTCAAGGAAGTCAGAGGTGCAAAAGTCATATTTGGAGGAAATGAAGCTCCAGGAGAAATAAGAGGCATTGGATCCATCAAGAAAAACAGATTAGAAATCACAGATGTTGCATATGTTGAAGGACTCAACTTCAACTTGCTAAGCATCACCCAACTCGTGACAAGTGGTTATAATGTTGATTTAACATGGGTATATGCCAAATCAAGGATATGAATCAAATGAAGTTGTGTTGCAAGGATGCGTACAAAAGAACATGTATGTCGTGGATTGGTCAACCGCAACACCCAAAGACTGCCTATTAGCAAAGAGCACAATCAATCAAGTTGGTTGTGGCACAAGAAGCTGTTTCGAGTCACCCAATTTCAAAACGACAATGTTTTGCTTGTATAAATCTTGTGGAAGGACTTCCGCTCAAGATATACAAGAAGGAGAGTATATGTGACGATGTCGGAAGGGAAAACAAATCAAATCATCATTCAAAGAAAAGACATGTCCATCTTCAACAAGAATATTGATCCGCTACATATGGATCTATTTGGTCCATTGAACCAAATAACTAGCATAAGTGGGAAGAAATACACCTTGGTGGTAGTAGATGACTACTCAAGATATACATGGACAATATTCATGTGTAAGAAGAAAGAAACTCTACGTAAAACTACCACGGTGATGAAGAGGATTCAAAATGAGAAGAGCCAAACCATTATCAAAATAAGATCTCGACAGAGGAACCGAGTTTGTAAATGGTATAATAACTCGCATTGTATTGAAAATGGCATTGGTCATGAATTGTCCGCAACAAGGACTCCACAAATGAGTAATGGAATTGCGTAGAAAGAAGGAATAGAACTCTCAAAGAAGCAAAGAAGGACCATGTTAGTCAAGCGGGGCTACCTAAAAGATTTTGGGTCAAGAATAAACACAAAGATGCTACACTCAAAATAGATGCATGATAAACAGACGGTGACAAAGACTCCCTATGAGATTCTGGACAGGGGAGAAAACCAAATGTTGCATATTTTAGAATATTTCGATGTAAATGCTTCATCCATAACAATGGCAAAGATAATTTGAAGGCTTTTGATGCTAAAGTCGATGAAGGTATCTTCTTGGGATACTCAATTGAAAGCAAAGCCTACAGAGTACTCAACAAGAGGACTATGGTTACAGAGGAATCCATTCATGTGGTGTTTGATGAGCCAAATGTAAATGGAGAAGACATTGAAGAGTCACCGATAAGTCAATCAACCAACCATACGTAAGAGTCCTTATGCAAGTCAAGCCGGAATTATAAACCCGGATGAAGATGAGATAGCCGAGTCTCAAAAAACGGAAAATCATGTTAAGTTGATGACGAGAGAGTCGATTAAAGCAACATAGCCGCAAGACGATCAATCCAGCCTAACTTACTCCAATCGATGTAAGATGGCCGAGAGACCATCCACCGTAACTAGTCATTGGAGATATAAGAGAAGGTGTCAAAACAAGATCGAGTAACTCAACAAGAAGCCATGTTCACATGCTTTATCTCACAAATAGAGCCTAAAAATGTGTCACAAGCATCGATGACACACATTCGATTCAAGCTATGCAAGAAGAGCTAAATCGGTTTGAAAGAAATAAAGTATGGGAATTAGTTCAAAGACCCACCCATCAAAATGTTATTGGCACTAAATGGGTGTTGTAAAAACAAGATGAACGAGGAAGGTTACGTGGTAAGAAACAAAGCAAGATTAGTAGCCAAGGGATATTGCCAAGAAGAAGGGATAGATTTTGATGAAACATTTGACCTCGTAGCAAGATTGGAAGCTATAAGGATGTTTCTTGCCTATGCAACTCACCGTAATTTTATTGTATATCGATGGATGTAAAGAGTGCATTCCTTAATGGTTTATTGGAAGAAGAAGTGTATGTTGAACAACCTCCAGGATTTGAGCAGTAAGACTCTTTGCGATAAGGTATACAAGCTCAAAAAGCTCTATATGGATAGAAACAGCACCCAGAGCATGGTATGATACACTTGTCACAATTCTTGATCGGGAACGGATTCACAAAAGGAAAAGTGGATAGAACACTCTTCTTAATTCAAGACAGAAAAGCATATCGCTTGTTCAAATATATGTGGATGACATCATTTTTGGATCCACAAACAAAGAGTCAGGTGATAAATTTTCAAACCTCATGCAAAGCAAATTCGAAATGAGCATGATGGGAGAGTCGACATTCTTCCTCGACTCCAAGTGAAACACCAAGGATGGAACCTTCATAAGTCGACAAAATACACCGTGAGATTTAATGAAGAAATTTGGTATGGAAGAGAAATCTTCGTGAAAATACCAATGAATACATCAGTCAAAATGGATATGGATGCGATGGCAAGCTCTGTAGATCAAACAAGATACAGAGCACTTATGGATCATTGCTCTATCTCACGGCAAAGCAGGCCGACATCACCTTTGTCAGTAGGTGTATGTGCAAGATTTCAATCGCTCCAAAAGAAAGCCACATGATCTGCAGCCAAGAGAATCTTGAGATACTTGAAAGGAAGCCAAGAAGTTGGCTTATGGTATCCAAAGGAAGGTGGATTCAAGCTAATTGGCTATTCAGACTCGACTATGCCTTTGGATGTAGAGTTGATAGGAAAAGCACCTGCACATGTCAAATGCTTGAAACAAAGCATTTCCTGGTTTAGCAAAAAAGCAAAATTTAATAGCCACCTCCACAAATTGGGGCAGAATACATAGTCATGGGCATTGTTGTGTCCGAGTCCTATGGATGAGACAACACCGAGAGACTATGAAGTTGAAGAAAAGGAAATTCCAATCATGTGTGATAACACAAGTGCAATTGCAATCACTCAAAATCGTGTTGCACTCAAGAACAAAGCATATCGATGTCGTATCACTTCATAAGAGATCATGTTGAAAAGAAGGACATCACCTTGAATATATTTCAACCGATAAACAAGCTATCGGCATATATTCACAAAACCATTATGTGAGTCAAGATTTGAAGAACTCAAGCATGAGTTAGATTAATTGAGTGAGCTAACACTGTAAGACTCAAAGAAAAGAAATGAAACACTTAAAAGGGAAAAAGAGTCAACTCTCAAATCGCCTAAGTGAATCACCATATCGAAAGACAATTGCATCGAGTTAGCCGACAACCGAGTCACTAGGAGAACTGTGAGAAGAAGAGTTAAATCGCCTAAGGGATGTGTTCGAGTCATTTATGAGCAAAGGGACAAAAAAACGCAGTCATTTTTACTAAGCGGGAATGTTTTTGAGAATGACGCCGAATAATTATGACGTGTGTGCAAAAGCCGCACACCAAGCTTATGATTGATATAAATGTGCCGCATTAAATACGAGACATTAAATGCTAATCGGCGTGCAAAATCTAAGCCGTTGATTTCGATCACATTTCAAAACCACCCGCACGCCCTTTCGTAAAACCATACTTAAACCATTTTCGCCCGCTTTCTCTCACACATTACCAAAATTGTTCATTTCTCTCTCAAAAGCAAAGGCAAAACTCTCTCAAAAACCCTATCAATCCTCAAATCATCTTCTAAGTTTCATTCGAGAAAATATCAAGAATGGCATCTACTCACGATTTTGTCAAGATAGGAAAGTAAATCCACACCGGTCACTGTGGATTTCGAGGGTATGGTCAAAGAAGGGTCCGATGATGCCATCATAAAGAAGATCATCGAAAAACTCGAAACGATCGGCTAAAACCATTCCCCGATTTATGGACTTTCCGATGACCTATGTGGAAGAGGTCGCACAGCTTCTACGTGAATGCCGAGATTCACGATGAGGGATCAAATCCTCTGCTCACGGGAAGGAGTTCATCATCACCGCCAAGGATTTGGCGTAACACCGCTCATTACCGCGGAAGGAGCACCGTAAATCAATGAAGCCGATGTTGACTTTGGCCGCTTGGAAGGAAATAGCCAAGACCGACTATGCCGAAAGATAGTCTACACGCCTAACAAGAGGTCGGGCCAAGGAGGACTACCACAAATTGTTGGACATCGCCGCCAAATGCATAGACATCAATTTGGCAGCTTTGACCAATCGTCAAAGCAAAATTGATCGTATTGGCCGCGATCATTGAAGAAAAGAAAGTAAATGGCCGAGTTTGTCTACAGCAGATCGCCGTAACGTAGGGAACAAATCCTTCAAGGAGAATGGAGCATTTTGAGGATCCCCGGGATACGGTCCGATGATTGGCCGGCCGATGGAGGTAAAAGGAGTCCTCTTCGACATGGAAAGGCGTTCCATGTAAACAAGAGGATGTTCGATCAAACCTCTCTCGCGCACATGTAAGAGAGCCTACGCTAAGAGAGCCGACACGAGTGAGGAGAATCACCGACCCTCAAGATACAAACTGTCTCCTCTCCACCAAAGAAGAAGGTTGCCCCGCAATGCTAAGAAAATCGCCGCCCGCAACAAAGAAAAACAACCGCTTCCCGCCTCGCAGCCGAGTCACCGCCTCGCAGCTCGTGTCTCCCGCCTCGCAGCCGCAGCAGAGAAGGAATCCCAAATACCTTCTCCGGTCATTAAGAAGAGGAGAACGATAAGCCAAGACGGCCACCTCCTCGTAAGAAAACAACAACATAGGCCCCCACCGCCCCAAGACTAAAGAAACCTTGTCGTAACCGTAAATCCCTCTCGGTTCAAACAAGAAGAAGGAGAAGAATTTTCAAGCGCTCCGAGCTTGAGAAGCCGGGCCGAGTCGCCCACTCACCGAAAAGATACACGAGACTCGCCGGAGAAGAGAGTCTCCAGACGTGATTGATGAAACGCCAAGTCACTGAGGCCGATCCAGAGGCAACCTCGATGACCCACCGTAGTCGAATAGCCGAGGAACAAAGAATGGTTGAGACAATCGAGTCACCCGCTGATGTGGTTGTTTCTCCATTGAATGAGGTCGCCGAAGGTGTTTGAAAATGGGTTCCGCTACCTTCAATACCTGGAAACGAGGGTCATCAAGAAGATGATGAAGACGATTTAATCATGCACTCTCCATTGTATCCATACATCCAAAATCGCCTCAAGCGAG
Organism: Rehmannia glutinosa; assembly: GCA_016081115.2. Taxonomy (NCBI): domain Eukaryota; kingdom Viridiplantae; phylum Streptophyta; class Magnoliopsida; order Lamiales; family Orobanchaceae; genus Rehmannia; species Rehmannia glutinosa. The sequence continues at coordinate 54,003,776 of CM071935.1, forward strand.
TGGAGAAAATGGAAGTCGAGCCTATCCGAGTGCAATTTCAACATCCGCAGTTCATTGTTGAGGAAGAAGAACTCTTCGATTTCTTGAGGTGGACACAAAGGTCGCAAGCCCGACGAGGATAATTGCATAAATATACCGGAAATTCAAAAGAAAATGAACGGGCTAAAGCGGTGAGGACGCAGAGGCACGTGAGAAGGCCAAGATCCGCCTTATCACCGCACCACGTAACATACACATCCTCACTTTGACGCCCTATCGCCAGTGATGAGGACCTCGACCTCTTGTCGCCACGTAAGAGCCGCAAATGCAAACAAGCAATGAAAGAATCCGTAATCCTTCATGAGCAAAGAATGATGGAGGACCAGGAGAGTCCTCCAAAACACACCGGGAGATAGATCCAATGGGAGTGGTACAAAGATATCACACAGCTTGTTGCCGCCACCACTTCCCTGTACTCACTCGTAAGAAGGAACTAAGGGAATCGGGCGATGAAACGGGATAGTGGGGACCCCAATCGAGCCAACCCCTAATGAACGTGTCTTACCACCGCCCCAACGGCTGAATACTCAATGGGAACAATGGGAGTCCGAGACGAGTGACCCCAATCCAAGTCACTCACCGGTGTGCCACCGAGGGGAAACTCCCCTCCACCGCAGAAGGTCGGAGGATGCGGTGACTCCACAATGAATCTAGGAGGCGAAGTGGAGAAGGAACAAACACAAAGTACACAAAGAAGTTGTCATCGACGAGGCTCGCGCTTGAGACGCCTCACCGAGGTGCCCACCGCTCCGGGAGGCTAATGACGTTGCCGATGCAATCGAGGCATAGGAAGGAATGTACGGGAGTTAACACTGGCGACGAAAGTGCAATCCATGGAGTTGAGATCGCAATGGATGCCACCGCAAAGACCCTAAGACAAACCGACATCGTTGAAAGGGATGTCCAGTGCCTCGCCTGCAGCTTGAGACCGCAGAGGTAATGAAGGCCAACGGAGGTTGAGACTTCCGGGTAAAGAAGTCAAGTACGTAACATCCTCCCGCTATCATTGATCCATCGTAAAAGGAGATAAGTGCGCTTCACGATTCCCGTGATAATCCCGATGTAACCTTTCTAGGATCGGAAGGAGACGATGAAGCCGAGTCATCCCCGTGATCGATCCAAAAGACTCACCGAGGATGTTCCAACCACAAGTAAGTCCGACCTCAAGTCTACTCACAAACTTTCAACTTTGATGAGCCACCCATGGAAATCTCATCATCGTCCGATGACACTTCCGATAAGCCGGCCGGGACCAATCAACTCACGAGAAAACCAAATGAGACCAACGGCCGTTGGAGACACTGAGGCTCAAGAAGTCGGGTCAACTTCGCAATGCACCACCAAACAGAGTCCATCGCGCAGTTCCCCACGCCGCAGCCAGGTTCGACTCAACAAGGAACTTCACGAGCACCACTCATCATTGAACAAATTACGCTTGCTTGTGATGATCCCTTTGTAGAATCATTTCCCTTCTCCGGGAGGTACCCGACCTCTCCTCAAGAGTCGAGAGAGATCTCGCGCTCCACGCACTGATCCCCGTCATTCCATCGGATACCATCGTTCCGGTGACTATGATTTTGACGCTTGGCCATCACCGCAACAGAGAGAACAAATTAAGTTCGGGAGGTGTTCAAAGCATTATTTGCTGAAATTGAACGAATGGAGAGGCACCAGGGCCTCGATGGACATGAGAGGCATAATAGTCGAATCAAGGGAGTGGGTGGCAACAAGAACAAACAATGCGCGTGGAACAAGCTAGATATTTCAGAACATTATTCAACAAGTTGTTGGTATGGTGAGCTGAGAATGCTGATGCAAAGACAAAGTTGAGAGAACACATTGAGCACATGCATGAATCTCACACTTCTGAGATCAAGCTACTGCGTGAGAAAAACAAGAATGAGCTCCTGCGTATGGAAGAAAACATGGATCAAAAATTCAGCCTTCTCATAGTTGAGATGAAGTTAATTACAGATGAATCCAACGCTACTCGCTCTGAGTTTTGCGCCGCATACTCCGCAGCAGACTCAAAGCAGAACTTGACTATCAGCAGACTCGACTTCCTGCTCGCTAGTTTGTTTCCAGGGGTTCTTCTCTCCTTTGATGATGCCAAAAAGGGGGAAGAGGAATACCTAAAAGCGCTGAAGAGATCTGAAGTTGAGAAGGGGGAGCAGATGTGAAGGGAAAGACAGCTGAGGAAGTTTCAAGAGAAAAGAAAGGGAAGTCTGTTGAGGGGGAAGGATCGAGAAATGTGACCTTGATGATTGCACAAACCCCCCAACAAGGTCTTGTCACAAATTTGATATTATCAGCAAACTCCCAAGGATCGCCACTCCAACACGTTGTACCTATGGCCGACAAGAGAAAGACGATTGAAGCAGGGATGGAAGAAGTGGAAGGAAGGATGAATGCCCGAGTTATGGATATTCTCAAACAACATGGAGGCATTCCAAAGAGACACGACACTTATGCCATCTCGTATGCCGGACCGAGCCAAGATCGCTTGATGAATTTAAAACGCCGCATCCAAGGATACTTCGCAAACATGTCCATGGCTCAAGCCTCGGGACTTGTCTCGGGAAAAGGGTCTCACGCTATGTGAAGAAGCCGATAGCAAAGCAGACTACCGACAACCACTCTGCTTTGGTCACTCGTAGTCACTCACTGGGAAGAAGAAGACCCCAAGACAATACACGCCCACAAGGAAGAGGTAGAGGAAGAAGCGTGGTGGAGGAAGAGGTTTCGCACCAGACCTCTCGCCCAAAAACATTGAGTACATAGATCCGTGCAAGAAAGGAGGGATCTATCGGGCTGGTTTTGACAAAGTAGCCAACTGCAAGTGGCTAAGAACAATGCCGAGTATGTGAAAAGAATTGAAGAAGAAAATAAAAGACAAACTCAGCTATGGGAGGAGAGACAAGAAAGAATAAGAAGAGATGAAGTCGCCTGGGAAGGCGTATGAAAAGAAGAAGAAAGAAATTCAAGATGAGAAAAAGAAAAGAAGACCTAAGATGACAGAGTCAAGAAGAAGAAAAAGGAGGAAGCAAAGGAGATGAAGTGTTGTTGTCCACCCCTTCATGTATTTTACTATGTAAATACATTTTATGTAAGTCTTCCGTAATAAATCAGAATTCTCTATTTTTGCGTAGATGTAGATGTTTGCTCGATACACTTTGTAAACAATTGTGTAAAGGACAAGAATGTTATGATCAATAAAAGAATTGATTCTACGCATACATTCTCTCGTGAATGCACTATCTCGTATGTATCTTTGCTATTTACATTTTGAATGTTTTAAGTTTTGGCATCATCAAAAAGGGGAAATTGTTGGGAAATTTATTGTTTAGATTTTGATGAATGCCATGTAAAACTTAGAATAGGATGTTGGCACCCCATTTTCGTTGTAAACCGCATTGTAATAAATGGGCTGGTCAAGCCGAGTTAAGTCGCCTATGCCTAAACATGCAAGAAGACAATCGAGACTAGAAGGAAGACTCGCCGCAAGACAATTTGAGTATTGCAAAGAAGAGAAGACGGAACTCGATCAAGGAGCAAGGTGAGATGCAATTGAGTAAAATATCACCAAGTCAACTCAAGATAGCCAAGTCTCAAGTTGAAGTGACAGAAGAGTCATCCATGATTGGAAGTCGACTTAAGTCACCCGGGGAAAGCAAGGAATGCAATCAAGTCGAGATAATCGAAAAGATCCGTTGTACGTAAATCAAGGGAATTACTTAAACAAGTAATACCTCCATACTACATTTCTCAAAGTTCTCAGTCCGAGAAGCGTGCAAAAGGAATAAACCAATGGGAAGCACCGCACCATGTCGAACTCTAAAAAGTCAAGAACAATTCATACGAGGAAGTGGCAATTCCAAGGATCGCAACAAGACAAGCCAACGACCACAAGTGACTTTCAAAAATAAGCCTATCTCTTCAACGGGCGATTTTTGAAAGATCACTATAAAAGGCCGAGGAATGACTCGAGAGAAGGTTACCGAACCACGAACATTCAAGAAAACATTTGAATCGCAACAAAAATATTCTCGGATCATTCAAGATTAATCCTCAAGCCTACATTACGAAGAAAATCAATCCAACACTCACATGTGAAGGAAAGATAACTTCAATCGTTGAAGAGGAAATTATTGAAGAATCAAGAGGTCTACATTCCACGGAGGATTGTAGGAAGGTTCAAGGTCGAACCAGTCTCAAGTTTTTGGAGGGCTTCGTGATCAAATCCAAAGAGCTTGAGCAAGTGGGTCTGTAGTAGCAAGGCAACCGCGCCTGTGAAGAAGTTCGAGTCGCACGAGAAGCCACCAAGCGTGACCAAGGCATCTCCAGATCGAGTCCCAAATGATCAAGTCACTGTGGTGATCAAGACTTGTATCCGGACTGTTACCACTGCATTAATCGATCAATACTTAGTGGATTCCTCCAGAGTTGGAGAAGAGAGGAGTAGAAGAATTACCCCATCTTCGAACCTCTATAAAAACTTATCGTGTCATTTACATTTCAGCACTTTAATTCCTGCACTTTATTCATTTAACTCTGCTGATAAATTTGATATCCACTTGATAATCTCTAAGTACTAAAACCAAGTATTAAATCTCTACTAAACCAAATAAGGGTGTAAAGTCTTCCAATAAAACAAATCACAATCGAGTTAAGTCTTTAGTCAAAACAAATTGAGTTATTCTATCAACAAATTTCAATGAGTCTCTGAGTAACTAACTATGTCGAAATGTGTTTGACTAGTCATGAATATAGAAATAAATTTGAATGAGTCGAGCATGCTCTATTTATTTCATTGAGGGATCTAGAGATGCTTGACTAGGTGCGACCACTTAGTTTGGGGTACATAGCAAGTTATTGAGTTGTAGGGTTACGTTAGTTTACTCTCCTCACCTATATGTTTTCTCGCTTGTGTGCACGCCTTATTACATGTATGAAAGAAGAGACGTGAGATGACAATTATGAGGATGTGATTCGAATGAGTCGAGTCAAATATGTATGAGTGGGAGATATTAGGTACAATTAGGTTGCATCCATATTTGAGATAATAGGGAGTCCTAAATTAGATTAGGTTTATCTAGAAACCTCTCCCATCAGGACTCTAACTGGATATGGAATTGAGATATATATTGATATCTCTCCCTATAATATCAGTCCAACTGAAAACATCATTCCCCAAATAAAAAGAATAATCTCTCTCCTAAAATTTCTCTCTACTGTTTTCTTCTTGGAGTATCACCAAAGTTCTCCAATGATTTAAGGTGTGCACGTCAAAGTGAATACACCAACGAGAAAGGCGGTTCGTGATCTTGTTCGTGTTTAAATAATTTACAGGGTTCATTCCTTGTTCGAGGTTCAACCAAGAGAAGGCTTGTAGATGGTTTAATCATGGATCAAAAGGAGGCTTGTAGACTCTTGGCTACGTCGATCAACGGTTCCGCTGCAAATAGGTATACTCAATCTACCTTATATGTGCAAATATGTGATTTAAGTTTCGACCCATATTTGATAACAACTATGCTTGTGCTTATTGATAATATTGCTTGTGAATATACTGAGTAGTGCTTATGTAATATCATGCATATTAAGTAAAACACTACCGTAGTTGATAAAGTGTTATGTTTGTTGCTTTTTATATTGTGAGGTGTTGAAATTATATTGTGGCTTTGCAGCGTTAGATGTTTTCTCAGTATTTATTATCTAAAGGTTACACGTTAACAACATATTTTATTTAAAATTCTTCGATTATGCGGCTGTCTATGTCATGGAGGGACAATGAGAACAAACTAGATTGTGCAATTTTGCAATGCACTATACGAAAATGTACATGGGCGGAGGCATAAGAAACTGTGACAGTGGGTTGCAGAAGAAAATTATTGCACAATTATTCATGATACGGGCCAAGTATTGTGTCGCGATTGCTCTGATTGACATGAATTAACACAAGTCGAGGAATTCGGAAGAGGCAAAGAAATTTTGTGGGACAAAAAAATAGTGGTCCATGGTTGACATATGTTTCTTTTTAGAGCTAAATACTTTTTACCCTGCGAACTATGCCTCATTTTCGACTTTACCTACCAAACTTTATTTTGTTTCACTATGTCCCCCTGTACTACGTGAATTTTCATCCTTTACCCTATATGGACAATTCTACCCCTAGTTTTTGCAAATGTATTTAATAGTTTGAACAATCCAATTAAGCACCAATTTGTTGCATCAGACACTCAAAATTAATAAAACTATCATATAATTTAATCAATATGAATTTGACTCCTAAAATTTTCTAGTTCTCGGATTTATCAAGGTATGAGAACTAACTAGGTTTTTTGATTTTAAAATCGGATATAGTCCATTACGACCATATCAGGCCCAACATGCTTCCGTAAAATTAATAAATCCCTTAGAATTCATACCTTCTTTGACCGAAACATCCCCGGGTGAGATGGTTCGCAACACCACCAGTTGGAAAATTATTGCCCCCAGATCTTTTGACAAACAGCTCCTCACTGTTCAACTTCAACCCTCAGGGAAGATGATCTACAAGTTATCCAACTCCTTCAGGAACTGCTCAGCACAGCCTTGGTTCGTTTCCTACTCCAGGCTATAAGATAATTCTCAAAAGGGATGAATTAATAGAACATTATGAACACATGTTGAAGCAGAAAGCCTCTTTTTTATTAAGAACTTAAAGAAAATTTATTACATTAGTAATCTCCTTTTGGGAGGAGAATACTTGTTTAGCCTCTCATATCTGAGGCTTGCACTCGTAGATACATAAAACTTAAAAATAAAACACTCAAAATATTACAAATTTTCTCTCAGATTTTATTATAAGAAAACTAAGGGAAATGTTCGATCTCCTCAGCTTCCTTCAAATCCTGCAATTTATAGAGGTAAGTCCGGACTTGAAAGGCGGACTTCAAATCTTGTTGAAACTTATGACGTCACTGCTTACATCATATCCTGCATTATTGCCTCGCCAGCTGGTTTTCTTTTTCTTCCGCGTGAGTCAGCCCATGTGATGTTTGTTGGGGAATCCTTTAAAAATTTGGTTTACGTGGTCCCCGAGGATAATGCGTCTTGTGAGCTGGGCCCTTGTCTTTTCCAGCTGCATGATCTTGTCGGTCGAGTTTGGGTCGGAATCCTTTCCCAAACTTGGGTTCTTTCTATTCAGGACATGCTTGACAGATCCGATCGATCCAACGGCCAACATGTGCCATATTATAGAATTTCCGGTAAGTTTCTTTGCTTGCCGAAATCTTGTTCTCCCACAGAATTCTTCTCTTAGTTTCGAAAAGCTCTTCTCGCGAATCCTTTGTTGATCCAGTCATTGAATTCAAAAGAAAAGATCCATTTGTCGAATTCTCGAAAACTTGAATGGATATTTGACTTTGTCCATTTCGGTTAGACAAACCCAAAGACCCCATGCTGCGCCTGGTAGAAGCTTCATCTTCTTAAAATGCTCCTACTAATATCTGGTCCTTCTTCCTGAAACTTTGCTTTTATATATTTTAAAGCATTTCCATCCGGTCTTCTTATTTTTTGATGAAATGAAAAGCTTCATTAAAGCCTTTCTTTGTTGGTTCGGGAGTTGCACTTAGAAAATATAGTTCCAAAACATCTCCTCTCGCCAAGTGTGGATTGTTGGCCTGTGTCTAGTAAATCGCTTCCCCAATCCATTTTGGTAATTTCAAATTTCGGGAATCTGGTGATACAAAGATAGATTGAAGCTAGAGCTCCAAACGTATACCATTCATGTACTTCATTTGGATGACTTCCTGGCTTCATCCAAACTCTGGGATACTTGCCTGAGATATCAACTATAGTTTTTTCTGGGTTAATATCTCTCCTTGTAACTAGTTTCTCCCATTGTCGTTGATATACCCGCATAGGAGAAATCTTAATCTCGTCATTTGAACCTTAGATTTTCCGGTCTCGGGCATAAGATTCAACTCTCTCTTTTACCCCAGAGGTCTTTGGGTTGACTTGAAGACTCGGTTGTGACACGGAGCTTCAACATTCGTTACAGTTTTGTACATCCTCGGGGATGCATCACCGCAACACTTGTGATTATGGTACTTGAATCCATAACCTCCGGGTTAGAGCCTCGTTCTCTATTCGCCCCTTTTTGCACCGTAGGAGATGCGGCCTGGAAGAGAGGCCCTTGCAGCGCTTAAGAACAATTGTCCTTGAGCGAACCGGCATGCTCGTATTTGACTAGAAACGATTTTCGGTCACTGTTGAAGTCGCCCAAAGAACTCTCGCATTGAGACATAACGCCCCAAACTCTCGTTCTAGACTCTCCAGGTTTTCCCGAGATGTCTTACTCGCTTAAGGACCTCGCCAAAGAACGCGCCCTTCCATCTCGTGTCAAGAAATCTGCAAGAATATTTTCATGAGATTTTATAATGACAATATCATAACATAATATTGACATTCAGCTTGCCATCTAAGTAATCGATCCTTTTCTGGTTTTGATTCAATTTTGTTTTTCAGAAAAGCCTTGACACTTGAATTATCAATTTTTAAAGTAAACTTTTTTAGCCAAGAAAATAGAGGCCATTTTTTAAAAGCCTTTCGATCGCAAAGAATTCTTTCTCGTTGATATGCCATCTATTTGCTTCACTTGGTGTGAATAAACCGCTGCAGTATATGCATGGCACTTCTTCATTTGGTATGACTTTAGTAAGAACTGTTGCCCACCAATCATCACTGGCATCTGTATAAAGAACCAGTTCGTCTTCGTCTTAGGGAATCGCAAGCTTTGGAAGCTTTTTACAAACTTCTTTAAGTTGCTTAATTCCTTCTTGATGTTCATCTTCCCATTTGAATATTGCATCTTTTTTAAGCAATGGGCTAAATACCTTCCTGTAGTATGCTAGATTGTTAATGAACATTCCAGCAAAATTAACAACTCCAAGAAAACTCTGAACTTGCTTCTTGTCTTTCAGTGTATCTGGAAATCCCTGTATTTTTTCCACAATATGACTTTGCAGGATGATTCCGCATTCATCGATTTCAACCCGAGGAATTCAATCTGTCTTGTTGCAATCACTGCCTTCTTCTCTGAAAGCACTAATCCTTCCTTATGACAAACATCTGAAAATATTTCCAAATGTTTAAGATGCTCCTTCATGTTCTTTGATGCGATCAGAATGCCATCGATATATACGAACATGAAACTGAAATAATATTTGAAGAGATTATCCATCTTCCTTTGATATATCTGGGGTGCATTAGCCAATCCCATAGGCATCACGTTCCAAATATAATGTCCTTGTGGTGTGGAGAAAGCTGTGAACTTCTTGCTTTCTTCATCCATCTTAATCTGGTAAAATTCATACTTGCAATCGAACTTTGAGAATATCTTGGCACCTTTAATGCAGTTAACCAGATGTTCTCTGCTCGGGATATAGTATCCGTCGAATTTTCAAAATGTTATTAATCCCTTTGTAATTAATAACAAGTCTTGGCTTTCCTCTTTTGATTTCTCCATGATTCCTGACTAAGAATCCTGGACTGATGTATGGAGAAACTCCTGGTGAAATCAACTTAAGGTCAAGATGTTCCTTAAGTATCTTCTGCATATCCTCACGATCCTCTTGGTTCATAAGGATTGGTCTGAATCTCACGAACTCGTACTCCTTTCCTGGTTTAACTTTTAAGAAAGCTTTGAGCTCGTTCTTATCCCACCATGCCAAAGGATCTTCATTATAATTCCTTTGGATCTTCTTCTTGATGTCCTCGAGTGATATTTGATCTTCTATTGTAACATCACTGCGGGCTTCTCCATCGTGCTCATCATCAATTTCCGCAATAGCTTCGGAGGTACTCGTTTTCTCCTTGTATTCTCAATGAATACAAATTATTATCACATCGTTTATATCTTTTTGCTTCGAACCATATTGTCAAAAGGATAATAAGGCATCACCAAATCTTCTTTTATCCGCCATTTTTGGATTTCAAAGTTTGGCTTCATCACCACGCTTTTGCGAAAAAAAAATTAATAGGCATTTTTCATAAAATGCTTCCCCAGATCTCGGACAATGATCTTATGATCACATAATGTTGTGAAAAATAAGTCTTCTTGTCTCATTCTCTGTGTAAAGCGCTTAAATGTTTGTAGGAAATTGTTTCCTAGCAAAACATCTCGCTCCTCGTATCATGGAAATATATTTGTGGCGTCTTTACTTTGTACCATGGGGTATCGCCCGCGCTCCGATCATGATTTCGCTTGTTTTATTCCTCTATTAAGAATAAGAATTCTTTTAGAGAAATCTCTTCCCGCAATAGTGGTAAATCTTCTCCAATTTCTTTAGGAAAACATCCGCTTTGCAAGACATATTCCTAAGACTGAATCAATATAGGCAATAAATACTGGCCTTGTATTCAGATATAACATTCCGATAGAAATGTATATGGAGAATGGGCTAGTGGTCATCTTATTCGTACCTTTTTGTCCCACCGTGAACTCCATTCCATCTTGTAATCTTTCCCAATGTTTATGATCCTCAAGAAATTCAATTCCCAAAGATTAATTGTTTCGGGGATTTTTCCCGCAACTCCCCGTGATAGTCACCAATTTCACTTATCTTCAAAGCTTCCTTGATACCTTCCAACTATTAGTTGTTGGAGATAATATAGAACATCACAAGGAAAAATATTATCCTTTTGAGTGATGTCGAATATTACTTCAACTTATCGCCATCCTTCTGGACATTTCAGCTCTCCTGCTGTTTTGAAAACATCTGGGATGCGCTAAACTGTACTTGGTCTCTTTTCTTCCCAACGGCTACTACTCACTATTCTGTCCTGCTGGAAAGACATCCTTCTGGGCTCAACTCTGAGACTTCGACTTTTGTTGAAGACTGGTTGATCTTGTATTTTCATATCGATCTCCTTGATAGTTGGAGACTCTATGATTTCTGGTAGAACCACCCTGGCAAAGTCCTCGAAGATTCTTGGGACTTCAATAAATTCCTTTCTCAAGAATACTTTTGAATGATGTGTATTCGAGAGAGCATAGGATATCTTGTATGTGATCGAGTAAGGTCTATTCCCTTCTTTCATCAAATCGACTCTTTTGAAATCTTGATGAAGGGTTAGAACCCTGTTGAAATCTCGATCTCCCAAATTGTATGCAATTCTAGGATAGACATTAAATGCCAATTTTCCCGCATACAAATTTTCTCAGAATCGCTCCAAGGCATGAATCCTTGAGGTTTGAGATTCGCTTGTCAAAGATAGCAAGATTGAGTGGCGAATCTATTCCTTCTTTGAATGTTGCTTTAATAATAACCCTTATGGCTCCGATATGGATCCATGAGAGTGTGTTAGCAACTTCTCGATCGTGGTTTTGATCCCCGGACTTCTCGGTAAGGGACCAACCGCATCTCGATCGGTTACAAAGTGAACTCCATCGGATGGCAAATTCTCTAGTAGTTACTCTATGGATAATTTGGTGCTTTCTGTTACGAAACCCAAACTTATCCAAAGCTTTTTCCATAGCTCCAATCGTAAAACCATCGTATATCTGAAGCTTTGGATATTCCTTCATAATTCTCATAAGGGTTTTATGAGAAACTGTGGTATGAGAGAGGAATCCTGACATATCCTCCTTGACCGTCTGTTGAAGAATTTCTTCTTCACTCCGATTCTGAACTGGAGTCACTTCCATCGTCAGAATAGATCTCTTCTTCATAGATGCTTTCATCTGAGGGTATATCCTCAAATTGATACACCTGTATAAGATCTTGATAATAGATAGCTTCTTCAATTTCTGGTGTCGCTTCAACGCCTCGACTCATCCTTTTTCGTTGTGCGGGCAATCGTTGAGATATGCCCTCTTGCTCCGCATGTCCAAAGAATTACGTCTTTGAAACTTTCATTAGATCCGTGTGAGCTCACCCGAAAGTTCTTCTCCCCGTGGGTTCGCTTAGTAATCGGCTTGATTTGAACCTGATGATGAGGCTCTACTCCTGCTTGGTGTTGGTCTTTGCCCCGATTTGTAACTTCGGGCTTTTTGTTTTGACCAAAACCTTCTAGGTCTCCATAAAGACCTTTTGATGCTGCTTTCCCGGCGGTATGGATGGCTTTTTTCCTTCTTCTTCTTATGCCGCCGTGGTTGACCTTCCACAACTGTTGGGATATCATTGTCTACGCAACATAGAGGAACCGTTTTGTTAATTCTTCGTAATCTCTAATAATTCATGTATAGAGCTGCTTGGTAACACCATTCAGATAACTTGGCCTTTAAGAAAGACATTCTTCTGACCACTGTATTTAATTCTGCTCCATCCTTGTATTCCCTGATAAGCATTTCTCTCCAAGGACTCGGAATCTTTGCAAAGAATAGCTGTGAAGCTTCCTTTTCTACAATCTTGGATTTCCACCGGTATTCGGTGAACAACTTGATATATTCGTCAATATGACAAATATCATGTAACTCAAGGCTATAGAGGGCTTGCTTATATCTTTTTTTTTCATCCTCTAATCCCTCAAAGTAACATGTGCCGATAAACTGGATTTTGAATAGTTTTGCCATATCATCGACAATTCCTTTCAGTGATTCTCCTGATGTGACTGCGCTCTTGGTACTTGCATCGGTCATATCCCATGCAATCATTACAGATCCCTCAATACTCATTTCGAGGAGTAAAATGAAGGAATCTTTCGTAAGATCAAGGGTACCTGCTGCAATCCTCATTGCTGATGCCCATTCATCAATAAGGACTTCTCGATTTTTGAAATCTGGGATATCCAGATTTAACATCAACCCATATGGATGTATCAGATCTAGATGCGATCTTACATAAGGCGTCTGGTGAATGTTTGGCCTTCTAGGAGGTACTCGAGTTCCTGCGAGAGGTGGTCGAGCTCCTATTCCTAAAAGTGTTTCATTCCCTGTGGTGAAATCTCCGACGTGATGCATTCTCTCGTCCTGGGTTTCATGATTTGAACCCGCACTTTCTGCGACTTTAGGATTTACTGGTGGCGGTGGTGGAATTGACGGAATTGGTCTATCATGAGGGTCATAGGTAACCAAAGATGATTCGTCTCCTGCGTTCATCTTTAAGTCTACAATACCTAATCCCGCGAAGGATTCTGCTAGGTCATGTAGATCTTTAAGATTGATCTTCTCCATATCCATCACTTTTAGTTTATTATGGATTTTCCTTTGATGATAGCAATAAGCTTTTCATCGTCCGTCATTTTTCATATAACTTCGGTTGGTTTCCCCTTTTGGTGTAAATAGGTAGTCTTGTCCCCCAAATTAATACGTTTCTTTCCTCCGGAAGAACTTGGTTTGTCCTCCAGGTTCTTAACTCGTTTCTTAATATCATGAAGGATTTCAAGAGTTTCCTTCGATATTTCACCATAAATCTCCATCCGGTTTTGGATCCGATGAACTTGTCCGTAAATGAATATAGCGGTTGCCATAATTTCGCACCGTCTTCGGACTTTTCTATGATCTTCGGAGAACTTAGATTTGTCCGGAAGTATCTCTTTCCATTCCGTACTCCATCGGGAATCATTGTTCGATGGGCATTCTCATGAACCGCTTGAGGTTCATTAATTCAACATATAATGTCCTGGTTTATTGTCCGTAAACTCTTATGATATGCCGCTCGCATTTCGCATTGCCTTAAGGTTTCCTATCGGCTCTCTCGGCGTTCTTGTATCTCATATTGGTGGTTCCAATATGCGATTTTATCCTCGGGTATTCTTGTGCATACATCGTCAAAATTTGACGATATATCCTGTATGGTAAACATCTTGGACAATTGTCCAGATCCATATTCTCGGAGAAATTCTCCTCACCAATTGTTAATTACATAAATATAATAAATTTAACTAAAAGTTCTTAATAAACCTAGGCTCTGATACCAATTTTAAGGATCGCAAAACCCATAGGAGTAATTATAAAAGATATGAAGATTTTATAAATTAAAAGGTAAGATGCAACGATTTTGAAGTTCAGGGGGTAAACTGGAAACAAACTATCAAATACAGAGGGGTATTTTGGTAAATTTAGCCAAAGCGTAACAATTTACAAAGTTCAGGGGTAAAGTAGAACAATTTAAAGTTGAGTGGGCTAAGTAGAAAAACACGTATAGTTGGGAGGGGCAAAGTAAAGTTACCCCTTCTTTTTATTAATGTAATGTGTATGTTGAACAAGATAGCGTATTGCATTTTTTGTTTTTAGATGGTTTTTTGGGAAGACAAAATCTTAGGTAGGAACATACATTTCAGGGTATAGGTTACATTGAATATTTTGTTGTTAGAAGTTATTTTGTGTATCTTGTAAGTTTTTCAGTTGTAAAAGATATACATGAATGCTAATGTAGACATCTTCCGATGCATTCGTAGATATCAAATGTTGCTTATTCAGTACCAGACTAGGTATCGAGTGCTTATGAAAAATGTATTTGATGCATATGTAAAAAAGAATGAGTGCTTATTAAGAGAGAGCAATTATGCAATTCCAAATGTGCAGCTTTGTAAATCAACTTAAAAACAGATTTGTATCTTTGTCAAATTGTAATACACAAACAACAATCACCCATTGTATATATAATGCCAATGTAGGCAAATTCTAATGCATTTTCAGATATCAAAACCTTTTAATACAGTATTGATTAGTCAGAAAGTTCTCATAATTTTAAAATTGTTGATATGCATATGAAGAATATATTTCATGCATATGTAGAACAAGTTTAAGCAGTAGGATAGCATAAATTTGCTTGTTAGCATGCATCTATCCATATGTACATAAGCAAATTTTTTTCTTCAATAGGTGTATAAGTGGTTGCATTGTATAATTGTAGCAACATTGTATGCCTACACATGCACAATTATTGTATTATGCATGCACTATAATATGTTAATGAATAGCATCTTTTTTTCTAGGAACAGTCATGATATCTAGAAGCATTGGAACAATACCACATATGCACCACATCATATTTTCATAAAGCGATTTATCGAGCTTGTTGTTTTGTCTAAAGTTTGTGCAATTTTTCAGGCTACAATTTTTAATTGTGTTATAACAATATGTTCATTTATAATAATTAAAGTTCTTACATGCAACCTCATTGTAATTATATTTTTGTAAATTGGTTACATTATAGAATTGAAGCAACATTTGAATGTTATACTTGCACCCATGTTGGCTTACACATGCAACATGTTTGTTAATTAAAAGCACATGTCCATTCCGAAGTTTTAATGATATATAAAAGCATCATAACACATTTACACAAGTAACAAATCACATCTTCATAAGCAACCTACGAACTATAATCGAGTTCTATGAACTATGGCAAATTGTTTGCAACTTTTTTCCCATAGTAGTGTGTTAAATGGAGAAGATGAAACTGATTCTACTACGTGATTCTCGTGGACGATTTTGGTATAAGATGTTGGAGCGATTTGCGTGGGTGATAATGGTAATCGCTTCCTAAATTTTTGTTGGGAAAAAATCCATTTGAACTAATTGATCATATCCTCCCCTTTTCTCGCATGTAACTCTTTGCTATTTTCATGGGATGATGGAGTATTTATATTGACTAATTTACCCATACCCAGTTATTAATAAGAAAACATGTAAAATGGTTTCTGATTTTTTGGCCATTGAAAACAGATGATGTGTGGCTCAGATTCGTCCCTATAGATTTACCCTATGATATGTCCCTATAGAACCCCTCCAATAATCTATCTATCTATCTATATATATATATATATATAATAGCAGAAGTCTGGTTTTTCCCGCCTAAATGCATTAGCTATTTTTAGCTATGATTATTTTTGTCAGTTATTTCCCCTTATTAATATGCCTAAAAAATGCAGATTAAGATGAATTTGAAATATTATATTTTTGACATCTAATTTATCAAATACCTATATAATATATATAGATGATTGGACTATGTTAAAAATTAATTATATTTGTTAATTTACATATTTTTTGCATCTAATCTATAAATAACATAATAAACTAATTTTGTTTGTAATTATTTTTGTCAGCATTTCCCCTTATTAAGGTTCTTAACATAGAAGAAAAATGTGCTTAATAATAGTGTATTATTTAAATTATTTTTTTTGACCTCATATATTTGACGTCTTATAATTATAATTATACACGTTAATGCATTAATGAAGTCTGTCGACAATCATGTTTAGATTGATATAATCCATGTAACATATATAAAATATTTTATTTATCTTATAATAGATACTAGATATGATACCTCGGTTTTGTTCTGTGACATGTGCATTTTCTTAATAATTCTATGAATTCTATATATGTGGTCCCTACATTGTAATAATTTTAAAATAGCATCAAACAATAAAGTAGAAATACAATTCAATATTTTTTATTGATGAAGTCAAAAAGAAATAATAGCATACATCATAATCATGAAAAATACATTCAAGACTGTGCATGTGTCTTTTTACATATATATAATGCTATTATGTATGGATATATATAATATTTGAATAAATATTTCTTCAATTAAATAAATATTGTTTAATTGAATTTAATCACCTTAAATACAAATATATATAATTATGACGAAATAGATCAAGCCCAAATAATAACTATATATATCACAAATATCCAAAATACATGAATATACAAATTGATGTCTTATAACCCGAATGCATAATTTTTAAAGTCAATTATAAAATAAAATTTTGAGTAAATATATCTTATATATTTTTTTATTATTTTTATTTTATATGCAATGAATGTCAAACTGAAGATCGTAAAAAGATAATTAATTTGATATATTATACGTAAAAAACGGATCAAAAATAAAAAAATATATATATTAAATTAGAAAAAAGAAAATGATAATTTAATAATTAATGCACTACACACACAAATTTGGAAAGGTAATTTTTATATAATTCTAAGTAACGGACTTTAAAAGTTGACCACCAAAAGTTAGCATCGCATTTCAATAGTAATCAATATTTTTAGTGTATATATTTTAATTATTTTTTATAGTCTTGTGAAATGAGCGGGGAAAATTTTGTAATACTATTTATATAAACCTCTCGTTATATATATATATATTAGCAATTTAATATTAGTTGATGTTAATGCATTAATAATTAGAATATCATATTCATTCTTTATTCGGATAATTTTTGGCAGTTTTTTCCCTCATTAATGTGTGCTTAAAAATAGTATAGTTTTAAGATTAATTTTGACATCTTATAATTATAATTGTAAATGTAATGCAATAATAAATATTTCCGCCAATAATGCTTAGATTAATAGTACTTCTTGTGAAGCCACGAAAATATTTTATTTATCTTATATTATTAATTGATATTTTTGGAAGTATAGTTGATGTTAATACAATAATAATTGGAGTTTCATATTTTTGGAATTTAATTTATAATATATATATATATATAAAGATTGTACTATGTTTAAGATTAATTATTCTGTCATCACATATTTTTTGGCTTTGAACAAAAAATAGCTATATCACACATTAATTTTGTCTATAATTATTTTTGTCAATTTTTCACTTATTATTGTGCTTAGAAATAGTGCAGTTTTTGAACTCATTTGAAATCTCATATTTTTGGCATCTTATAAT
The DNA here is from genome assembly GCA_016081115.2 of Rehmannia glutinosa. Classification (NCBI taxonomy): domain Eukaryota; kingdom Viridiplantae; phylum Streptophyta; class Magnoliopsida; order Lamiales; family Orobanchaceae; genus Rehmannia; species Rehmannia glutinosa. The sequence continues at coordinate 54,021,448 of CM071935.1, forward strand.
TGTAATTGTTAAATCTGAATGTATTAATAAAGTTTGTCGGCAATCATGCTTAGATTGGTAGTAATTAGTGTGACGCCAATAAAATTTTTATTTGCCTTATATTGTTAACATATATTTTTTTGCAGTTTAAGATTAGTTGATGTTAATGTATTAATCATAGGGATCTCATATTTTTCTATTAACCGGATTACAACAGTTTGAATTCAAGAAAAAATATATATAAATTCATAGGCACTTGAGTATGATTTTCAAAGTTACATGGGCACCGAATATTTTTTCTTTATTCCATGGTCATAATCATATCATTAATCCTTTTGGGTACGGTTTCATCTTCACGTTTCACTCAAGTGTCGTCTTCATCAAATATTTTGGCAATATTGATAGGATTTGTATTAAATTAGAGTATTTTTCTGAAGTTCTTTTTTTTTTTTATCAACATGAATGTTTTATAGTTAGTTTAATAAATAGTTTTATTTTTGTTTTGTTTCTTTATGATGTTTTGGTTATATTTTATTTAAAAATAATACATGTATATATTAATTCATCTAATTATAAATAAGATATATATTAATTTATATATTTTGTAATGCCTATGTAGTCTGACATAGCTTATTAAATTACATCATTAAATTAGAAATTTATCATAGAAATTACCAATATATCGGCGTACCATAGCAAGTTTCCGAATGAGTCGAATAGGGAGATATGTGAAAGAAAATATTGTCTATCAATTGTCCAATTAAGAGATAATTTAAATTTTTTTATTTTCACAATAATTATAGAATTAATTATAGAAAAAATTAGAAATGTGATTCTTAACATAATACGTATTTTTTAGATACAAATTGTTTGAAAATTAATCAATGAAAATAAACTTTCCAGATAAAATTTTGAATCATGTAATTTACTACATTTGTTTTTAATCACATTAGAATTCTTTTTGTAATAAAGTCTAACTGACAAGAATTAATGAACTAATTATATAAAAAATTAGTATATGATATAATCATATTTTAGTTAAAAAATATTAGAGAAATAGATAAGGTGTCTATATTATATATATTAATTTATCTAACCATAAATAACATAAATATTAATCTATTTATTTATTATTTTATTTGTAAACTCACATACAACAAGCTGATTAAATTACATCATTAAATTTAGAAACTGTTCATAGAAAAATTAACAATGTGTGTATGTACCATGACATATTTTTGAATGAGCCGGATATGGAGATTGTGAAACAAATTACTGTCTATTATTTTCCAAATAAGAGATCATTTCTATATCTATATTGAATTGAGTATAATTAAGGAACTAATTGTAGAAAATTAGAATGTAACACTTACTATAATATGTTTTTGATATAATATGTTTATAAATCAATAAACATAAATTTCTCAAGTGAATTCTTGAATTATAAGAGTGCTACATTTGTTTTTTTTTCTTTTTATCACACTATGCAACAAAGTCTAATTAACAAAAATAATGAGTAACTAATTATAGAAAAATTAACATATGATATGATCTTATTTAGTTTAAAAACATTGATAAAGTTTACATAAATAAGGCATATATATCTACATTAATTTATCTAACTATACATACGAGAATATATATAATATAATAATCTATTATTTATTATTTCATTTAATTTATAATTTGAGCTTATTAAATTACATCATTAAATTACGAATTTATTTATATAAAAGTTAACAACAAACTGTGTACGGTAATAGCATATTTTTGAATGAGCCAGATAAAAAAATTTGGAAAGAGGATATCATCTATCAGTTGTACAATTAAGAGAAAATTCTAATTTCTAGGTTAAACTAACAATAATTATGAAATTAATTATAGCAAATATTTGAATGTGATACTTGTCATAATATATTGTAGATACAATTTATTTATAAAATCAATAAAAAATAACATCCAAGTTAAAATATCGACATATGAGATTTACTATATTTGTATTTAAATGAAATCTAATTCATAAGAATTACAAAACTAATTATAGGAAAAAACAGTATGTGATAGTTAAAAATTATAGAAAATTGACAAGATGTCTATAAGAAGAGATATATATTAGTTATAAATTATTAATAAATTGTTACTTACCATATTAATTTTTTAATTTAGTTGGATGATAAAATAATGAATACAATAAATAAAAGTTATAATTATTTTAGATTATAAATTAATATAATAATAGTATTTAATTTTTGAAATATTTGATGTTTTTCTTAGCATTTGATACTCTTAATGTTAACCACGAACTAACAATAGATTTTCTTCGATTTACAGACTAGTGAAGCTTCATTCGATGAGGATTGAATACGAGAAAAAATTCAAGTTATTATGTTTTTGATTATATTATACCAAGCAAGCAATTTTATGCTTTTTGATTGCAGTATGGTCTTAGTTCAACGGATACACTTTGACATTTAAACTTCATTGGACAATTTGTAAAATATACTTCTTCATAAATATTTTTTTTTATGAAAACATGATAAATTTATATCATATTCATGTTAAGAAAATACTAGTATAATGCCCGTGCGATGCACGGAGTGTAATATAATGTAGAGATGGCAAAATGCGCCGAATCCAACTGGGTAACCCGCCCCCGCCCCGAACCCGATGGGGAATCCCCGCCCCGATTATGTTAATGGGGCGGGGATGGGTTTAGGCCATCCCGCCCCGCCACGACTTTATATATATAATTATATATTAAGTATATTTATAATGTGTATATATTATATATATATATATGAAAATATTATTTTTTAAAAACTTATCATCTAATATTTATTTTTTTAATATACTTAAATAGCTTCTAAAAGTATTAACAAATATAATGTGAAGCCCTCGATTTTTATTCGAACATGTACTTGTATCACGTATCGTCTTTGTACTATTTGACAATTCTACCGCGTCGCTTTGACGGGTAAATATTAATGATAATTACGTTTTTGCCTTAATTTCCTTATTCACTTCTTGTGATCATAATCATTTATTAATTTTATTTCGCATTTATGATCACTTGATTGATCATCACTAATGTTATTTGCGTATCTTTTAGTCACCTTAGAATTTTAAGAGACTAATTATTTAGAGATTTATGCCTTATAGAATTAAGAATTCGATTTAGATTTAATGATCATGAGACTTATAAGTGATCAAGGAGATCACTAATTATTTTGGAGATTGATATTATTCATCTATTATCACCAATTTGGGACAAAAAAAAATGGAAATACCACAAATACCCCTTAAGTGGACGGCCATGATGGGAAATTTGGTGTAGAAATATCTCCCAACTCTTGTACACATACACCTTATGTATTCATCTTGTGTATTTTTACACCATTAATTCAAATCTTATACACAATATCTTATACACCAATTCTTTATTATAAAATCATCCAACATGTTGGAGGCTTCCCAACACCCCATGCCAACATTCTTCTCAATCTTTGCAATTCCATCCTCCCATGCAAGACTATACCTTGACCAAAGTCCTTGTCCCTCATGCTTACTACAATTTACAAGACTTGGAACAAAACACAAAAATCTCTCTCCCTCATGCACACAAAAATCGGCCATTAGGCCATAATACACAAGAATTTTCATTTTTCACCCAACACCTTCATCTCTCAAACCTTTCATCCTCCTTCTCACCAAGAAATCCTCCTACATCTCTCTCTACAATTTTCTTCTCTTCTCTTAAACACTTAGTAAAAATACAAGAACTTTTTCTTCTACTCCATCACAAAAAATTCGAACACCCCCCTACACAAGGTAAGAAATTTTGTTCCTCTTCTTGTCTTGATATCATCTAACTATCTCCTCTCACTTATTAATGTAAGTTTGGATTTTTAATTTTGAGGTTTGCATGGAAGACTTGGAAGATACTAAGGGTCTCACCATCACCTTGAAGAAGACTTCTAGACTTGAAGAAATTTGAAGAATTTGGACTATAAGGTAAGAAATGGGATTTTTGGTACCTTCTTCTTCTCCCCTATTAATTTCGAATTTTAACACCAAAATTATCATTTTGAGGTGATTAGGGGCTGACCTTGGAGCTTTGTTTAAGTGGTGATCAAGTTCTTAAGAGACTATCAATTTTTTACTACAACTTTCAACTACACAAGGTAAGTGTGGTACCTTTGGCCTATCCCTTCTCTTTTTCCCTCCTTGGTTCAAATCTTCATTTTCTAACTCAAAACTCCTTGTATTATTGGACTTAGGGGCTGCCTTAAGTGAGGATTAAAATCCTCAAGGTCTAGTGACACCACTTTACACCAATCAATCGAACAAACAAGGTGGGTGGAAAAATCCTTTCAACTTCTAGGTGTTTTAATTCATAAAAATGCATGTAGTATTTTGTTATTGAGCATTTGAGATATATATTATATATTGCATGCTATTTTCTTGTATCAAGTTGGAAAAATTTCTCAAGTGTTGCTCAAAATGCGATTTACCGAAAATTAGTACATACATGTACACTTTATTGTCATATTTGATAAATTCTTGTATGAGATGGATATGTATGATTATGTCCTTGAAATCTATGTTTTGTATGGCCTATAACCTGGACAAGTCGAGCATAATTGATTAAATTTCGATTTTTGGACTTAAAATGCAAAAATGGAAAGTTGGTGGACTTAAGTGCAAGAAAATAAAACTTAAGGAACCTCTCTGTAAATTTCGATTTTTGGGACTGTACTCAGGTTCAAAAATGATGTTTTGACATTTTAATAAAGTTTTAAGAGTTTTTAGATAAATAAAATCAACCCTTAAAAGCCCAAGGACTAGATTGTAAAATTTGAGAAGTTTAAGGGCTATTTTGCAAATTTCGAAACTGTACCAGACCCTAATTTTAAAATTTGAAATTTTAACTCTTAAGGGACTGGAAATAACATATTTTAAGTGTATTCCAAAAATCCAAGTGTTTAGAGCTTGGAAAGTAATTTTATAAAACTTGAGGGACCAAATTGTAAAAGATTAAACTTGAGGACCCAAATGAAATTTCCAGGACTTATACAGCCCATGTACCTGGAAATACTAATTTACCTATAACATAATTATATTTTGGACCCAAGGTTCAAATTTCATAACAATTGGACCCCTAAAAGCCTTAAAGGCAATTATTTCAAAATGGGACAAAAATGAGATTTTCAAAAGTTAAGGGACCTATACTTATGATGTTTTAAAACTGTTTTTGTCCCAATATCCCACTAACCTTAGTGACATTTTCCAACTGGAATCACATTAGAAGCCCTTCCGGTTTGTGAGTTCCAATTATTTTAAACTTAGGGCCCGAAATGACAATTTTAACAATTTTGGGGCCAATGTGAGAATTTTATAAAACCTCGACCTCAAAACTTTAAAAACCTGAATCTCTGAACAATTTAGAGAATTTAGGAACTGACCTCACAATTTTTCAAGGTCGGGATATTTATTTATTTAACTTTTAACCCCAAAGGTATTGGTTTTGACAAAATGGGGCTAATTGTAAATTTTATTTTTATAAGGACCTAACTCAAGTTATTTTCTTTTAAAGAAACAACCCTGGACCCTCTGACTTTATTATTTAATTAAAATATTTTATTTTCTTAAAAATCCCTTGACTTATCGAATCGTCTTGACCGATTAATACCCGATCGCGGGGCGACTTCCTCGTCTCGCGATTTCGAACCTATAACGGGACCTATGTTCCTCCTAATCCTTAAGATATCAAAGACTACTTATCCTCCCGATAATTATCTTCATCTCAATAACTCCACCAACGCCATAACTCTCTTGTGCAAAATTTGAGAACTTTTCATGAACAGCTTCCCGAATCAATAATACTCGACTGCCTGGTTGACTACTTGAACGTGTACTTAATTTCCTGCCTGAGTCAACTTAGTGTGTCGAGCTCACAGTCGGAATGGATACGTCGGGGATGGAACCGGCAGCTCGGCTGCTATTCCACTCTCGCCCCATCGCCCTAATCCCCAACCGAGGGACGGAGTTTGTCCAGTGGGGAAGCGGGTCGTAGTACTTGAGGTATAATCATGATTATGACAAACCGAGCCTTGCTAGCTCCACGTGGATTTTGTCTTTGCCTATGGAGCGATAAGGTGACGGGTCTTGGACCATCTTGCTCGGGAGTTACAAGGAAGAACGAAGGAATCGCTGTTCCGATCCACACGATTAGGAGTTAATCGGACCCGCTTGGTTGGCGCTACAAACCGCACGCAACCGCTACTTGTCTTGCATAGGATTGGCGTTACAAACCGCACGCAATCCTCATATTTGCTTGGACCATAGTGCCCGCTTGACCATGAATCGTTTTTCTTAAATCAGTATAAGTATATTACTTAATATGTTTATCACGACGCTTGTGGATCGTGTGTGAAATCATGCATCATCTCTCACGCATTTTCGCACAACTAAATTCTCGCATTAACTATTTATATCGCCACACTTACACACGATCACCCCATCCACCGAGAATTCTGTCTCATTCCCTCCCCGTTTTCTAACCTTTAGATGAAGAGTACGCTCAAGACACCGAACCTGGCTGATTGAATCCCTATCTGATGTGGAGCGACATTTCCGTTTATTTTTATTTGTTGTTGGACTCCTTCATTTTATTTTGTTTGACTTGTAAGTTAATTAAGATAATCTTTTGGGTTGTATTCGGATCTTCGCCGGACCTTAAGATGTAATTTGTACGTGGTTATTTTAATTCCGCTGCATTAGACTCTATTTCCCTTGGAGTTTTGTATCTTTGGTTTCGACTGTTGATTTATTTCTGTTTAAGTGATTGATCGTTGTCGCGTCACGTTTGGGGCGTGACATATAACACATAAATTTAACAAAATATATATATGTTTTTGTTAAAATATATAAATTGAAAATTAAAACTATTATTTAAAAATTAAAAAAATACAAATGGGGATACCCACTCCCGTCCCGATCACGCCCCGACCTTTAGTGGGGCGGGTATGGGAATGCCAAAACCCGCCCCAACCCGCCCCGTTGCCACTCCTAATATAATGGAGTATTGTGTAATTTTGATATTAAGAAATATATACATTATAAGAATGCTAATTAGGTGGGGTGAGTGGGTATCACAAGACCCAAACCCACCCTGACATCTGAACGGGAAAAATAATGGATGATTTATTAAATAATACTTATGTAATATATTTTTACAAAATATTATGTAAAAAATCTAACAACAAAATTAAAATTTTAGTAACATGAGAAGAATAAAAAAATAAATTATATATTTGAAGCAAATTAATACAACTATTAACAACACTTGTTAAGTTATTTAAAATTTTAATAATTATATGTTCACTTGATTTTCGACAATTAAATCAAATTAGATCAATTGAGACATAGTTGGATTTATACCAATAAATAACTATATACATCAACATAATCAAAAGGAATATGAGTGTCATTTGTTTTTCTCAATAACAATATCGTTATACTCAAATCATGATTCTCTGAAAGCAAAACCATATTATAACATAAATGAATGGATAATAATTATTAACAAACAAATATAGCATATCAAAAGAACAAATAAATAGCATTTTCTTTATGTAATAGGTATTTAAATAATTTAGATGTTATTGGATTTTTTTATCCAAATTTTTACGTCTTTTATTATAATAACTTTAAATTTACTTTAATACTTTTTAGATTTTATCTAATTAAGACTTATCAAATAAATTTTAAATTTATTTTATTATTCTAAGGCTTTGTTTCATAATTTTTTATTTATTTATAATATTTTGTGCATTCTTGGATAATTTTAGATTTATTAAATATTTATAGATATTATATGCTTGTTTTTTTATTTTATATTTTTAATTTTTTTATTGTCGGTCTTTTCAAAAATATTTTGATTTATTTTTTTGTATAATTTTATTCATTAATAAATTCTAAATTTAATTTCCTGGGTACTTTTCTTCAGTAGTAATATTTTCATTTATATAATATAGGTAAACTACTAAATTTATATAAAATATTAATATATATATATATATAATAAAATTTAATGATATTTTATACAATTACAAATTTATCTAAGATATAAATAATTATTAAAATTTGTTTCTTAATTTTTGGATTTCTTAAATAGTTCTCAGATTTTATTTCAATTATTTTATATTTAGATTATTGTTATATTTTACTCTAAATAAGATATTATTCTAAGTTGGTAAGTATTAAAATCCAATTCTGAACAAAAAGATTTATTATTTAAAATTAAGAAGATGTAAAATTGGAAACCAATTAAAATATTAAATCAACATTACATGCACATCATATAGACAAGAAAATAAAACCTATCAAATTAAAATCAGACACACAATTTATCAAAATTAGCACTGTTATTTATTACATTCAGATTTTGTCTATATATAATACAAACCTTAATTCCCTAAATTAAAATTTTCACCATGTCACGCCCCAAACGGGACGCGACGATGATCCACAACTTAAATACAAATAACCAAACAGTCTAGACGAGTATCATCGAGAACCCAATGAAACAGAGTCAAAATAGCAGCGGAAATAAAATAACAAGCACAACTTACAGTCCACAATCCATAATCCAAATTACATCCTCGAAAATCAACCAACGATAACAACTTAAAAGTCAAAGGGTCCTACGCCCTTCAGTTACAAACCGGAATGGAAAGAAAATAAAATAGTCCAACAGCAATCGAAAGAAATGAGTCCATCAATAACAACAAGAAGTAGTAAATCCAACAAGCGGAGTACAAGGGCTCAATCAAGGCTTCGGTTCAAAGATCTTCCACGAAGTCCTCATCTAAAGGTTAGAAAACAGGTGGGGATGAGACAAAAATCTCAGTGGATGGGGTGATCGTGTGCAAGTGTGGCGATATATAGTTAATGTGAGAAAACATGATTATATGAAAACGCGTGAGTATGATGCATGAATTCACACACGATTCATAAGCCGTGATAAATATATTTAAATAATATACTTATACGATTCGAGAAAAAGCGAGTTCATGGTCACACAGCACTATGTGATTCGGTCCAAGACAGGTAGGATTGCGTACGGAAATGTAACGCCAATCCCATGCAAGGCAATTAATGGTTGCGCACGGATTTGTAGCGCCAACCAATGCAAAACAAGTAGCGATTGCGCACGGATTTGTAGCGCCAACCAAACGGATCCAATAACTCCGAAATCGTGTGGATCGATACCGATTCCTTCGTTCTTCCTTGTAACTCCCAGTGCGGGATGGTCCAAGACCGGCCACCTTATCGCTCCATAGGCAAAGACAAAATCTACAAAGTGGAGCTTGCAAGGCTCGGACCTGTCATAATCATGATTATACCTCAAGTACTACGACCCGCTTCCCGACAAACTCCGTCCTCGCCTGCGGGATTAGGGCGGGGCCGGAAGAGTGGAATAGCAGCCGAGCGCCCGGTTCCATCCCCCGATGTATCCATTCCGATCGTGAGCTCGACACACCAAGTTGACTCAGCAGAAAGTAAATACAAGTACAGGCAAATCCAACCAGGCAATGAGTATTATTAATTCAGGGAAGCAGTTCAGGAAAATTTCTAAAATAACGCGAGGGCAATTTTGGCGTTGGTGGAGTTTTTGGATGAAGATGATTATTGGAAGGATAAGCAACCTTCGATATCTTGAAAGATTAGGTGGAACATAAGTCCCGTTATAGATTCAAATCGCAAGGCGAGGAAGTCGCTCCGCGATCGGGTATTAATCGGTCAAATTGATCCAATAAGTCAAGGGTTTTTGGGAAAATAAAATACTTTAATTAAATCTCCAAGTCAGAGGGTCCAGGGCTATTTTAGTAAAAAAAAGAAAATAATTTGAGTTAGGTCCTTTATAAAAGAAAAATTGTAATTTAGCCCCGTTTTGTAAAAACCAACACTTTAGGGGTTAAAAATTGAATAAATAAATATCCTGACCTTGAAAAATTATGAGGTCAGTTCCTAAATTCTCTAAATTGTCCAGAGATTCAGGTTTTTAAAGTTTTGAGGTCGAGTTTTTATAAAATTCTCACATTGGCCACAAACTTGTAAAATTGCCAATTCGGACCTTAAGTTTAAAATAATCGGAACTCACAAATCGGAAGGGCTTTTAATGTGATTCCAGTTGGAAAATGTCACTAAGGTTAGTGGGATATTGGGACAAAAGCAGTTTTTAAAAGAAATAAGTGTAGGTCCTTTAACGTTTGAAAATATCATTTTTGTCCCATTTTGAAATAATTGCTTTAAGGTTTTTAGGGGTCCAATTGTCATGAAATTTGAACCTTAGGTCCAAAATATTATTAGGTTATAGTTAAGTTAGTATATCCAGGTGCATGGGCTGCATAAGTCCCGGAAATTTCATTTGGGTCCTCAAGTTTAGTATTTTACACATTAGTCCCTCAATTTTAGTAAAATTGCTTTCCAAGCCCTAACCACTTGGATTTTTGGAATACTTTTAAAATATGTAATTATCAGTACCTTAAGAGTAAAAATTTCAAATTTTAAAGTTTAGGTCTGGTGCAATTTTAAAAATTGCAAAGTAGCCCTTAAACTTTTAAAATTTTACAATCTAGTCCTTGGGCTTTTAAAGGTTGATTTTATTTATCTTAAAACTCTTAAAACTTTATTAAAATGTCCAAAAGTCATTTTTGAACCTGAGTACAGTCCCAAAAATCGAAATTTGCAGAGGGGTCCTTTAACTTTTATTTTCTTGCAATTTAGTCCACCAACTTTCCATTTTTACATTTTTAAGTCCAAAATTGAAATTTAATCAATTATGCTCGACTTTTCCAGGTTATAAGGCATCCAAAACATGGATTTTAAAGATCATACACATGCATGTCCAATACATACAAGAATTCATCAAATAAAACATTAAATTGCACATGCATGCACCTAAAATTCAATAAATAGTAATTTTGAGCAACTCTTGAGAATTTTCATGACTTGATACATAAAATTGACATGCAATACATAGATTATATATATCTCAAGGCTCATGATCAAATTTTCTACATGCATTTTAATAAAAACACCTAATAGTTGGAAAATATTTTTCCACCCACCTTAAAATTGGAAATTGTGAAATAAAAGGATAAACTTCACAATTTTTGGATGAGGCTTCTTAGGTCAGCCCCTAAGTCAAGAAATATCAAAAATTTGAAGTTAGAAAAATGAGAGAAAAATTAAGGAGATAAGAAAATGAGAAGGACTACACTTTACCTTGTGTAGTAGGTGATTGGAGACTAGTTGAAGCTTAAAAATTGGAAATTTTGGTTCAACTCCAAAATCACCTAAGGTCAGCCCCTATTTCTCAAAAATGAAAAAGGGGTGTTAAAATTTAAAAAAAAAATAAAAGAAGAAGGAAAATACACTAGAGTCCATTATCTTACCTTGTAGTCAAAATTCTCTACTAGTTGTTCTTCAATTCTTGAAGTCCTTCTTCAAGATGATGTCAAGCTCTAATCTTCAAATGGTCTTCTAAATATACCTCCAAAACCAAAATTAACTTAAGTCAAGAAGTGAAAAAGAGGTAGGTAGATGCTATCAAGATAAATTGGAGAACAATATTCCTTACCTTGTAGTAGGAGTGTTCGACTTTGATGAAGAATAAGGAGAGAATTCTTGAAATATTTTCTAAGTGTTGAAGAAGAAAGTAAGAAGAAAGAGTAGAGAGAAGTAGGGAGTTTAGAGAGGAGGAGGATTTTGTGTTGGAGATTAGAAGGTGTTGGTGATTTTGTTCATTTTCCTTGTATGTGGCCGTCCACATTGATGAGAGAGGGGGAGGAAATTTTGTTTAATTGTGTCTTGCATTTTGGCTCATGCATGGGGAACATTTTGAAGGTCAAAGGTATGGGCATGAGAATGTTTGAATGGAATGTTGGAAGACTTCCAACATGTTGGCAAAAATAATATTAAAGAAGTAATGTAAGAGATGATGTGTATAATGTTTGAATTAATGGTATAATTATACACAAGATTACTAATATAAGGTGTAGGTGTACAAGAGTTGGATGATATTTTTACTCCAAAAATATCATCATGGCCGTCCATACTAGGGGCTTTATGGTAATTCCATTTTTTTTTGTCCCAAATTTGATGATAATAGATGAAATATATCAATCTCCAAAATAATTAGTGATTTCCTTGATCACTTATGAGTCTCATGATCACTTAATCTAAATTAAAATCTTAATTCTATAAGGTAAAAGTCTCTAAAATAAATAGTCTCTTAAAATTCTAAGATGACTAATAAATACAAAGATAGTAATAATGATCAACCAAGTGATCATAAATGCAAAAATAGAATTAATAAAGATCATGATCACAAGTAATAAAATGAAATAAAGTACAAAATGTATATATTATTAATAATTACCCGTCAAAATGACGCGGTAAAATAGTCGATCAAATGTATAAACGACAATAAGGATCAATTATAAGCTCGGAAAAATCAGGGCTTCACATCCTCTCCTGCTTAAAAGAATTTGGTCCCCAAATTCTCTTCAGAATAGTTCTGGATATTGATTCCTCGTGTCTTCTTCTATCTCCCACGTTGCGTCTTCGTCTCGGTTGTGATTCTGCCACACCACTTTAACCATCGGAATTTCTCTCTTACGCAACTGTCGTACCTGTTGATCAATGATCCGGATCGGCCTCTCGGTGTAGGATAGATTTTCCATTAGAGGAGGAGTATCACGAGTGATGATGTGTTCGGGATTTGGTTGATACTTCTTCAATCTCGATACGTGGAATACATCGTGCATTCCCGCATATGGTGCTGGTAACTCAAGTCGGTAGGCTAACTTCCCGATCCTGTGTAAAATCTGGTAAGGTCCAACATATCTCGAACTCAACTTGCCTCCTTTCTTCGGATTGATTAATCCTTTCCGTGGTGAGAGTCTGAGAAATACTTCATCACCGACTTCAAATTCTAAATCCTTTCTTCTCTTGTCCGCGTAACTCTTTTGGCGGCTTTAAGCTGTGCAAATCCGCTCCTTGATCAGCTTGACCTTCTCCATGGCCTCCTGAACTAAGTCGACCTTTGGAATCGATGGCGACTTTCGTTTCTCTTTCGAGTCCATTGGTCATCAATCTCCCAGTGTAGTGGGGATCTACATTTTTGCCCATATAATGCCTTGTTGGGTTCCATCCCAATCGTGGCCTGATAACTGTTATTGTAGGCGAACTCGGCTAATGGTAAGTGTGAATCCCAACTTCCTTGGAAATCCAATGTGCAGGCTCGCAGCATATCTTCAAGGGTTTGGATTGTTCGCTCAGACTGTCCATCGGTTTGTGGATGTGTTGTTGTGCTGAAACTTAGCGAGGTACCCAATTTCTCGTGCAAGCATTTCCAAAATCTGGAGACAAACCTCGGGAATCTGTCAGATACTACGCCGATCGGTACTCCATGCAAATCGAATGATTTCTGATATAAGTCTCGGCAAGTTTCTCGCAAGCTATCGTTTTCTTGATGGGTAAAAAGTGTGCGATTTCGTGAGTCGGTCTCACGACTACCCAAATAGCATCATGGCCTCCTCTAGTCCTTGGTAGATCCGTAACGAAGTCCATCGTTATGTGTTCCCATTTCCACTCGGGAATTCTCAATGGTTGTAGTAAACCAGGCATTTGGCCGTTGGTGTTTCGCTTTTACTCGTTGACAAGTCAAACATCTCTTAGCAACGAATTCCGCTTACCTGGTTCTTCATGTTTACCCACCAATAACTCCATTTCAAATCCTTATACATCTTGTTTCCTCCGGGGATGTATAGTGTATTTTGAACGGTGTGCCTCTGCACAGATTCTATTCCTAATCGCTCGTCATTATTCTAAGACACACACTCGATTAGGAATCGATAACTCCATCTTCAGTGCACCGAGAATTCCGATCTTTCTCCTTTAAGTATCTTTTCCTTGATTTTGAAGATGTGCATCTTTCTCTTTGCTTCTTTGATCTCTCACAGATCGGGTTTAATCGAAATGTTAGCATACGAAATCTAAGTATTGGTTCTCGTCAGATTCCAATTGCTCAGCTCTTCTAATGATTCCCACTCTCGAATCATAAGCCTAGCTAAGCTCGCCTTTCTGCTTAGAGCGTCTGCTACGACGTTAGCTTTCCCGGGATGGTATTGAATCTGAAAGTGATTGTCCTCAATCAACTCCATCCATCTCCGTTGCCTCAGATTGAGGTCTTTATGAGAGAATAGATACTTCAAGCTCTTATGATCCGTGAAAACCGTGAATGTTGCTCCGTAGAGATAGTGTCTCCATTTCTTTAACGCGAAAACTATCGCTGCCAATTTCAAGTCATGCGTTGGATAATTGGCTTCATACAGCTTGAACTTTCGTGATGCGTAAGCGATAACTTTTCCTTCCTGCGTGAGCACTGCTCCTAGTCCTTTTTTTGATGCATCACTGTAGACGATAAAGTTTTCGGTCCCCTTTGGAAGGGCTAAGACTGGAACTATAGTAAGTCGTTTCTTCAGCTCTTGGAAACTCGCCTCGTATTTGTCATTCCACTCAAACTTGACTTGCTTCTGGGTTAGTCGAGTGAGTGGTAAACTATCTTGGAAAAATCCCTGGATAAATCTTCGATAATATCCACTAGTCTAGAAACTCGATTTAAGATTCTGCACTCAGATTGTTTCCATTCAACCACTGTCTGTACCTTTGAGGATCTACCGCAATCCCGGTCCGGATACTATGTGTCCCAAGAACGCGACTTCACTAAGCTAAAATTCGCACTTGTCGAATTTGGCATACGACTTATGCTCGTAGTGTCTCAAAAACGATTTTCGGATGACGTTCATGCTCCTCTCTAGACTTAGAGTATACGAGTATGTCATCGTGAATATCACCACGAATTGATCCAAATAAGGTTGAAAGACTCGATGCATCGGTCCATAAATGCTGCTTGGTGCATTCGCCGATCAAGGGCATCACTACAAACTCGTAGTGTCCATATCGGGTTTGAAATGCGTTTTGGAAATGTCTTCTTCGGATCTTGATTGGTAATATCCTTGTTGTAAATCAAACTTTGAGTATACCGTCGGTCCTTGAAGTTGATCAAATAGTTCGTCTATCCTTGGGAGGGGATATTTGTTCTTGATGGTCACACTATTAAGACCACGATAATCTATACATAGTCTTAAGGTGCCATCCTTCTTTTTGACAAACAAAGACAGTGCTCCCCAAGGGACGTACTGGTCGGATAAATCCCACATCCATCGGCCGTAATTGCATTTTCAGCTCTTGTAACTCAAGAGGAGCCATTCTATACGGTGTTCTAGCGATCGGGCGGCCCCCAGAACACCTCGATGGTGAACTCCGACTTCCCTATCCTGGAGGGACAAGTGGTGAGTTCTTGTGGAAATACATTCGTATATTCGATACTATAGGTACTTGGTTAATTTGTGTCTCAACCGTGGGTTTGTTAATTACAAACGCCAAGTACCCCTGAGCCCCTCTAGTGATTGCCTTCCTCGCTTTCATTGCTGAAATGATTGGGGCAATCTTAACTCATGCCCTTCCCGAAATTTCCACTTCGAGTTTTCCGGGTTCACATAGCTTAATGGACTTGTTATGGCAGTCCATTTGTGCATGGTGTGCAGATAACCAGTTCATTCTCAATATCACGTCGTATTCGGATATAGGTAATAAGATCAAATCGGCAGGAAAATTTATCTCAGCAATCTTAACTTCGCATGTATTATAGATAATATATGTTATCTGACTTGCGCCCATAGGAGTTGACACTTCTAGACATATAGGCATATGTTCCATGCATGCATGCAGTTTGTGTACAAAATGCGGTGCAACAAATGAATGCATTGATCCAGGGTCGAACAATATTTTAGCGTAGTAGTTAGATACTAGAAGCGTACCTTCCACCACGTCTGTTGCCTCTGGAGCCTCTCTGTCCGGCTAGTGCAAATGCTCGGCGGGCATCCTTGCCCGACACCCTGGCCATTTCCGCTTCGTGGGCTGCGTTTGTTTGGTTCGGTCCTCGTGATTGGCAATCTTTCACCGATGATCGATTACACACAACAAACACCTTCCTTGTTTACGCCAACGATTATTAGCGTAATTGTCCGGTTTACGGCAATATGCACACAATTGACCCGGCTTTCCTTGATCTGGTCCCTTTCTTTATCTCTGCCTTATTAATCGGTCCCTTCGAAACTTAGCAGCGGTTTAGATGGTTGTCCCACAGCCTATCCTCTTAAGACTATTCGATGGCCTACTCTGTTGAATGGTCCAATACGGTTCAAGATCGACCGACTCAATGCGGAGAGCTGCCTTTACCGCGATCGAGTAGGTTGTCGGTTCAACGATCAGCGATTGTTTCGAAGTTCAGTTTCAATCCTCGAGTGAACTTGTAAAGCTTACCCTCTTGCATCGATTGTCCCAGAGCATACTTGGACAATCGGTGAGATTCAGACTTATCTTGAGCTACATCGGAGTTCCCTTACCTCAACTGTGGAATTCATCTCGGCGTGCCTCTTTCACAACCGTGGAATATCTGTTCATTGAACTCGGCCAAGAAATTTCCCCATGTTCAGCTACCCGGTCCTGTTCCCATCATCTTTGTTTGCCCTCCACCGAGTCTCTAGCAGCCGATTCCAGCATTTAAATACGGCGAGTGTGACTTTCTCGCTCATCCGAGTATTGGAGAGCGTTGAAGATATTCTCCAATTTCTCTACCCATTCTTCTCGCTTCAAATCATCCGGCTCTCCTAAGAAGGTGGTGGGTCGAACAGTAGAAATCGCTCCAACGTGCAATCGTTCGCCTCAGCGGGTTTGGGAGCACGAGGTTGAGGCTCGCTGTTGCCTCATGAAAACCAGATATTTGTTGCGGGGCTCGTGCGGTCAAGTTGTCTCCTGCAGCAGTGGAGGAGGCGGTGGTAATTCGGGGAGGGTACCGGCCCCTGGGTACGCCGTCATCCCCTCGTGGAACGCGGCGAGGTCTCCCACGTCATCGATGTTCGGCCATTCTCAGATCTTGAAGTGTTAGTTGCGGTTCACGAGTAGATGAATACAATAATTATTTGCATAAAGCAAGTTATATCGTAGGGAAAGTAACAACAAAACTAAGGCGGATCACCAAAGGTAAAGGAAAGATAAGGAGGGAATAAGGAAAGAATGAACAAAGAAAGTCATCAAGAATCAACTAAGTCAAGACAAGTATGACTATGGAACCTCAAAATATGTGTTCTAACTTAGTTCAAACATCAATAAGGCGGTTCTATGCCAATTTGAAATCGATTTCACACTTAATTGGTCAAGTCACAGATTACCCAAAACACGTACCAATGGTCATATCTCGGGTCATTTCGGTGTAAGTTTCCATCTTACTAGCCGAGCTCGATACACATTCTAATCGTCACGCCCAAACGGACGCGACGACGATCCACAACTTAAATACAAATAACCAAACAGATCTAGACGAGTATCATCGAGAACCCAATGAAACAGTCAAAATAGCAAATGAAATAAAATAACAAGCACAACTTACAGTCCACAATCCATAATCCAAATTACATCCTCGAAAATCAACCAACGATAACAACTTAAAAGTCAAAGGGTCCTACGCCCTTCAGTTACAAACCGGAATGGAAAGAAAATAAAATAGTCCAACAGCAATCGAAAGAAATGAGTCCATCAATAACAACAAGAAGTAGTAAATCCAACAAGCGGAGTACAAGAGCTCAATCCAAGGTCGGTTCAGCATCTTCCACGAAGTCCTCATCTAAAGGTTAGAAAACGGTGGGGATGAGACAAAAATCTCCGTGGATGGGGTGATCCGTTTGAAGGGTTGGCGATATATAGTTAATGTGAGAAAACAATTATATGAAAACGCGTGAGTATGATGCATGAATTCACACACGATTCATAAGCGTCGTGATAAATATATTTAAATAATATACTTATACGATTCGAGAAAAAAGATTCATGGTCACACAGCACTATGTGATTGATCAAGACAGTAGATTGCGCACGGAAATGTAACGCTAATCCCATGCAAGGCAATTAATGGTTTGCACGGATTTGTAGCGCCAACAAATGCAAAACAAGTAGCGGTTGCGCACGGATTTGTATCGCCAACCAAAAACAGTCCGATAACTCCGGAATCGTGTGGATCGACAGCGATTCCTTCGTTCTTCCTTGTAACTCCCAGCAGATGGTCCAAGACCGGTCACCTTATCGCTCCATAGGCAAAGACAAAATCCACAGTGGAGCTTGCAAGGCTCGGACCGTCATAATCATGATTATACCTCAAGTACTACGACCCGCTTCCCTTGGACAAACTCCGTCCCTCGATTTGCGGGATTAGGGCGATGGGCCGGAAGAGTGGAATAGCATCCGAGCTGCCCGGTTCCGTTCCCGACGTATCCATTCCGACTGTGAGCTCGACACACCAAGTTGCCTCGGGCAGAAAGTAAATACAAGTACAGCAACAACCAGCAATGAGTATTATTGATTCAGGGAAGCGATTCAGGAAAATTTTTGAAATAACGCGAGGGCAATTTTGGCGTTGGTGGAGTTTTTGGATGAAGATGATTATCGGAAGGATAAGCAACCTTCGATATCTTGAAAGATTAGGTGGAACATAAGTCCCGTTATAGATTCAAATCGCAAGGCGAGGAAGTCGCTCCGCGATCGGGTATTAATCAGTCAAATTGATCCGATAAGTCAAGGGTTTTTGGGAAAATAAAATACTTTAATTAAATTTCCAAGTCAGAGGGTCTAGGGCTATTTTAGTAAAAGAGAAAATAATTTGAGTTAGGTCCTTTATAAAAGAAAATTTTCAATATAGCCCCGTTTTGTAAAAACCAACACTTTAGGGGTTAAAAATTGAATAAATAAATATCCCGACCTTGAAAGATTATGAGGTCAGTTCCTAAATTCTATAAATGTTCCAGAGATTCAGGTTTTTTAAGTTTTGAGGTCGAGTTTTTGTAAAATTCTCACATTGGCCCCAAACTTGTAAAAATTGTCAATTCGGACCTTAAGTTTAAAATAATCGGAACTCACAAATCGGAAGGGCTTTTAATGTGATTCCAGTTGAAAAATGTCACTAAGGTTAGTGGGATATTGGGACAAAAGCAGCTTTTAAAAGAAATAAGTGTAGGTCCTTTAACTTTTGAAAATATCATTTTTGTCCCATTTTGAAATAATTGCCTTTAAGGTTTTTAGGGGTCCAATTGTCATGAAATTTGAACCTTGGGTCCAAAATATAATTAGGTTATAGTTAAGTTAGTATTTTCAGGTGCATGGGCTGCATAAGTCCCGGAAATTTCATTTGGGTCCTCAAGTTTAGTATTTTACACATTAGTCCCCCAATTTTAGTAAAATTGCTTTCCAAGCCCTAACCACTTGGATTTTTGGAATACTTTTAAAATATGTAATTCCCAGTACCTTAAGAGTAAAAATTTCAAATTTTAAAGTTTAGGTCTGGTGCAGTTTTAAAAATTGCAAAGTAGCCCTTAAACTTTCAAAATTTTACAATCTAGTCCTTGGGCTTTTAAAGGTTGATTTTATTTATCTTAAAACTCTTAAAACTTTATTAAAATATCCAAAAGTCATTTTTGAACCTGAGTACAGTCCCAAAAATCGAAATTTGCAGAGAGGTCCTTTAACTTTTATTTTCTTGCAATTTAGTCCGCCAACTTTCCATTTTTACATTTTTAAGTCCAAAATTAAAATTTAATCAATTATGCTCGAATTTTCCAGGTTATAAGGCATCCAAAACATGGATTTTAAAGATCATACACATGCATGTCCAATACATACAAGAATTCATCAAATAAAACATTAAATTGCACATGCATGCACCTAAACTTCAATAAATAGTAATTTTGAGCAACTCTTGAGAATTTTCATGACTTGATACATAAAATTGACATGCAATACAAAGATTATATATATCTCAAGGCTCATGATCAAATTTTCTACATGCATTTTAATAAAAACACCTAATAGTTGGAAAATATTTTTCCACCCACCTTAAAATTGGAAATTGTGAAATAAAAGGATAAATTTCACAATTTTTGGATGAGGCTTATTAGGTCAGCCCCTAAGCCAAGAAATATCAAAAATTTGAAGTTAGAAAAATGAGAGAAAAATTAAGGAGAAAAAAGAAGGAGATAAGAAAATGAGAAGGACTACACTTTACCTTGTGTAGTAGGTGATTGGAGACTAGTTGAAGCTTAAAAATTGGAAATTTTGGTTCAACTCCAAAATCACCTAAGGTCAGCCCCTATTTCTCAAAAATGAAAAAGGGGTATTAAAATTTGAAAAAAAAAATAAAAGAAGAAGGAAAATACACTAGAGTCTATTATCTTACCTTGTAGTCAAAATTCTCTACTAGTTGTTCTTCAATTCTTGAAGTCCTTCTTCAAGATGATGTCAAGCTCTAATATTCAAATGGTCTTCTAAATGTACCTCCAAAACCAAAATTAACTTAAGTCAAGAAGTGAAAAAGAGGTAGGTAGATGATATCAAGATAAATTAGAGAACAATATTCCTTACCTTGTAGTAGGAGTGTTCGACTTTGATGAAGAATAAGGAGAGAATTCTTGAAAAAATTTCTAAGTGTTGAAGAAGAAAGTAAGAAGAAAGAGTAGAGAGAAGTAGGGAGTTTAGAGAGAAGGAGGAGGATTTTGTGTAGGAGATTAGAAGGTGTTGGTGAAAATGAACAAATTTTGTTCATTTTCCTTGTATGTGGCCGTCCACATTGATGAGAGGGGGAGGAAATTTTGTTTAATTGTGTCAGATTTGCATTTTGCCTCATTTAACATTTTGAAGGTCAAAGGTATGGGCATGAGAATGTTTGAATGGAATGTTGGAAGACTTCCAACATGTTGGCAAAAATAATATTAAAGAAGTAATGTAAGAGATGATGTGTATAATGTTTGAATTAATGGTATAATTATACACAAGATGACTAATATAAGGTGTAGGTGTACAAGAGTTGGATGATATTTTTACTCCAAAAATATCATCATGGCCGTCCATACTAGGGGCTTTATGGTAATTCCATTTTTTTGTCTCAAATTTGATGATAATAGATGAAATATATCAATCTCCAAAATAATTAGTGATTTCCTTGATCACTTATGAGTCTCATGATCACTTAATCTAAATTAAAATCTTAATTCTATAAGGTAAAAGTCTCTAAAATAAATAGTCTCTTAGAATTCTAAGATGACTAATAAATACAAAGATAGTAATAATGATCAACCAAGTGATCATAAATGCAAAAATAGAATTAATAAAGATTATGATCACAAGTAATTAAATAAAATGAAATAAAGTACAAAATATATATATTATTAATAATTACCCGTCAAAATGACGCGGTAAATAGTCGATCAAATGTATAAACGACAATAAGGATCAATTATAAGCTCGAAAAAATCGGGGCTTCACACCATAAAATTAAAATAGTATATATAGTATGTAGTTTAGGCGAGAAGTTTTTTGTAATATTAATTATAGAGTCTTCTTTTTTTATATATAGAGATTATATTTTATAATTTTTTGTAATTTTGTTTTCTTGGAAATCTGATTGAACACAATCCGTACACGTGCTACAATCAATGAACAAATTATCTTAACAATTTCGGTGGCCAAAAATAGTCAGATTAGTGTTTACGGAGAGTCCATTTTTTGAATCTAGAACTTTCATATTTCTTTGTGATATTATTTCATAAATTCTGTAATTTCGACAAATTTCTTTTTTGCTATTTTTTCAATAAAACATGTAACTGATAATCCATTTTTATAAGTCGTTATCTGTTGTTACGGCACAATTGAAGTCTTGTTGTATTTTTTTTTTGGCCGATTTGAATCGGTTTTAAGATTAATTTTTCGAAATAGCTCGATCTGCCATCAAAAAAAAAGATAAGTCATTTTTCTTTTTTTTTTTTACTGTTTTTTATGTTCATTCTGTTTTATAATATTTTATAATATTTTGTAATTTTGTTTTATGGGAAATGTTACTATTGCAATATATCATTACTGTTAAATGATTTTTGTGTCTGATGTTCTTTCTTTGGTTTATCTTTAATATTAGGATCTTTTTCAATATTTTATATATCGATTTTTTACTTTAATAATATGATGAAATTTTAGTTAATCTTTTTCAGATGTATTTTGTTCTTCAAAAAATCAATAACTTAAGAAATCTTTTTTGCGAAAAAAGGTAACGTGGATAAATTTATTCTTTCCTCTGAGAATAATTTTTAGAATGATTAATTATTTGACTTTTATTCAAAAAAACAATTTCGTTCTTTTTTAATTTTCGTGTACTCATTTTTTGAAAATTAGCAATTTGAAACTTCCTAATGGTAGCATGGATGATGAATTTGGTTTTCCTACCATAAATAATGACAAAATAATTACTATATTACAAATTAAAAATAGATAAATTAAAAAATGCAACAAAAAAGACTCTTACAACGTTGTCTTGAAAATCGCATTGCAGACTTAACACTTGATTCTTGTCGTAATATAATGGTTTCTTATACACCAACCTTAGTTTGACAGCCCACTGAGTCTTATTCATGTTCAGGTCACATATGAGAGTAATAAATTGAGTCATTGTTATTTCTTTTTGTATTATGAATCGCGAAAGAGAGAACATGTGTTTGATAATGCAATTTTGAACGCTAAACAAAAAATGAATCAGCATTACGTATTTATAGGCATGATGATATTACTGTTTAGGAAAATAAATCAATATATAGATATAAATGTCTATACACGCCTAAATTATAATTATTATATTATTGTTATTATTTATATGCATATATGCATCAGTTACAAACTATGATTTATTGCAAAATTTAGCCTGCTTATATTAATATGTTGATTCATTAAAAATGGTGGTTATTACTTTTATGTATATATTTATGTTACAATTTTTAATCAGTTTGGAAATTCTTATTGATCGGAATATGCGTACTAATATAATAGTGTGTTTATCTTTAGTTGTTAATATTAAACACGAATTTCTATATAAAACACCAATCAACATTGAATTGTTTGACTTCTAATATTAGAATCTGATTGATATTTCCAAAAAATAACTGATCGTATATATTTGTTAATAATTAGCAGTATAGTGTGATTTGGTTATTTTTGGAAATTATCATAATACAACATATGTTATACTTGTATTTGATAGAGAATTATAATTATAATATTATTTTATCCATTAGTTACCGATTATGATTTTAAAAAAAAATAGGATACTTATCTATATATGTAATAAACTAACAAATATAAATTATAGCCATGTTCATTATGTATATCTCCGTAATAACTTTTATGATTTTGGAATTTTTCTTTGACCACGACATTAGTACAACAATAATATCTGATCTTTTATTCTGATCTTTTATTTGTTAATATGTAGCCTTAAATTGTGATTAGATTATTTACGGAAATTATCAACATAAAATATATGTCATAGCTGTTTTATTTAGAGAGATATTTGCTATATGAAATTTATATTCCAAAATTTATTGAGATTCTGTTAGAAAAAAAATCCATAATTCAAGCTAAATTTACGAATTTAAAACACATGACTGGATACCACTAGATTTATCAAATAAGGAATGTTACATTTCGTTTTTAGCAACACCTTTTAGGCTGAAAAACATAAATAGAAACAATTTTGCTTTATATATATATAGATTTGATTAACAATGTGAAGTATTCATTTTTTTCAACAATACAAACTCAATGTGAAAATACATGTTTTACATATATATATATATGAAAGAATTGTAGCACGTAAATATTTCAAAAGTTTCGCATAGTATAAATGCGATAGCAGATGTGATCACATTTGCAATTACATGCAGCGGAATAAAATAAAAAGGAGCAAGACACAAGATGTAAAAAATTATTTACAAGCAAACTAGCTTGTAGATGTGCCAATATGACGAAACTATTCACTAGTAAAACCGTTCGATTCCGTATACAAAGAATACTAAAATCAACTAGTAGAAAATCAATGAAAAACTCCTATCTAGAGTAGATCTGATCTTTGTAATACAACTCATCCAACAATAAATGTGTATGGACTTCGTTTATCACAATACTAAAAACTATGAATGAAAATAAGCTAAAAAACACATCGGCAGACTGAATGTTATCGTAGGAATGTAGTCACATCCGAGATCGCATTCAACACAGTGAAGCTCCTTGTGCTTGAATAACTTTAAACTCTTTCAACTCTGTTGTGTCTCTTTTATATTTCTTGTGTATTGAATGAGCACGTCCATATCTCTTTCATAGGCGTCCAAGACCTTCCAAAGAGTCCTAATAAACATGAAAAGAAGATATATACAAATATATGATAAGTATATCACTTATGTTAGAAAACAAGATAAATATCAAAGAGTCATAATATATATATACCATATCAATATGAAATCTTTCCTAATCTATTTACAACTCAATCTTACCATAAATCTAGAAAGGCAAAACAAATTAAAACACAGTCCTTTATTTTAGAAAATTATTTAGGTGTAAAAATTACGCCCTAACAATATATAATTGTTTATTGTCACGCCCCAAACGGGACGCGACGACGATCCATAACTTAAATACAAATAACCAAACAGTCTAGACGAATAACATCGAGAACCCAATGAAACAGAGTCAATAGCAGCGGAAATAAAATAACAAGTACAAATACAACTTACAGTCTACGATCCATAATCCAAATTACATCCCAGATATGATCTAAAAATAACAACTTAAAAGTCAAAGGGTCCTACGCCCTTCAGTTACAAACCGGAATGAAAGGAAATGCAAGAGTCCAACGACAAACACAAGAAAAGAGTCCAACAACAACAACAAATAGTAGTAAGTCCAACAGCAAATAATAGTAACAAGTCCAAATGACATCAACAACAAAAGATAGTAAATCCAACAAGGGGTACAAGGGCTCAATCCGTGGTCGGTCAAAGATCTTCAACGAAGTCCTCATCTAAGGTTAGAAAAAGGTGGGGATGAGAGAAATCTCGGTGGATGGGTGATCGTGTGCAAGTGTGGCGATATATATAGTTAATGCGAGAAAACTTATATGAAAACGCGTGTGAGTATGATGCATGAATTCACACACGATCCACAAGCGTCGTGATAAATATATTTAAGTAATATACTTATACTGATTTGAGAAAAACAGATTCGTGGTCACACAGCACTATGTGATTCAGCAAGAGGTAGGATTGCGTTTAATGTAACGCCAATCCCATGCAAGACAAATAATGGTTGCGTACGGATTTGTAGCGCCAACCAATGCAAAGCAAGTAGCGGTTGTGTACGGATTTTAGCGCCAACCAAACGGGTCCTATAACTCCGGAATCGTGTGGATCAGACAGCGATTCCTTCGTTCTTCCTTGTAACTCCCCATGCAGGATGGTCCAAGACCGGTCACCTTATCGCTCCATAGGCAATGACAAAATCCACAGTGGAGCTTGCAAGGCTCGGATCTGTCATAATCATGATTATACCTCAAGTACTACGACCCGCTTCCCTTAGACACTCCGTCCCTCAGTTGCGGGATTAGGACGATGGGGCCGGAAGAGTGGAATAGCAGCCGAGCTGCCCGGTTCCATCCCCGACGTGTCCATTCCGACTGTGAGCTCGACACACCAAGTTGACTCGAGATAGGAAAGTAAATACAAGTACTGCATACCAACCAGCAATGAGTATTATTGATTCAGGGAAGCAGTTCAGGAAAATTTTTGAAAATTCACGAGTAGCAATATGGCATTGGTGGAGTTATTTGGATGAAGATGATTATCGGAAGGATAAGCAATCTTCAATATCTTGAAAGATTAGGTGGAACATAATTCCCGTTAGAGATCAAAACCGCAAGACGAGGAAGTTGCCCCGCGATCGGGTATTAATCGGTCGAATTGGTCCGATAGGTCAAGGGGTTTTGAGAAAATGAAATACTTTAATTAAACCCCCAAGTCAGAGGGTCCAGAGCTATTTTAGTAAAAGGGAAAATAATTTGAGTTAGGTCCTTTATAAAAGAAAAATTACAATTTAGCCCCGTTTTGTAAAAACCAAAACTTTTGGGGTTAAAAATTGAATAAATAATTATCCCGACCTTGAAAAATTATGAGGTCAGTTACTAAATTCTCCAAATTTTCCAGAGATTCAGGTTTTTAAAGTTTTGAGGTCGAGTTTTTATAAAATTGTCACATTGGCCCCAAATTTGTAAAAATTGTCATTTCGGACCTTAAGTTTAAAATAATCGGAACTCACAAACCGAAAGGGCTTTTAATGTGATTCCAGTTGGAAAATGTCTCTAAGGTTAGTGGGATATTGGGAAAAAAATCAGTTTTTACAATAAATAAGTGTAGGTCCTTTAACTTTTGAAAATATCATTTTTGTCCCATTTTGAAATAATTGCCTTTAAGGCTTTTAGGGGTCCGATTGTTATGAAATTTGAACCATGGGTCCAAAATATAATTAAGTTACAGTTAAGTTAGTATTTTCAGGTGCATGGGCTGCATAAGTCCTGGAAATTTCATTTGGGTCCTCAAGTTTAGTCTTTTACACTTTAGTCCCTCAATTTTAGAAAAATTACTTTCCAAGCCCTAAACACTTGGATTTTTGGAATACATTTAAAATATGTCATTTCCAGTACCTTAAGAGTAAAAATTTCAAATTTTAAATTTAAGGTCTGGTACAGTTTCAAAATTTGCAAAGTATCCCTTAAACTTTCAAAATTTTACAATCTAGTCCTTGGGCTTTTAAAGGTTGATTTTATTTATCTTAAAACTCTTAAAACTTTATTAAAATGTCCAAAAGTCATTTTTGAACCTGAGTACAGTCCCAAAAATCGAAATTTGCAGAGGGGTCCTTTAACTTTCATTTTCTTGCAATTTAGTCCACCAATTTTCTATTTTTGCATTTTTAAGTCCAAAATTGAAATTTAATAAATTATGCTCGACTTTTCCAGGTTATAAGGCATCCAAAACATAGATTTTAAAGATCATACACATGCATGTCCAATACATACAAGAATTCATCAATTAAAACATTAAATTGCACATGCATGCACCTAAAATTCAATAAATAGCAAAATTGAGCAACTCTTGAGAATTTTCATGACTTGATACATAAAATTGACAT
Source organism: Rehmannia glutinosa (assembly GCA_016081115.2). Taxonomy (NCBI): domain Eukaryota; kingdom Viridiplantae; phylum Streptophyta; class Magnoliopsida; order Lamiales; family Orobanchaceae; genus Rehmannia; species Rehmannia glutinosa. The sequence goes on from CM071935.1 coordinate 54,048,664, forward strand.
GCAATACATAGATTATATATATCTCAAGGCTCATGATCAAATTTTCTACATGCATTTAATAAAAACACCTAGAAGTTGGAAAATATTTTTCCACCCACCTTAAAATTGGAAATTGTGAAATAAAAAGGTAATTTCACAATTTTTGGATGAGGCTTCTTAGGTCAGCCCCTAAGTCAAAAAAATATCAAAAATTTGAAGTTAGAAAAATGAGAGAAAAATTAAGGAGAAAAAAGAAGGAGATAAGAAAATGAGAAGGACTACACTTTACCTTGTGTAGTAGGTGATTGGAGACTAGTTGAAGCTTAAAAATTGGAAATTTTGGTTCAACTCCAAAATCACCTAAGGTCAGCCCCTATTTCTCAAAAATGAAAAAGGGGTGTTAAAATTTGAAAAAATAGAAAGAAGAGGAAAGAAGGGGTCTAGTACTCAATTCTTACCTTGTAGTCCAAATTCCTCTACTAGTTCTTCTTCAAGTTGAAGTCCTTCTTCAAAATGATGTCAAGCTCTAATCTTCAAAGTCTTCTAAATGTACCTCCAAATCAAATTCAAACTTAAGTTAAGAAGGTGGAAGAGATGAACTATGTGATATCAAAAATGGATTGGAGATAAAATTCCTTACCTTGTAGGGGGGTGTTCGACTTTTTTGGAAGAATTAGGGGGAAAAATCTTGAAAATTTTCTAAGTGTTGAAGAAGAAAGTAAGAAGAAGAGTAGAGAGAAGTTGGGAGTTTAGAGAGAAGGAGGAGAATTTTGTGTAGGAGATGAATGTGTTAGTGATAAAAATGAAATGAAATTTTGGCACAAAAATGGCCATATGGCCGTCCACCTTGAGGAGAGAGAGGAAGGAATTTTGTTCAAATTGTGTCTTGCATTTTGCCTCATGCATGGGAGACAATTTAAGGTCAAAGGTATGGGCAAGACTTGGTTTGAATGGAATGTTGGAAGACTTCCAACATGTTGGCAAAAATATTAATAAAGAAGTAATATAAGAGATGATGTGTATAATGTTTGAATTAATGGTATAATTATACACAAGATGACTAATATAAGGTGTAGGTGTACAAGAGTTGGATGATATTTTTACTCCAAAAATATCCATGTTGGTCGTCCACTATAATGGCATTATGGTAATTCCATATATTTTTTTTGTCCCAAATTTGATGATAATAGATGAAATATATCAATCTCCAAAATAATTAGTGATTTCCTTGATCACTTGTAAGTCTCATGATCACTTAATCTAAATCAAAATCTTAATTCTATAAGGTAAAAGTCTCTAAAATAAATAGTCTATTAAAATTCTAAGGTGACTAATAAATACAAAAATAGTAATAATGATCAATCAAGTGATCATAAATGCAAAATAGAATTAATAAAGATCATGATCACAAGTAATAAATGAAATGAAATAAAATACAAAATATATATATTATTAATAATTACCCGTCAAAGTGACGTGGTAAAATAGTCGATCAAATACATAGACGACAATAATAATCAATTATATGCTCGGAAAAATCGGGGCTTTACATTTATAGATATAGAGATAAATATAAACTAGATGGATTTGACATTTAAGTTTATAATTTAAAATATAACTTTCAATGTTTGATAGATAAATTTTTATTTTTATTTACTTTATATAAATATTTAATAAAAATAAAGTAATAAATACTCATTCATGTTAATAGATATTTTTATTATAAAATTATAATATTAAAATAAAATACGCGTGCAACACACACTAGTAATGTATAGAACAAAAGTTAGTCTACATATATAATAACTAATCAATAAAGTGATAATAACTAACATATATAATTATACAATATACATTGATAAATAATAACAATATAGTCTATATACATAATAATCAATAAAAATAATTGATTAATTAACATGTATAGTTTTTTTAACGATTAACATATATAGTTATATATTAGAATTTAGAAATAACACGTAATTTATAATTTGTTTTACAACTTTTCCAACTCGACTTGCTTATCGATTTTGACATTTTTAAAATTTGGAAATAACACAACATTACACATTTTAAAATTTAAAAATCACATTTTAAAGAAAAACTAGAGTCAAAACCCACCCATTTGGGTGTGACCTTTGGCTCAAACATACACCCACATGGGTGTGTATGTGTATGTGATGATCTAAAGGTCACGACACAAGTGAATAGCTACACACTTGAATAACATGGAATAAACCCCAAAATTGATGCTTGAATACTGAATAGAACCAGACCTGGGCTGGTGCAACCGCCCCGTAGGAGGCCAGTTAAAGTTCGTCATTTTTTTGAATTGTGAACAAGCGATCATGACCCGTGGTCAGGTTTACCTACAAATGTATGGTTAGTCACTCATTAGGGTTGTAAACGAACAGAGCTTTCGACAAAACCAGCTCGATTAGCATTTATGTTTGTTTATTAAGCTTAATGAACATAAACGAAAAAGAAATTTGTTCGTTTATGTTCATGAACTGTTCACGAGCATGTTCATTCAGTGTCCATTTGATGTTTGTTTATTATTCATTTTTTAGTTATTAATTATACATTTACTGCTTAATATTAATTACTTTATTATGAAAAATAAGCTTATTTTAGTTTAATATTATATTCTATTTACATTTGCAATTAGGGGTGGAAATGGGCCAAGCTAAGTCGGGCTTTGAGTTGGAAGGTCTGAGCATGCTTTGTTAAGTTTAGGCCCAAATATGACCTATTATCTGTAATAGGCTTTTTCATAGGCTCGGCCTGGCCTTTTTAAGTAAAAAGGTCAATCATGGGCCTATTTAGAGCCTATCAAAGTCAATTTCAAAAAAAAATTGTAAACTACAAAAAACAGACGACTATCTCACAATAGTCAATGCAAAATTCATAATGAAAACAACAAAATACACATGACAATAGAATCCATTATGTTACATCTCAAAAGAACATAAATATGATAATACAATATCCAATAAATCCATAACAATAACAAATCCAAATACAAAATAAGTGTCTCATTAGTATTCTAATATTATATTTATATATAAGATATATGTAATATTTGTATACAATTTATATCTTCAATATGTATATAAAATATAATACATACATGTATTTTATATATACTATTTATTTCTATATATTATATATGTACCATATATAATATTTTATATATATATATTTATACGTAGGCCTTCAATAGGCCGACCTATTGAGCTTAAAAGGCTTTTATCAAAGCCCAAACCTGGCTCAACTATTAAAGTAAGCTTTGTAAAAGGCCTAAGCATAGCCGAATTGTTAAATAGACCAAGCCAAGCCAGACCTTTAGTAGGCCGGGCCATAGGCCCCTATTGGGTAGCATGACCTATTTCCACCCTATTTGCAATCATCATATTCGTTTATTTTGAGTTGAGTGTTCATGAACAATGTGTATTTAACTTTTTTATATACATGTTCATATAGTTGTTCATGAACAATTAATGAGCATGTTCGTGAACCATTCGTGAACGTTCGTGAACATGTTTGATTATTATACAAACGAACACAAATAACCTTTTAAAATAAACAAACGACACGAACAACCATCGTTCGTTCGAGCTCGATTCGTTTACAGCTTTATCACTCATCCCTCCCCCATGGGGTTAACTAATCATAACAAGTCACAAATTGAGAATTCTATAAACCCGACTCTTCAACTTGACACAAGCAGTTTAGATCAAATTTATTCTTTATAATATAATATCATCAATCTTTCTTCTCTTCTACTTTAAAAGTATGAAAGTTTCTGTCAAAATATGTATTCACTAAAACACCCCTTTAATCTACTAATTTGAATGGCAAAAATGTCAATATTAAATTAGCCTTTAAAGTCTCATATGGTTACTTAGAATCCCAAAAGACGTATGTTTTCAGAGGGATCACCTAAAAGACATCTTTGTGCACCAAAAAGTCATCATTCATCTCTCATACACAAAAAAAAAAAGAAGAAGAAGAAGCATACGGCAAAATGGAGCAGTAAGAGTATTGAGTACCACAGAAATCTGAATGGAAGAAAGACTAATCTCTTTTGATTGTCTCTTTCGGGGTTATTCAACAATCTGTAATACCCATGGTTAGTTCTTCCTTTAGAAACATTCAATTATTACAAATTTGATTTTTCGATTTGTGTTCGGGGTATTTAGAAAAAGTTTGAATTATCAAAAATTTGATTTTCCGATTTGTGTCCTGGGGTAGTATTTATTTATTTCAATTTATTTGAGTTTATAGGTTATTTTAATCGACTTTAGTGGGTTAAGAATACGGTTCTTCTGTTTTATTAGGGATTTTGTATCATTTTGAGTTTCTGAAGAAAATTGGAAATGCGAATTCTAATGAAGTCTGAAATTTCATTTCGTATTTTTTTTTATCGTAACAAATAATCAAATTCGGATACATTTCGTATGATTATCATGAAACATCATGGAATAGATGTGCAAATTTATAAGCACATGAGCAAAGTGAGAAATGTGTTTGTGATGTCGAGTGAAGGTGACATAGGTTTGTGAAACCAATGGTCATTATTTCCCGGTGACTCTGTGATAGATGCACTCTTCAAAATCTTTAGGTTATATATGTGACCGAACAATCCAAAAGTTATGTCTAATTCTAAATGTTTTATTGCTTATCATGTGATTGCAGTGACTTTGCCGGTTCTGCTGATTTCATAGGGCAATATGCTTGTATCTAAGATATACAAAACCTGTTATCCAAGAAAATAATTCGACAACATTTGCTCCAATGTCATTTTCATTTGTTAAAATATGATCCATGTAATATCTATATTTCATGCTTTGTCTTTTATATTGAAGAGTCATGGGCACCCCAAATGAAGATATATGCCCCGCAGATGACATCTCTACTCCGATTTTAATTAGCATTTTCAAAATGGCCACCTAAGGTGCTTAGAATTAGGATGTTTTTTTTTTTCATTATTCTGTTTTTCAATTTTTTTTTGCCGAACAATTTATTAAATTCTTTATTTTGCAGGAACTGGCAACCGTGGTTCCGAATCTTGATGCAGCTGCCTTCACCTCCTTGGTGCAAGTTCTTTTCTGTTTTTTTTTTTCTTGTTTGAGGATGTGATGGATAAATAAATAATGGTTTCATAGCCTTTTCCCTAAAAAGAAGAATTTGTGCTTGTCCTCCTTCATAGGAGGAACTTGTATATGTGGTTGATGAGTCAGATTTCTCATATAGAGGGCCTTTATAGTGAAAAAAATCGATAGTGCTCTCATCAAGTTGCCCCTAGGAGAATACCATTGATCTCTTCTTCTTCGTTTTTTTTTTTTATTTTCTTTAATAAATTCTTTGAAACGTAAACACGTTTTTCTTTGCTTTCAATTCCTCCTTTGAACTTATGATATTTATGCCCAAAGCTTCTTTCCCATTAAAAGTTCCTTTTGGATTGTGAGCTTGGGCTATGAGGTTTCTAATGTTTGCCTCTCATTTTGGCTAGAAAACCGATCGATCCTCTCATAATTATTTTTATTAACTCGGATAATTTGAACACCGATAGCTCTTTGCGCTTTCCTACCGAACAGGGGTTACCGACATCTTGTTTTACTCTCACGTAAAAATGCTGGTTAGATCCTCAAAGAAAAGAATTATCGCCGAGAAGTGCTACTGAGCTCGAATGCTTTAAGGATATCGGGTATGTCCCCCGATTGTTGCCCCTAATATTGGTTCGAATGTTTATTGATATGTGCCATCATGAGATTTTATTTTGTCAAGATAAAAATGTGTGATATGATGGTGATGTTATCTCCTTTTTTTATTCCTTTTGGTTTAATCCAATTTATACCAATGTGATTCGGCACAAGCAACTTTGAAGATCCATGTGCTTGTGCTTTCAATTCACTTATATCCTCCCGATTGGGCCAATTATTTTCTGTTCTATTTTTATAAGTTTTTTGTAAGATCATGCTTATGTAAGACATTTAGCTTTTATTCTCTTTTATAGATCTACGATGCCTTTGGAGTTTAGTCATAGAGGTAGTTGGTTTAGTGAAAGCTTGATATAGATGTAAGATGGGGAAGTTTGTTAAAAAGACCTCTCTGTTTCCAAATTGTCCAACCTCACTCATTTGATTTACCTTTGTGGAAGATTAAAATGATTTATTTGTAAGATAGGCCTTCTATTTAAGTACTTAATTACTGCATATGAATATATCTTGGAGAAATAAAGAATCAATTCATTGTGACATAGGCTTCTCCATTTGACTAAATTATGTGTAGACTATAGTATTATATCCTCTCCAAATATTACAGTAGATTAAACCAGGGCAATTATACCAGTAGTTACACCTTGAAACCTTAACGAAATTTCTTAGCCGAGTGCCTGATATACAAAAACACTCATGCTCCAACCTCACAAGGATTTTGCTCAAAAAAAAACAAAAAAAGACTCACAACGACGAACTTATTAATTCCAATTAGCATATCAACACATAAGAAGAGTATATTATCTTTCTCTTGAATTAGGTAAAACGACAAAGAATGTATCATCACGTAAATGATTTCTTCAATATTTAAATCAAGGTATAATTACAAAAAAAAGAACCCGAGGTTCAAGCAATTGCAAAAGAACACATAGATCTTTGAAAATTGCAAAAACCCTTGATGTTTGATTTTGTCTTATATTTTTCCCTTCGTAAGCAAACATTATAATGACCCCATGATATTTATAGAAATGTTACGAGCTTAAATTTAAGGCATAATAAAACTTGAGGACGTTTTTTTTTTGTAATTTTGGAACATCTCTGGTATTTTTGAAATTAGCCCAAACGTCAAATTTTTTTTTAAGTTATCCCTTAATTTGCTAATTAAAAGTGTTCTTAAATTCCATAACACTAAAAAGTTAAGGAAAAACGACACGAAGCATAATGGCATGAGCAACCATGCATACGAAGAACTTCTGGATCAGGTAAAGTGTCGACTTACGAAAGATGCACTGGTCCCAACAACAAATAGCTTTTGCTCCATTTCTCTGCAGGACAGATGAAAATTCTCGGATTAGATAAATCCATAATTTAGAAATGTGTTTATTGAATTGTTAAAAAATTAACAAAATAGTTACCACAATAGCTCCTATCCTTTGTAGGAATGAATAGGATGTACCTGCCAAGACAACCTGCACCATCACCAAAAGTTATTTAGTAATCAATACGTAATTCGACTTTCGTTATTTCCCAAAAAAGCCTTTACATAATAAAACAGAATGTGAATGAATGCTAATAAACAACCTGAAACGCATTGACAGGGCAGGCTGGCATAGAAGAAATTATTGAGACCTCCAGCTATTGAGTTTGGTTTTGATTTGGATAAGCAACTTGGATTAAAGGTACGTGTATATCTTTGGTTGGGATTTGGAGAAGGATAACAAATAAATGCACCAACTATGATGTAAACTAATAATATATAGTTTGTGTTTCTCATCAGGTTGTATCTTTTTGTTTCCTGATCAGTCTTCAACTTTTTCTTTCTTGAAAATAAATTCTAACCATTACAATGAGATGAAGTGGAGAGATAAGGATTGAACCCTTGACCTCACCTGTAACAGGTGAAAGGGTATATGAGAAGCTAACTTTTTCTCTGATTCTGATGCTAGAAAGGGAGGGGAAGGGGGAGAGAGAGGTGCACTAAAAACACACACAAAATAAAGAATTTATTATTGTATATGTTTCTTTCTTTTTTTTTTTTGACGGGGGAACCCGCAGCCGCTACTCTTCGAGTGCGCACTGGATAAACCCTCGGGCTGGACGTACTAGCCTGCAAACTACGCCAACCAGGTAAACCACACTACGCAAGCCCTGTGTGACAGGCTCAACCAAGAAAGTGTTAGTATGGGGAATCAAACTCGTGACCTTTCAGTCCCGCGCTCACCTACTCCACCAATTTGGCAACCCTTGCGGGTTTATATGTTTCTTTCTTGATTGATCTTTAGGTGTCGGGTAGTAATGATTATTTGACAAGTTCATATATTTTTATGTGGAAAAGGCACAAAATAGCCCTTTCCAAAATGTAAAGATGAAAAATAGTCATCTTTTGTAAACACATCTTTTTTAGCCATTTTGGGGTGTAAAATGACATTCATACCCTTCTAGCATGTTTGTTTGATATTTGAATTATTTCTCTCTCTTTCACTTATCTCTATGTATCCTCTTACTTTTTCTTTCATACTTTTTTAAAAAATCGAATCTGCATTTTTCATTTTTAAATATGCAATATGAGTGTTGAATTATAGATATACAAAAGATGATTAATTTGATATATTATACATGCAAAACGGATTTAAAACGAAAAAGTTATGTGAATTCAAAGTTTTTTGGAGAAAAACAAAATAACTGGATTATAATAAGTGAGAGAATTGGGATGTCGAGTTACTGTGACTCGATGCCAAGTCACAGGGATGTGTGTCTTTGTGCAGTTAAATTGACTCAAGGGCAAATTGCGTTTTTCACACCCCAAAATTGCTAAAAAAGATGTGTTTGAAAAAAATGGCTAAAAAATATCTTGGTTTGATGGGAATGGCTAAAAAAACCCATTGTATTTTTATTTCTTTTATTTATTGTTTTCATCTGGGTCATTGCTTCTTGGATGATTTCTTGGATAGGATGATGCATTTCTGTGTGTGATTGCGCGTGATTTTAACAAATATTAAATGGATGGGGTTTTATATTTGGCTCATTTTTTTTCTTTTTCCCCCTTTCTTTTCTAGGATCTTGATCATGAGGTTCTTAGTTAAATATCTGAGGATTCATAATAGGCATGTTCATATATTTTAATTCTTTTACTTTCATTGTTTTCTCTCAGTAATTTTTCGTACAAGCATTTGGATTTCTTTCCTTATTTTCACTCATCATTACTGTTTTTGAGTATGAAGTGTGCCCTTTCACTTTTCTTGGATCAATTCTCATTAATTTCTTTACTTCTGCTTTTTTCGAATTCCTTTTCATGATTTTTAATTCCCATATTGTTCTTCATTGACTCTTAAAATATCTCTAAACTGTTGAAATATTTCCAAACCGTTGAAATATCTCCCTTGTGGTTGTCTAACATCAATCAATTAGAGAAAGGGGACCTAGCATAAAAGCCAAGCCAAGTGAGCTATTTATCCTATCACTAATTGGTTTTATGATGGAAACTTACTTGGTGGATGAGGGTTCTTCTTCTCTTAATGGGTATGCTTCATTGTGTGGGTCTTACCAAGTCTCATCGAATTTAACATGGTATAAGAGCATCACAAGTGAGATACTTCTAACACCAATTGGTTTTACGATGAAACTTCACTTGTGGGCTAGGACTCTCTCTCTCGTATTGGTACGCTTCAATTTGTGGGCCGTACCAAGTCCCCCGAACTTAGCATAATCTGGGCTGTTTTGTTCTCATTTGTTTATTCTTTTTTATTTTTAAATCGTTTCCCAATAATAATAATAATCAATTTAAAGTGACTGTTGTGTTCTTTAAATATTTATGTGTGAAAATTAGTTTTTTGACTTGTCATTCAAAAGAAAACTGGGATGTTTTTTCATTTTCAATTGGCTACTGTTGTTAATTCCACACTGTTTTTCTATATCTGTTGGATATTATATTTGTTTTAACAGAGCAATGCAACTCAATATTTTAAATTTTCCTGTTGTCCTTTTTTCTCACTTGATACTGCATTTGTTAGTTGGAAATGCATTTATTTCTGATGTATTTTTAAATTCTGATACAGGTTGTGCCTGTGAGGGTGCTTGGTGTATTTTGAAGGTCTGAGTTTCTGTAAAAATGCTGAGGAAAAGGACGAGATCACACACCAGAAAAATCACCGAATGAATAACTTGATTGAAATCTACATTGTGCTTCCAATATTAATACAACTTAGATGTATTGAATGGCTAGGCAAGTCAATTATTTGTTTAGTTACAATATATATCAAACGTCATTTGATATGTTATTATTTAATGCCATTGTATTTTGTGTCATGTTACTGTCTTTTATCTTTGAATTATATTAATCTAAATAAATGATTCATCCAGTCCTTTGCTTTAGCTTCTTTTAAAAACTTAACATTTTATCATAGAGTTTTAAAACTAAAAGTGCATGAATCATTAGGAACACAAATTTAAACAATTTTCACCTAATTTATGTGGGCTACATGTATATACAAATTGTTTTTTTTCCTTATGACATTGAAGTTTTTTGTTAGTTTTAGAATTAATTGGCTCTCGCTTATTAATGGGTGATTGGTTTGTAGCTTTTTTCCATAATGCTGGTGGATCTTTGCAATTTTAATGTCCTTTTGTTCAATGTTACACTCGCTTCTAGGTAACTTTGGATTCCTTTGTATCCTATGTTGTACTGCAGAAAGCAAACAATTATGTTGATGGATTCAATGAGCCAAGAAGACTTTTGAAAATAAATCAAAGTCATCTGGATTATGGCTAAAGGCTTTAAGAGTGGAATGATTGGCCAACTTGATGTGTCTATTGATAATTGAATCTTTCTCTCTCCGCACTTGAGGACAAAAATCCTAACTTTATGATAAGGGATAGATAGGCAACACTACCTCCAGCAAGGTATTTGGAAATAACATACCCCTCTGGATTTCAAACATCTTGTGGACATAATCTATATTTTAAAATATCAAGAACAAATACACAGATAAATTGTCAAATTCAAGTAAAAAAAGGCCTGACAATTACCGAAATCAAATAAGAGAAGGTTTGATGTAACTTGAAATTGTGGAATAACTTTTTTTTTTAATGTCCTTCTTGATACTTGCATGGGACGATCGTAAATGTTTAAGCAATTTAAAAGTTACGAACAAAAATGATTTTAGAAGAATGTATTTCTTAGGAATATTTTAAAATTGTCATGTACATTGAAAGTACAACATTTGAAGCTTCTAGATCGTCAAATGAAGTGTTTCCAAAATTTGTGTGAGGCATATATTTTGTATTGGGATCAGTCCATGTTTCATTTTCCTTTCTTTGAGTTGTTTAAATTATAAACTGCTTATAGATACAATTGTCGGATGATTTCACTTTTCATTATTAGCAAGATTTTTTTAGTTTCACTATGTCTTCATTGTTATAATAGACTACATTAAGTTAAATATTATAATGTTTTTTTATATTAAATTAGTAAATTCATATAGGTCATGTGCAACGCACGTGCACCTTACTAGTGATTCTAAATATGAGAAAATAATGTTAAACAACTAACTAAACTACTAACACATTTGGGATCAACCTTGTGCTCCAGTGGTTGAGACGTGTGTTGTAAAGGCAAATGACCCGGGTTCGATCCCATACGAGTGCGTGTGTCCCCTCCCCAAATTCCCCCATTGTACTAAAAAAAAAAAAAAAACTAATACATTTATATGTACATGATCTTTTTCTAAAATAAAATATTTACTATTTTTTTCTTCAAATGTTAGATATTGTAATTGTATTTTATGTGTGAGTAAAACGAACGTACATATTCCCATTTATATACAGTAATATTAATATAAATATATAAATTTACTCAAAAAATATAAATAAAAATTATATATGCAATATTTCAACAAATTTGAGTTGAGTATAAAATTAAACACACTACCCACTCCGAAATCCATTTTGGTTTCATAATCCACTCTAAGCGATGGACATCACGTGAATGCATAATTTATTGAATAATAGTAGTTTGTAAAATATTATATGAAAGATTAATTTAGTCATTAAATATTATTGAAATGGAAATAATTTCATTTCAATTCGATTACCTATCCTAGATATGACATTGGCGGGAACTGAGCACGTGCCAGATTTCATTTGTTTTTCAGGCAAACCTACTCACTCATTCATTTCCCGCCCTCTCCTTCCCCAATCTCCATACGCTCCGCCGAGCGATCTTCTGCTAATTTTCCCATTTCTTAGTTACAATCAGAAGAATTTTTCCTATACATTGCATGTATTTGATTATATACTTTCAGATCTGACTACTTATGGAGGCTCCGCCGGCGAAATCGGAGTTAGAGATCCAGCTTAGCACCACTCAACTCACCACCGCCGCCGCGTGGCATGTTCTCGGTCTTTTGCTCAGCCACGGCCGCCCTGCCCATCCCTCGGAGTTGGCTTCGAGTCTCACGCATTTTTATCCTACTCCCGAGTTCATACGCTTCCTCTGCTCAATTCCTAATTCTCCTCTCCGATTCGCCGATAATCACTTTGTCACGTTCTCGCAAGTAGGAGTCGCTGCTATCGCACAATTCTTTGCTAATTCGGATTTGATTACGAGATATATGGATTTACCACAGGTTATGCCGCGGTTGTTGGAAAATGTTAGGTCAAATGATATAGTGAGGACGTATTATAGGAAAAGGAAGAGGCCGACATTGGATATTGAGGATTTCCCGCTAATGAAAAAGAAGAGTTTTTTCAAGGATTTTAATGGTAAAAGGATTTTCTTAATGCTCGTCGTTTTCTCTTTTTTTGTTTGAGTTTCAGTTTCATTATTTTGGTTTCATCATTCATATTTTACCTTTTTTTTGGTGTGTGACCCTTTTTATATTTGGCAGAGGAGTTAAATCTAAATCGGCTGATGATGCCTGGTGGGTTTCAGAAGGTATATACTCAAGTAATTTTGAGGCTTTACTTTTTGTGTACATGATATATGTGATAATGCTCAATTTAATAACTGACTTTATAAAAGGTAAAATAAGCAAATATGGCTGCTTGGTTGCTTTACTAATTTATAATTTGCCGAGTGTTGTATAAATTTGTAGACCATTCTCTTAAAGTTGGTTTGCTAGGTGCTTCTTGTAGGATTATGCACTTGCAACAGCAAAGAGAGAGATTAAATTTGTTTTGCCAACTTTAACATACAAAATGATGTTTCCTATGTTTGGGATTTTGGTTGAATGAGAGATGCCGTTCTTTGAGCAAGCTCATTTGAACTTAAGTGGACCCATTCACATTAAGGTGAACATGAGAATAAACTATATTACACTAAACTTGATACGATCTACAACCCTGGCAATTTTCTTCACGTTTAGTCCCAAGCCAGAAGAACATTGGAAGATTCACATTTAAGCTCATTTCATTAAGTTTGGTGGCAATAAACGAGCAGTGACCTTGGGTGAATTTGCCCAGTTTTTGGCAAATGAATTCTAAATTTAGAAAAGTTGATTCTTATAATAATCAATTCTTGAGCATGTTCGTTTTGAAATAATCAATCAAGTTGCCGTTGTGCTAACATCCATTTTCTTGCTTTTGCAAAATTATTGTATTTTTATAAACTCAATAGTGATTCTAGCTTGGGTTTCCAAACGCTCCTGTAAATCATGATAAGCTGACTTTCCTTTAGCCTGCCGAACATTTTTGCATGTCACAGCAGTAGTCCAAAGATGTTTTGGGAGCCTAGTTGGGCCAAAATTACGCTTAATCTTTGAGTTTTCAAACTATGTAACACAAACTTCATTTTGGCTGGGTCGTTTGTCAGACACACCATGTGGCGAAAAAAATGTTTACTGAATTATTTGCTCAGCAGTGACATACTTTTGAGGTCCAACTCAAACACGTAGACTCCATTGAGGAGGTTTGAGGAGAATGAAATTTTTTACATATGTGCTAGTTTTTGTCTGAGAATGATAAGACCATAAGCAGCTAATCAATACTTTCTACATTAGTTCTCCTCAAGTTCTAAACTTATGAAAACATAGCTATGTTAGCTTTCAAAAATACATCTTACATTTGCTTTATTAACTGAGAATTACAGAGGTGCAGCACCTGAACACAACGTGCAGTCAATACTGCAGCTGATGTCTTTGTAATGTAGGTCATAGATAGTTCTTGAATAAACTGAATTATTAATTTCAGGAGTCACAAAAGATATATAAGTATTTTGATCATTAATGGAGTTAGTGTTGATGATCAAAATGTATGCAAATGCATCCATTGCTAAATAACAGTGTGCGAGACAAATAAAAGATTAAATTGATGTGCACCTAGTGTTCTTCAGTATTCGAGTTTAAGTGCTGCCCCCTCCTCCCAGCTGTACTGCTGCATGCCTGAAGCATGATTGCGTTTTCATGCGTTCTATTGTATGCATGCATGTGCACAGATGCATCTCTTTGTGTTTTATCACATTGCAAGGTTGTTTTATGGCTATTTGTAAATGGTTGCTCTTTATGAGTTCCTTTTGGAATACCATATTTCACAATATCTTTTTGCTTTATTTTCTTATCTTGGAATTCTCAGTCTCTACAGCATGCCTCTCACTATTGGTTTGTTCTCTTATTCCAATTTGCTAACTGAACTGTATACTGATTTGCAATGACATTAAACCCACAATGTTTCAGGGTGTTGAGACATTATCAACCCTCTCATTAATCTTGGAATATGATAGTATGAAACTGGAGAAAGTTATGTTCGGACCTCCCTTGTATACAAAGATCAGTTCTGGACAATTAAGCTATGTCGGACATGAATATGATCAGATGGAAATTAAATTTCCCAACAGAAGAGGGCTTGGTTATTTACATCGAAAGAGCTGTAAATCTTACTCTCCATCTCGTGGTAGATTTCCATATATACACAAAACAGAGGCAGAAGAAATTATGAATTATGTTCCTCTTCCACAGCTCTCACTTCTACCGCATATAATGGGAAACTCGGAAGGAGCAAAATTGGTGACGTTGACATTGTAAATCCTATTAATTCTATAAATATTTCCTCATTTAAGTTAGAAGTAGATGACCAGATGACAGTTTCACAAGAAGAAAATGAGGCTGGTACTCAAGGGTGTGGATCATTAACTGAAGATGTGAATGGGAAAAGAAAGGAAGCTTCATTACATGATTCTGGTAGATGCAGGCACCATAAGGAAAATCAGCCAATGGATACCACCTGTAAAAGTAGATCTCACATAGATAATAACCCTGAGAAGACTTTGGGTGAAGCCAATAATGAAGCATTGTTTCTGGTCACACCAAGAAGAGACAGTCATCTGCAGAGTCAGGGAGACATGCCGAGTCACATCATGGAATCCTCCTCTATAACTAAACCTAATCATAAGGATGAAACATATGACAAGAAAAAAGCACTCTGCCCCACCATGGAGAATTTTAAGCGCCTTCCTGAAAAAGGGCCAGTGCAAATTAGAAGAGATAAGAACCCAACAGAAAAGCAACATAGAATGTTTAATTGTGACCAGAACATGAATACGAAAGAAATGAGGGAAACGTCCATGGAGAATAGAAAAAAGGTTCCCTCAATATCTAACGTAAGCTCACATCTCAAATTTCGTGTTATACGGGATATAGGTATCTTTGCTTCGATAAATATATACTTCAAACACTAAACTGTAGCATTCTTGTTTTGTAGAATCATGTTGAGCAAAAACCTTTCCCTGACTTCGAGTCGTTTGTTGTAGAAGAGGAAGAGGGCTCAGGTATCATGTTGTTGACTATTAGAGATTTATATATTCTAGGAAAGTTGTTTTCATGTGTAACTGATCTAGGTTTTGCTTTTGTCAACTCGTGCAGGAGGTTATGGTACAGTATACCGGGCAAGACGAAAAACCGATGGAGTAACATTTGCTATTAAATGTACAGAATTTACTATGTTATTATATAGCCTTCTCTTCAGTGTTTGATATCCACTTGTATACATGTTCACTGAAACCATATAGCCTGTGTCTTATTGTGACTATTATTTGTATAAGTTATCTACTTCCTACAGTTTCTGTTCCATTAGAGAACTACTTTGATGGTGTAGTTGTGCATATTACACTTTCTAGAACATAGTAGAAACTTTTCTCTGATGCTAAATGGTGCAAAGAGCTGAAGACTTTGTAAAATGAAATGGTGGTTTTTTCTTGGAACGTTTTGCCTTTTTTCCTCGTGCAACTTCAAAGATTAACATGGAATGCATGGGTATATGAGATATAAAGAAAAAAACCTTACTTTGAAGAAGGTAATACCTCGCTCTTTTAAGGAAACAAGAAACTTAAGTTACTCAGCAATCATAATAGCTTAGTACTGTGCCAGTCCTGCCTGCTGAAAGTTGAGTGAGTGATAACAACCACTTTTTAACAGTGTGTTCTCTAAGAATGATGCTATATTTCTTCTCATAGTTATCATTTTACTCTTGAAAGATCCCAAAGGCTATTTTATACTACTGTTACTGGCAAATGTCTCCCCTGAAGCCTATACCTGTAACTTAAATAGTTCTTGATATATTAAGTCCTCGTGTATTTTCAGCCACCCTCTACCGGAGAAGATTTAACCAAAATTCTTCTGCTTGCACTGAAGTTAGTAATTCAGGACACTCTTGCAAATATGTATTGACTGTGCTGCATAATGTCTGCTTTATAACTCATTGTTTACATTTTTAACCAATGAATTGTTATATATCCTGTTCTTGTAGGTTACACATTTTTTGTTGACTTTATAATTTACAAGAAATGAAATAAACAAATGGGCATTTTTACCATTACACAAATCTAGATATAATGCTTGACCACTTCAAGTTTCCTTATCCATGGTTTCTCAGGTCCTCATGATAATGCCAACAGAAATTATGTGATCAATGAGATGAAAATGCTGGAGCGATTGCGGTAAACAATATTTGTAAAAGATATTTAATTCTTAACATTGCATCAGTTCTTATAAATGAATTTTTCTTTTTGTCTATAACAGTTGCTGCAATTTGTTTGTTATATGACAGGGGCAAGAACTTTGTGATTAAATATGAAGGTTCATTTAAGAGTGGGAATGCTGATTATCTTGTTCTGGAGCATGTTGAGCATGATAGACCTGAGGTAGTCATAATCAATGTAATCTTGTTTTGGTTGACATAGCCAATATCTGGGATCAGCAGAGTTTTCCGCTTTTGTAACATTATTTAACCTGCAGATTTTGAAGAGAGAAATAAACACTATTCACCTACAGTGGTATGGTTATTGTCTGTTCAAAGCCCTTGCTGGTCTACATAAGCAGGTGAAAATATGTGAACAGATACTAGGATACTTTTAAAAAAGAAGAAAAAAAAACTTATTATCCTTATTATGCTTACAGGGCATTGTTCACAGAGATGTTAAACCCGGCAACTTCCTTTATTCCCGGAAGGCCAATAAAGGTTACCTGATTGATTTCAATCTTGCGTTGGTGAGTGGACCTGCTTGTGAAGTTTATTCGTTTTTTGACCTTTCCTATGTACAGCATTTATTTTCTGTTTTGATTCTAATGTGCTCAACTTGATATTTTATTTTGGTTCAACAGGACATGCACAAAAAGTATGGAACCGTTGGTGAGTGTTTTGATCTTATACATCAACTCGGTTACCTTGTCAGACATTCTTGTTCGGGATTTGCATGCAAATATTATTTTTCTCAAATAATGTGTTGAAGAATCAAATTGTTTTCTCTAAGTTTCGGTTGTAGACTAGCTAGTGGGCTTGTGATATACTTGAATATCCATCTCTACCATATTTGATTAAGTGAACTCTGTTTCTATCATCTACAGATAATCCTAAAGCCAGGCATAATTTGAATGATCCTGTTCCTACTCCTCGGACCATATCTCTACCACTTGCAAAAGGTAGGAAGTTAATGAATACAAGATCTCTAGAAGCAGTTAATAAGAATGCCGGAAAAGTCTCAACGTCCCTTTTACCACCTGGGAACCTGAAAAAGAAGGTTGACAAAGCAAAGGCCTTTACTAACACTAGCAGCAGGAATATCATCAAAAGCCAGGGTGCTGATGGCTCTGGGATAACTTCTGCAAAGGACGCAACAAGCACTAAAACGCCATCAGCAGAAAGGTTGAGAGAACCCATACCAAGCCAAGGTAGGAGGGAGTTGTTAAGCCTGGTGCAGGAAGCCATGCAGGGTGGAAATCATGACTCTGTGAATGCTCCCATATCTAAGAGGAAAAGAGTTGCTGCATCTCCTGGAGATGCAGATAACAAATTTCTATATCCAACTCCAATGCCACTGCATGCCAATGGAATTGCTATTTGTGGTGCTGGATTATTGAAAAGCAAAGGTTCTCTGCCCTTTTTCCCCTTTACTTTTGTTCTTGTTTCTTTTACTCGAAACATTGGAGCTTGTAAGTTAGACAATTGAAGTGATAGACCTTAAGTTTCTATATTGTGTTGTTTGTAGGTGATGGGAAACCCAGGCGAGAAGGCCCATGTGTGGGAACTAAAGGCTTTAAGGCTCCAGAGGTAAAAAAGTTTGAACCATTTATTGTTTTTGTTTGCGCTTGGGGGGGTGTAAATGAGACTTGCACTTGTTTCGAGGTGATTCACCCTCATGGTGTCGAGTCTTCATGTTAATATTGGTGCTCAGAAATTTGGTTTTAGAGATCTGATATTTTTTCATCAAAATTAAAACAAAATTCTTAGAGAATTTCATGTCATCCCAGAAATAGTTGAGCTAAAAAAGTAAAGTATTTCTTTTGTATCCTAGAGGTTTTGTTATCCATCTGAATTTGATTTGGGGTGTTGGAAACTGTGATTTCTGGATCTAATTCTTTATATTCATAACAACATTTAGGCAAAATACTTAGATCTTCGTGGGTGTTAGCCCTGAATTACACTGAGTTTTTCCTCTTTCCCTTGTTTATTTCCATTATTGTTACTAAGTTTCAAAAGCCAATACTTTAAATTTGATCAATTTTTTTCTTTATATCTTTTATAAATTAGGCAAATTAAAACAATCTTAGACAAAGAAATAAATCCATTATGTTTACGGTGGCAGTAGCTTTAAATAAGTTGAGTACCATCTCAAGCGACTTCGTATTTTACCCTCTGCGGTGGGTAGTTTAGTCAAATTCCTATGCTGTCTAGCTCTGACTTTCACTCAGCTGATTTATCCAAGTTAATATTGCCCCTTAAAATCCTCAAGCATGTATAATTCTTGTAAAATACATTCAGTTGGGGCTAATTGATGCATCAGAACTTTCCTGACTAGGCTTCCTTGAAACTCTTTCGTATGAATGGAAAGAAGCTTCTTTTCATTATTACTTATTTTCTTCGTTTTCAACATACATCACTACATTGGGGACAGTGACTCTTGCAATGTTTTTTCCTTTTAAACCACTCCTGTTCCATTAAACCTATAGTAGCCTCTTACATTATCTTGTGAAATATATATTTTTTTATGATGGAAATGGGTTGTGAAACTTTCAGATGTACATTGCCTTTGTGAGAAGTGAACTGACACACTATGTTTTGGCAGCATTGACTTGGTTTTATGTATAGTTAAACAAACATCTTTGTAATTATCTTTAATTTGCGCTATCACCCCTGTTGACAACCAAATGCAGTATAACAGCATCTTGTAATGACATTTATCTTGGAATACAAAAATATCTGGTCCTGACATTTCCTTATCTACACCTATTTGAGGGGGAGGGGGAGGGGAATTTTGTAGAACAAGAAGAAACTTTGTTTAAGGGGTATTTGTAATGCCTTGATGGGAAATTTATAATTTAGGAAGATAACTAATTTTTCTTTTTGTAAGTTAGATTAAATCTCATGCATAGTTTTTGTAGTTTATCCAAAAAGTAATTAATAAAGGAGGAAGCTGAACATTTGAAAACAAATACCAGTAAAAGAACTTGGCATAGAGCGAGAGAGAGAGCGAGCGAGAGAGAGAGAGAGAGCTCTACAGAATTTAAGGGGAAGAAAAACTTGACTCTCAGGTCACTGAAAGAGGTGAATCAACGTGCTTTGCAGGTATTATTCAGATCTCTACATCAAGGCCCTAAGGCTGACATTTGGTCTGCTGGAGTGACCTTACTATACCTGATGATTGGACGAACACCTTTCATGGGTGACTCTGATCAGTAAGAACAATAAACACTTAGCACTCAAACTTCATTCTTTCAGAAAATATACTTATAATAGTTGTACGCACAGGAACATAAAGGAGATAGCAAAGTTGAGGGGCAGTGAAGATCTGTGGGAAGTCGCCAAGCTACACAACCACGAATCAGTATTTCCAACGGTACAAATATTACAAAATTCTAAAAGTCATACTCTGCTTTTTCCACGGACTTCCTCTTAAAAACTATCATTTTCTGAAACAGGATCTACTTGATGTAAAATACTTGTCACCTGTAAAACTTTGGGATTGGTGTGCACGAAATACACGAAGACCGGACTTTTTGGAGGCCATACCAAAATCACTATTTGATCTTGTGGATAAGTGTTTAATTGTGAATCCACGACACAGGATCAGTGCCGAGGAAGCTCTTGGCCATGATTTTTTCATGCCGTGCCATGAGGCTCTCAGAAAGCAAAGGCTGAGAAGACAAGGGCTCAATCTGGACTCAGGAGAGTCCCATACATATGAAGTAGTTTCATGAACATCTTTATCATCTTCTGTTGTACTAATACAGAAATAGGCAGTCAATAAAACTTTAGATTCATATGATGTTTCTCCTTCCCATGTAAATCTTTATTTTTTGTAATGTTGTATCTAAGCAATTACTTGAAGCTCTTTACATTCTAATTTGACTAGAAAGATGAGTACTATATAGTGCATATAGATACAGTTACTCTGTTAAGATTATACTAATTGAATTTCAGCAAAAGGCAGTTAGACCCTGAAGCAGTGAAGCAAGCACAGTTTCGAGTTGTGTAGGTATGTTGAATATCTTCTTATGGCCGCAGCACTCGATCAGTACATTGATTTAACTGGCCACTCAGATTTGCAGAGGATCATGTGGCTCAAGAGGGAGGAACTTGAAGGGTTTTGGTTAGAAAATGGTGGTTTAATTTTAATTCCCCCACAATAGCTTAAAGGGTTCTTTTGGGATATTGTTGTTTGAAAAAAGATATTCAGTTGGAAAATGAACTGAAGGAGATTGAATTTCTTCAAGCCCTGCATTTTCTGTATATTTTTTTTTCTATTGATATTGAAAATGTCAAGAAATTTCATGTCATGTGTTAGTCTTTATATTTAACATTTAAGTTTTGTTTTTGCTTTAAATATTTAGGTTGTGTTGGCGATTTGTGAAAAGGCTGGAAAAACCTCTTTATCATGCATTTTTTCTTGTTTGTCACTCATTATTAGGGCTCATTATAAGTGTCCTGGGCCATCACTAATTCACAATTCCATTTTATTTGTGAATCACACCCCTTGGAGTAGGTCTCTTGTAAGACCGTTTTACGAATCCTATTCCGTAAGACGGATCCTACTCGCAATCCGCCAGCGCCCCAGTCCACTAGACCACGCGCCCAAGCCCACCCGCTGTGCACGCGCCCCAACCCACCCGCTGACCCAGCGCCCCAGCCCACCCGCTGACCCAGCCCCTCTTATTTAAAAATTTAAAAAAAAAGGAGCTCCACATGGGAATTGGGTGGTGTTCTACCACTATACCACTAGTGCTTATTGTGCAAATTTAGTATAACAATTTATATAACCCGCTGCGCCAGCGCTCCAGCCCCTCTCTTATTTAGAAAAAAAAGAGCTCCACAGGGGAATTGAACCCGCAACCTTAATAGACTTAAGATGGTATTCTACCACTATACTACTAGTGCTTATTGTGCAAATTTAGTATAACAATTTATATAACCCCATTCATAAATACGCCTGGTAATTAAAAAAAAAATTAAAAACACCTATAAATGTAAAGGCTAAGAATCGAACCCAAGTCTATTAAAAAAACATGATACATTATATCAATAAATGGATACTTATAAAAGTGTTACTTTAACTACATCATGTTTATTTTTTATTTTTTTCTCTTTTTTTGTTCCTATTTTGTAACTGTATTAAGAAATCTGATACTTTATTTCAACAAGCGGATACTTTTACTTATAAAAGTGTTACTTTAACTATATCATATTTATTTTTTATTTTTCCTTCTTTCCTTAATTTCTAATTTGTGACTATATTAAAAAACATGATACTTTATCTCAAAAAATAGATACTTTAACGTATAAAAGTGTTACTTTAACTATATCATATTTTTTTATTTTTCCTTCTTTCCTTCATTTCTAATTTGTGACTATATAAAAAACATGATACCTTATCTCAAAAAATAGATACTTTAACGTATAAAAGTGTTACTTTAATATGTTATATATATATATATTTATTATAATATATTCATAATTTGTGGCTATATTAACAAACATGATACTTTATCTAAAAAAATATATACTTTAACGTATAAAAGTGTTACTTTAAATCTGTTATATATATATATTTATTATATTATATTCATAATTTGTGACTATATTAAAAAATATGTTACTTTATCTCAAAAAACAAATACTTTTACTTGTAAAAGTATTACTTTAACTCTATCGTATTTATTATTCATCTTTCTTTGTATTTATTATTAAAAAATATAATACTTTATTTAAAAAAACAGATATTTTTACTCTTAAAACATGATATTTTGCCTCAAAAAATATATATTTTTACTCATAAAGGTGTTACTTTAACTCTGATATATTTATTTGTCCTTCAATGTAATGTAATATTTAATATCATAAAATTATCATATTTAATATAAAATGTATCACTATTTCCAGCACAATTATCAGTTTTTCAATGGAAAAAACATTAGTTACAAGACTAGAACGAGTACATTAACACAAAATCATCAAAAGTGTTGTCCGATATATACTATGTGGAAAATAATCACACCCCTTGAGGTGGTAGTATGTATTACTATGTAATACTTGCATTTACCAGTTAATACATACTATGTAATACTTGCATTTACCAGTTAAGACTGTCGAAAATGCCCCCAGAAAACGTTGCAATTTGATGTTATGTGCTAAGTTGGAACACAACTAAATAACATTAAAATATTAATGGGTACATTCATCAATTCATAAATTTATCCTAACCAATCACAAGTGCCAAACAAAAATTTGCATGATAGTATTAAAAAGGTAATATCAAATTCAAATCCCAAACACAAAATTAGGTATTTATTATATAATTAATTAACAGTTTAGTCACACTTATCCTCGCTTGTTATCTGGCTTTTTATAGGACTAGTAAGAAACACGTGCCACGCACGTGATCCACATGACTTTACAAAAATAATTATAATATTTAATAATTTTATTGATTAATATTAAAATATTAAAAGTGATATAAAAGGAAATAAATATTAACAAATACTAAAATTATTTAAATTAAAATATTTCAAAGTATTTCCATATATATTTTGTTTTATTCTGTAAGTATAGATCAAAATGAATTATCAAATAATTATAATTTTAAAGAACTCAATTTAACAAAAACTTGAAAATTGTGTAACAAGAAAATAAGTTATATTAGCTTACGATCACATTCATCAATTTTCTATTCATTTTGATGGCTGTAAATGTCTTTTTTCTTAATTGATTTGAAAATTCTTTTAGCACTGTCCATTTTACATAACCAGTCAAGTGATTTATCTTATAATTCATAAGCTAAAGATTAATAAATCACAAGTTTATCGCATTAATAAAAATTTAAAATATGATTAAATTATTTTTTTATACTGAAATTCATCATAAATGATTAAATATAACCGAAAAACAAAAATTGCAATATAAATTATATTTAAAACATGCACTTTTCATATATTATTAAATTCTAATATAAAGTCAATCATTTTATCATAACACTTAAAGTTAATGTTATTGCAATTCTTCAGTTTTGAGTGTCTTAAAAATAAAATAATTTATATATATATATATATAAGAAAAGTAACCCATTATTTTCATCGAGAGTCATGTGGTATTAAAAATTTATAAAAAAGTGATAAGTTGAAATCTAAATTTTGATACTCTAATCAATTGCATAAAAATATCTTCACTATAAATAATAAAACCAAAGACAGTCATATGAAAGAAAAAAACAAGTTATCAATTTTTTAAGGTGTTTGTCTTCAATAATTAAATATACTACTAAGAAAAATAAAAAAACTAATTTAATTTTTAAATTGCGTAAAGTTTTAGAATGATATATTATACTATTAGATATTATACTTGCAGTTGATGAATTTAATTATTTTTGTTTATTTTAAAATTACGTAGGTATAAATATTGTGAGTCATGTAGTTATGAATATTGTAATTATTCTTAATATACTAAAACTAATCTATTTGTTTGAAGGGATAAATTTAAAATTGATCTCATTTACAAATCATACTTGTTATTTATTAAATGAGTTTACTTATTTCTCCTTTTTACGTGACATATATGATCTTTTAGACTTAATCTAATTTGAGTTCATGTTTCACTCTTTGACATTATTTTTATTAAATTTAATTTTTTTGATACATGTTTTATAATAAAATACCATATTGATATTTTAATATTATATTTTTCATGGTGTAATTTTTAAATGACATTCAAGTTTTATCATAAATATCAATGATTTTTTTTAAGTTTGCCTTCTAAACTTTTTATTAATATATATAAAATTTTAACTCCATTTCACACTTTATTATTCTTTTATTTTTTTATATATGTTTACTTTGATTAAATCAAATTCTATGTATTTAATAATATATTTTTAATATATTTGGCAATATATCGTCATGTAAGAAACTGAATGAGTGAGAGACTGCAATCATAATATATTAAAAAAATAATAAATTAGAAACTAAAAATTTATAATAATGGTAAAGAAAGTTAAGTAAAACTCAATTAACACAGAAATTAAAATTTAAAAGGTGATTTTTTTTGCTGCAACAAACTTGCTACGGTTCGTACTCTTTTTGACATTTTAATCCTATTCTTTTTATTTTATACTTTTTATTGATATGGTTTATTAAAACGAAATATGCATGAAATTGAAATAAAAAAATAACACTCTTGTTTTCTATATTATTTTTTTAAAACCATCAATAAAATTAATTTTAAAATTTCATATTATTAATCGAGAGAGAATTTTGCGACCACAAAAAGGAATATGTATTTTTTTTTATTTTTTATTTAGCATCAAACCCACTATTTTGTTTTATGCTTATTATGTCTTTTGTAATTTGATATTCCTCCTATACAAATATAATAGACATATTTAGTTGGTGAGAAAATCCAAAAGACTATCATAATTAATATAAAATTTAACATCATACTCAACTTTAAATAATTAAATTTTTTTCTATAAGGACTTATGTATATGTTTATGACCTATGGTTGGAAATTTTGAAACCTAATATCATTTGAAGCTGATATTATTTGAAAATTAATGTATCTTAGTCTTATGATTAAAAACTAATATATTTTCGGTTTTTGAAAAAGAATTACGTATAAATGTATCGTTCATTTAATTAAATAAACAAATAAACATGCACACTTTTATTAATTTTATAAAGTATATTATATTATATATATGATTAGATACATATATAGCCATATATGTAGGTCCCAAGGGGTGTGAGTGTAAGGTTTAGAAGGGGGGGATTGAATAAACCTTACCAACTTTTCAAATTAGTCATTTTGAATATTCAGAGTTAATACTTCACAGCTGTGTCCTTGATGGACGACTAAGTTAGTTAATCCAGAGTTAGTCACTCAACGGACTGACCGAGTGCATTGATAGAATAACTCAAATTGTTTTGACTAAAGACTTAACTCGATTTGTGATTTGTTTTATTGGAAGACTTAACACCCTTGAATTTGGTTAAGTTTGTTCTAATACTTGGTTTTAGCACTCGATTGATTATCAATTGGATAGCAAATTTATCCAGATATAAAAATAAGATGAGAAATTAAAGTCTTTGAAATGTAAATGACACAATAAGTTTTTATAGAGGTTCAAGATGGGGTAATTCTTCTACTCCTCTCTTCTCCAACTCCGGAGGAATCCACTAAGTATTGATCAATATACGAGTGGTTAATGTCCCATATACAAGTCTTGATCACACAACCGACTTGATCCTTTGGGACTCGATCCGGAGATGCTTGGTCACACAAACGGTGGCTTCTCGTGACGACTCGGCCTTCTTCACAGGCGTACCGCCTTTGCTACTACAGCCCACTTGCTCAAGCTTCTTGGATTTGATCACGAAGCCCTCCAAAACTTGAGACTGGTTCGACTTGAACCTTCCTACAATCCTCCGTGGAATGTAGACCCCTTGATTCTTCAAAAATTTCCTCTTCAACTCGATTGAAGTTATCTTTCCTTCACGGTGAGTGTTGGATTGATTTCCTTCGTAATGTAGGCTTGAGGATTGATCTTGAATGATTTGAGAATATTTTTGTTATAGTTCAAATGTTTGCTTGAATGTTCGTGGTTGGGTAACCTTCTCTCGAGTTATTCCTCGGCCTTTTATAGTGATCTTTCAAAAATCGCCCGTTGAAGAGATAGCTTATTTTTGAAATTCACTTGTGGTCGTTGGCTTGTCTTGTTGCGATCCTTGAAATTGCCACTTCCTCGTATGAATGATTCTTTCACTTTTCGAGTTCGACCCAAGTGCAAAGTGCTTCCCATTGGTTTATTTCTCTTGCACGCTTCCTCGGGACCGAGCACTTCAAGAAAGCGATATGGAGGTATTACTTGTTTAAGTAATTCTCTTGATTTATGTGCAACGGATCTCTTTCGATTATCTCGACTTGACTGCATTTTCTTAACATCCCCAGGTGACTTCGAGTCATCTTCCAATCATTGGATGACTCTTCTGTCACTTCAATCTTGAGACTTGGCTATCTTGAGTTGACTTGACTGATACTTCACTCAGCTGCATCTCAACTGCACCTTCAGTCGAGTTCCTGTCTTCTCTTCTTTGCCACACTCAGCTGCCTCACAGTGGAGTCTTCCTTTTTGTCTCTAGTTGACTTCTTGCATGTTCAGGCATAATCGACTTGACTCACTCGACTAACGGCCCTATCTATTACAATGCAATTTACAACAAAAATGGGGTGCCAACTTCTATTCTAAGTTTTACATGGCATTTATCAAAATCTACAAAATAATTTCCCAACAATATAGGTATACATAAAAATGTAAATTTATCCAAATATATAGCTTAGAGTGATATATGATAAATTTGTTAGTTCAAGGACATATTTCACACCACAAATTAAACGAAATAAATTACGTATTATTCCATGCATTTTATTCAGCATCAAAACACCTATTCTTTTTTTTTTTCCTTATTCTTTTACTTTAAATTGATCTTTCTTCCTCCCCCATATAATCAAGCATTGTAAAATTATAAGAAATACCCATAAACACTTAATTTTACACAGTGCTGAACTCAAATTGGTTAATATTTCTCATCTGAGATTCTTATATATGCTTATGACATATGGTTCGAAAGCTTTCGAAATCTAGTTTAATATGAAACTAATATTATTTAAAAACTCAAAATATTTTAAGAGTTATAAGTAAAAGAATGAATAAATTTGAAGTGTAGAATATAAAAGGTTATTTGTCTTATAATTGAACAAATAAAAACTAAAGAAATATGAAATTACCTAATTGCCCTTAAAATTAACTATGTCTAAAAGATATTTTTGTCGAATCAAAAGTTTCAAAAATACTCACACTTTTAAGATAAGTATAGAATAGATATAGATACAAAATAGCAATGGAATGGGTCAGAGTGGTTAATCAAAGGCCCAAACCCGTCTCGTGCCTAGAATGGGTCGGCGACCTACCGCGACTCACGGGACGGGACGACTCGTCCTAACATGAATTAAATAAACAAATAGAAAACATTGAAAAAAGAAAAAAAAATATATATTTATATATATATTATAATATATTTATAAAATATTCTTTATAAAATTTGCCATTATCAATATATCTGCACATATTTACATACATAAATATTATATTATAATATATATTATATATGAAAAATATACATTAAATGTATTAAAAAAAATAGCAGGCAGAGCGGTACTCGCGGGGGCGAAAACGATGCCCAAACCCGGCCTGCCCCGCCGCGAGTCACGGGTTTCTAGTTTTTTCCCTTTAAATTTGGATAAGACAAAGAGACTTGGGTTAGACTGTCTAACGGGTCTTTTCGTTAGATGGACCCAACCCGACCTGGGTTTTATTGTAATTTCATGCACTAGTAGTATTTTTGTAATATTTTGGGGCGGTGACATAGAATCTCTAGACCGGTGATATTTTTGTAATATTAGGGGCTGTTAAATATATTAGTTTTTCCTCTGAAAAGTATTAGTCGTACATCTGAAAAGTATTAGTAGTATAACTGAAAAGTATTAGTAATGCTCTTGAACAATATTTTTAGTAGCCCCCATGAAAATTTTTGATTTTTTCCCTCAAAAGTATAAGTAATCCACCTAATATGTATTAATTGTCCCCTTGAAAAGTATTAGACAGTGACGTACTATTAGGAAACTTTCAAAAATATTAGTTTTTCCCGTGAAAAGTATTAGCAATCCCTCGGAAAAGTAATAGTAATCCTCTGGAAAAGTATTAGTAACCCCTTGAGCAGTTTTTTTAGTAATACTCACGAAAAATATTGATTTTTTTCGGCAAAAGTATTAGTATTTGCCCTAAAATATAATAATAATCTTGTTGAAAAATATTAAGTTTTTCGATTAAAGGTATTTTAGTATTTTTCCTGAAAAATATTAGTAGCCCTTCTAAAAAGTATTAGCAGCGGTCAACGAATGTTGTTGTTGTGGTGCTAGCTAGTGGTTGTGCGGGTTAATGGGTAGATAGACCGCAAGTCGGATATTTAGATCCGTCTAACGGATTAGATCTGTTAGACGGTCTGACATGAGACTTACCCTTTGGATAAAGGTTTGGTAGAATAGCTCACATGTACTTAAATTTCGGGGTTTTTTTATAAATTAATTTAAATTTTATATTTTTTAATTAACAATTAATACACCAAAAAAAAAAAAAAAGAGTTAGAGACCAAACAAAACAAACCCTAACCCACAAAATTGAAGTCCCAAATTTGCCAAACCACTCCACTGTTTGTATCCCCACACCATTCCAATGTCTTCGACGCCGTTGGTCTGAAAGTGTAAAACTCAAGACCACAACCAATTGCATTAGGAAGTAACTGAGAGAAAAAAGCTCATAAGGTTTATTTAAAAGAATTGCTCCAAAGGGTGGGTTAAGCAATCGGTGTCATGTTCAATGATGTACATGCTGATTGTACAAAATCAATCTTGTGATGTGACATTACTAGAACAACTATCTCAACTCATCGCTGTCTCATGATACTTTCCATGCAAGTGGAAAAACCTATGATGATGACGACTTTGAAATTTTATCTCATTTCTTCTTCGTATGAAGGTTGCAGCAGGAAGAGTATCAAACGTAAAACTTTGCCACTTTGCATCAATTATAGTGCCAAGTAATTTTAGACAATTAATTGACACAGTGGGATAAGGTGATGTTGATTATGATGACGGTGGGTTAAGCGCAATAAAAGAGAGAAAAAAGAAGATAAGGAGGAGAAGGACATTTCTATCTTTAAAACTAAAAAGTGGGTAAAAAAGATATTTTTATCGAGAGTGGGTATAAAAGTAGCTTGTTATTCAATAATGGGTAGAAATGATCATATTCCCTTTCTGTAAAATAAATTTCGAATGTAATCGACCCAATAGAATATAAAGATGAAACACGATCTTAGAATAGAAAATGTGCACCAAAAAACCAGGGGTAACATAAAAGTCTCTGCAAATGAGAAATGCTGCCATATATAATAGCCATTTAGAATAATGAACTACAACACAAACACTTGACCTCTTTTATCACAATAAAACTAACTAATACTTCCAACAAAATAGTTCCACACCAATTTTTATTGTCTTGCAAATTAAGAAACCAAAAGGTACAGTAATTATAACAATGGCAAGCAGTCAATTCAAGCTAGAAAGATAATCAGATAAAAAAGCTACATCAACTACTGCCATTGTCATCGTTATCATCATCGTCTCCTCGCCTAATCTTCTCAATCTCAGCTTGAGCTCTCTCTAGAATCTGTCTCTTCTGAAACTCCAAATCTCTGTGAAAATCCATCCGCATTTTTTCTAGCTCAACCATTTGCTGTCTCTTACTACTCTCGATCTTCTCGTAAATCCCACTAAATCTTTGAATCGAATCAGCAAGCAGTTTATACGAAACCACACTTCCCCCAGATTCATCTTCTCCTTCCTCATCAGATTCCGAATTTTCGGGACTATCTCTCATCTCGTCAAATCCATTCGATCGGTCTAAATAGACTTTAGGATCCATAAATACGTACTCCCCGGAGTCGACTCCACACGAAAGGCCTGCTTTTTGTGGTAGTGGTGACAAAAGAGCATCCATTTTCCTGAAATATATCCATTTACTTTCTGAACTCCCAATATCTCCAAACTTTGTTTTCTCCTTTTTGTACTTTTTCTTTAGTGTATCCAAACGGTTTCGACACTGAGTATCCGTTCTTTCGATCTTCGAATCTTGGGATACTTTCTCGGCAACATCTTGCCACTCTTCGGAACGGAGACTCTTTCTCCCTTGCTTGAGAAATCGATCGCCCCACACATTGAGTAAAATAAACGTCTCGTTTTCAGTCCAATCCGTGAGGGGATTTCGACCACCGTATGATGGCTTTGAGGCTGAAGCAGAACCAGACGATTGGGCGGGTAATCGTGGGGCAAACTCGTAATTTGATAATAGGATTTTTAGCTTCCTCTTCTTTGGGTGCCTCTGAAAATTACCAAAATCATCACCAACGTTGTCATCCTCATCGCCATATTCATAATTACTTATTCTCTGAACACCATTCCCCCCACCATCATCGTCATCATCATCACCATCATCGATATCTTCTTCGATATCAGTATCCTCATCATCATCATCATCCTCGACGTATTTTCCAACATTCCGAGGATAATTGACATTTTCAACAGGAAAATCTTGGCCATTTATGCCAAAAGAGTTGGAGCGACGCCTATTATCATTCTCATCATCCATCATACTCAAAGACCAATACACACAAAATACCCATATAGATACAAAATAGCAATGGAACGGGTCAGAGTGGTTAATCAAAGGCCCAAACCCGTCTCGTGCCTAGAATGGATCGGCGACCTACCGCGACTCACGGGACGGGACGACTCGTCCTAACATGAATTAAATAAACAAATAGAAAACATTGAAAAAGGAAAAAAAATATATATTTATATATATTATAATATATTTATAAAATATTCTTTATAAAATTTGCCATTATCAATATATCCGCACATATTTACATACATAAATATTATATTATAATATATATTATATATGAAAAATATACATTAAATGTATTAAAAAAAAATAGCAGAGGAGCGGTACTCGCGGGCGAACGATGCCCAAACCCGGCCTGCCCCGCCGCGAGTCACGGGTTTCTAGTTTTTTCCCTTTAAATTTGGATAAGACAAAGAGACTTGGGTTAGACTGTCTAACGGGTCTTTTTCGTTAGATGGACCCAACCCGACCTGGGTTTTATTGTAATTTCATGCACTAGTAGTATTTTTGTAATATTTTGGGCGGTGTCATGTAATCTCAGACCGGTGATATTTTTGTAATATTAGGGGTCACATTAAATATATTAGTTTTTCCTCCGAAAAGTATTAGTCGTACATCCGAAAAGTATTAGTAGTATAACTGAAAAGTATTAGTAATGCTCTTGAACAATATTTTTAGTAGCCCCCATGAAAAATTTTGATTTTTTCCCTCCAAAATATAAGTAATCCACCTAATATGTATTAATTGTCCCCTTGAAAAGTATTAGACAGTGACGTACTATTAGGCAACTTTCAAAAGTATTAGTTTTTCCCGTGAAAAGTATTAGCAATCCCTCGGAAAAGTAATAGTAATCCTTTGGAAAAGTATTAGTAACCCTCGATAGTTTTTTTAGTAATACTCACGAAAAATATTGATTTTTTTCGGCAAAAGTATTAGTATTTGCCCTAAAATGTAATAATAATCTTGTTGAAAAATATTAAGTTTTTCGATTAAAAGGTATTTTAGTATTTTTCTGAAAAATATTAGTAGCCCTTCTAAAAAGATATTAATGATCAACGAATGTTGTTGTTGTGGTGTTAGCTAGTGGTTGTGCGGGTCAATGGGTAGATAGACCGCAAGTCGGATATTTAGATCCGTCTAACGGATTAGATCTGTTAGACGGTCTGACAAAAGACTTAACCTTTGGATAAAGGTTTGGTAGAATAGCTCACATGTACTTAAATTTCGGGGTTTTTTTTATAAATTAATTTAAATTTTATATTTTTTAATTAACAATTAATACACAAAAAAAAAAAAGAGTTAGAGACCAAACAAAACAAATCCTAACCCACAAAATTGAAGTCCCAAATTTGCCAAACCACTCCACTGTTTGTATCCCCACACCATTCCAATGTCTTCGACGCCGTTGGTCTGAAAGTGTAAAACTCAAGACCACAACCAATCCAAACTATATCCTCCAATCCTTATTTCCAAATCTCAGATTCGTCATTCATTCAACCACACCATTCTTGTCATGTTCCAACTCTAGATTTAATTTTAGTGATTCATATTGTACTAGTAAGACATGTATAGAAAATCTGATTTTGATGGATTTGCTTTCCATTGCCTTTTTCCATCACTGAATCCTAGATCAGATCAGACCTATATCGGTTACTTTTATATAACTAGTAAGGTGCACGTGCGTTGCACGTGAACCATATAAATTTATTAATGTAATTAACAAAATAGTTTTTTATTATTTCACTATCATACATAGTGAAGACAATGTAAAATTGAAAATTAATGCCCAAAGAATGAAATGAGTTTCCTTAGAAATGTATCTATAAGAGCTTTATGAGTTAAGAAGTAATGTCAAATCTATGACTCGAAAAAGAGGAAGTGAAAGGCGGAGTGATTCCAATACCAAATATATGTCTAACGCCAATTCCAGAAATATGTCAATAAATGATTATGATCAATATCAATTAATCAATAAGTAAATCTACCATAATGTGTCAAAAGAAAAGAAAATAAGTTTAACTTCATTATAATACCATCCAAACACTGATTAGATTCTTCAGAAATCAAAGCATTAACCATCAATCATAGGATGGGCAAATGCGAAAGGAGGAAAATAGGAAAATACGTAGAGGAATGTGTCGGGGGATGGAAATAAGGTCAGACCCTTTTGTATATTCTCAGTTTCTTTCTCTGATTGAAAAAAAAAAAAAACAATTTTAGCCCTCTTCTTTGATCGTAAAAGAAAGAAAAAAACAAATTTTGAATAGATACTATTTAACTTTGGCAAAGAAACTCTTATATATGCATATTGGGACATTTGGTGAAAACCAGGTAAAAGTTTGAAATTCAAGATATAGAAAACAAATGACTGAAAAGTTGTGATCCTTTAAGATGTGCTTTTGGTGAATAAGAAAATAGATCTGAAAACTATTCGAGACACATTACAAGTGGAGCAGTGGGATATGAGATTTAGTATAAGGGATAATTACAAAAAGTGCTCCTTAGGTTTGACCTAATTACAAAAAAACCCAGCTAATTTAAAACTTACAAAAAGTACCCCTGAGGTTTGAAATATATTTCAAAATCCCCTTCATATTTGTAAAATCATTGCAGATTACCCCTTAATTTTAACACTAAATCAAACCTCAGGGGTATGGTTTGTAAGTTTTAAAGTTAGCTGGGTTTTTTGTAATTAGGTCAAACCTCAGGGGTACTTTTTGTAATTATCCCTTAGTATAATACAAAAGAAGAGAGAAATATAAACAAACAAAGGTCTCAAAAATATAAAGGGCTGAATGACGAAAAACATGGGCATGCTTTCTTTCGTAATTTCCAGAAGTAAAATTGAGAATCCATAAAAATCCAATCTATATTATACTTCATAAAAAAGCCAAAAGCCTGTGAAGCATTTGTATTAACAACAATTATGTAGATAAAACATGACTGAAATCATTTGTGCTTGAGTATTAACAGAAGAACAAACATAGCATTAAGATAGAGGAAAAAGAAAACCAAACAATAAGTCAAAATAGTAGACCTAGCAACACAAGGTAAATGAAAGACACCATTGATTCTTTGAGAAAAATCAAAAGCAACACTTTTACATAGTTGGGATACTTGAGCAAAGGAAAATATCATTAAGATAGGATTAACTAATCATACTCAAATAAAAACTTCAAAAAGACCCTCATAAATTGAAGTTCCACCAACAGTTTTTCTAGGCAAATTTCGCAGGATAAACAAAAAAAGCTGAGGCAAAAAAAGAAGAATAACTTGGACGAAATCAAGATGTTGAAAGAAAACCAAATCGCAAATCTAATTTTAAATTGAGAAAGTCCAATTTCTATTTCAAATTGTCATTTGAGAATCTAAAGGTGGAACTAACCTAGGGTTTGAATTAACTATTGGCTACTATGAAATAATCATTGAGCAATGCAAATCATTACATATTTAGTACCAAATTGAGGAAATTCAAAACGGGATATGACCAAGATCTGGCTTGATAAAATAAACCCGATCATTAAGGCTGACCTATTTAATCCCAGGAGAAATCCCTTTAAAAAATCGGAGGAAGCCCAGGTGCCCTTATCATTCTCCTATTGGCACCGTTCTACATATTAGTCGATTTCCACAACCCAACTTTTGACTGGAGTAATATAAGAAACCCTGTCTTGTTATCATAATCATAACAGGGTATCCACCACCAAATTAGTAATCTGACTCGCTAAGAATATAAAGTGATAAATTGAGATTAAAGCCAAGAATAGGCAAGAAAAACGCACCAAATGGATGTTCAAGCATTGGCCACCATCGATTCTTGGAATTCAATATGAGAACTTCCGTCTTCACCCCTAGAAACTCCTTCCCACCTTCACCAATATCTGGTCCATATTTTGTCGGGTCTTGTATTGAAGTTGAACCATACATCTTTCTTTTTTTCCAATTTGAATTCGTTGAATTGTTTTTCAAAGTTGGCCTCATCCTCAGGAGAAAAGAAAACCACCTCCATCTCCGTAAGGTCTTCATACATCTTCTCAATCTTAGTTTTCCAGCGAAGGCCCATTTCAAAGTCCATCTTATGCTAAGTTGTCTTAAGTATTAATTAATTCTCCCAGCCTTGTCTACGTAGCGCAGCTCAGGAGCAGTTACTTTAACACGGATGTGACGATCCAAAATATAGCTGAAAAGTTTCTTCTCCTCCACATTAGGTTTCCTAAGTCCTCCTTGCCCTGAAATAGGCATAGTAATTAGAAGCATGAGAGTGGGATTATTCTTTCGGAAAATATATGAACAACATATGCGAAGTGGAGAGACAACATAAGTAGTTTAACAGGACAAAAAACTTACTCAAAATGTATACAGATAACTACAATACTTTGCCCCTAAATATGATCAATCATTATTTACTCCTAACAAACACCACCCACGCATTTCCAAGAAAATTTCCTTCAACTTTCTGAGGATTTTCTACTATCTTGGCATCGCTAACTCGCAAAATCAGAAAGGAAAATGTTTCAACAGTTCTTCACTGTCCATGATTCAGTACACCACAATTAGCCATCTTTAATTCAGAGTATCCACTTCATGTTACTACACATGTGCAAAGAGTTAACTAA
Source organism: Rehmannia glutinosa (assembly GCA_016081115.2). Lineage (NCBI taxonomy): Eukaryota > Viridiplantae > Streptophyta > Magnoliopsida > Lamiales > Orobanchaceae > Rehmannia > Rehmannia glutinosa. The sequence goes on from CM071935.1 coordinate 54,084,246, forward strand.
ATAAGACAAATGACAAGATTAATAGGGTCGCATATTATGAAATTTCCATAGCATTTACAGTTCCAAGCTAACAACATCATAAAACAAACAAAGAGTTAATCATAATCCGCGACAATTATTTAAATACTCGGCAACCATCTACAAATCGGATATTAATCATTTTTGCACTTTTTCCTAATTTCTTCACTGTAAGTTTTGACAATTATTAATATACTGGGCACCCATCTTCTCATTTTGATTGTGGGGATTTTCTATCAGATATTCAAATTAGGAAAGGATTGTCGTCCTACCAAAACATGTAAATTACCTTTTCCAATAGTAATCATGTTCATGGAATTAACTAAAAAAGGTCAAAGCTCTATATAGATCGTAAAAAAATCAATTATCGCATCATAAAAGGCTTAATGAAAATTAAGAAAAGGATTAATTATGAGATCCCCATGGGAAATATGTGTAGCAAAGACAAAAAATATGTGAATCATGAGATCCCCATGTGAATAATGTATAGCAAATCAAAATTCTTGTCATTGGTCAATTATGAACCTTAAAATCAGAACAATAAATCACATTCAATTGCACTGAAAGTCGTTGCAGCAGGACAAATAAAGTTTGCAGAAGCTTCATAGACGATCCTCTAAGAATGACCATCATTTGTCTTAAACAGTTAAACTGATGTGATTATAGAGGAATGTTGAAACGAAGATTGATGTCAAAAAATAGCTGCGAAGTTGGACTTTTGGTCTGCGATTAGAGAAAGCCCAAAGATTATATTGTTAACTATGTTTGATTCATGTATGGTGACTATAATAATGACGAACCAAAACTTTCTGGGTAATTCCGAGTGATGACCTCAAGTTCCCATGAATGCAAGAAAATATTTTAATGTGGTGCTTGAATTCCCATGATATCAAGTAAGCAGAATCATTTGCTTTCATTAAGTGGTTCACATAGTTTTTGACTTTACTACACATAATTGACATGAGGATCTCATAATTTATTCGTTGGTTAATATTCATTAAGCCTTCACGATGCTCCATATAATGGACTTTATTTGCTCTTCTATTGCATAAAAGGTGATGAGGGATATTATATGGGAATACATGGAAGTTATCAAGCAATCTGGAGGGATAGATGACATGTAAAAGACTTTGGAGAAGATGGAAACTAATAATATTACTTTATACTACCAGATGTGCATTAAGAAATGGGAAGATGAAACGAAGAAAATCTGCAATAAATAACAGATATTAAATTGAGAATATTATGTTATTTGCTACATAATCAAATGGATTCTTTTAATAAGGATACACTGAAAACACCTTATGTTAGAGTAGGGTGCCCTGCACTCCAATTAGAATTGAATTTATCCTACTTGTAAAAATAATTTTATTGGGAATTATATTTATATAAAGACATTTTTCTTTATCTTATGTTTTGCATTTATTATTTAATTGCTCATAGATAAAGTCCTTAGATCATTTTAAGTTATGGGGTATGGTTGCGCATTTGATGGCGATCATGGAACATGCCTCTAAGGCTTTGATCTTAAACTAGTTCCAAGTCAATGGGTTTTTCAAGATAGGACATTGAATAATCCCGTAAGACTTGTGTATATGATGCATGCTCGTGAGACGAGAATGTTACATTCCATTAATATTAGCGTTGAGATGCAAATGCATATATGCGGGTGCTTGTTGGCGAACAAGTTCACTGAACATGACCCAATGGAAATTCTTATATGGAAACTTTGTTTGTCGAATAAGAATTTTCATATTGCAATAGTACATGATTAATCCTTGTACTTGAGGCACGACAGTAGCCTTGTGTCTATCCTGCAATACTTTGATTTATCTTTTGATTGCTTGACAATCACAAAGGGGTATTTTGGGTATTGCACTGATGTACAGGAGGTTTGTTAGTGGCCGGTAGAATTCGACACTTGTCTTTTGACAAGGGAATTTCCTGTGTTTTCGTAGTTTGTGATTCAAAGACCTTGGCCAAGGCACGATGAATTTGATTCATAAAAGAATCATTAGAACTTGAAATGGAATCACAATTATTAAATCAATTGGGTTTCGATAAATCCATACCCAAGATTTAATCGGGAAATTAGTTGTCGAAAGGATTGTACATGTATGCAATTGCAACTGAAATAGGTTTACTCGCTATTTCACCTAATACTTGGTAATCATGCTACTTGCTAGATGTTACCATGATTTGTAGGTTCTTGAAATTAAATAGTTAATTTCAAGTATATTAATTAATATGATTAATTAGTAGAATATATTATTCGAAAGTTACAAGAGTTGTAAGCCTGCTGCTAGTGCTAGTAGTGAACCTAAAAGGGTCACACATAATTTTGGTTGTTGACATTTCCAAATTGATAAATTCAATAGTTGGATGCAATTAATTAATATAGATTAATTAATTAGAGTTTTAATTTAATTCAATAGTTGAATTAAATAATATGATTATCTAATTAAATCTAATTTGATTAGAAGGCTCAATTAAAGAAATAGAATAAATTAATTAATCAATTAGATTGATTAATTTGGGTTTTGGCTATTAATTATTTGAATTAATTAGTTGGACTTTGAAATCCAAGCCCATATATAATCTAGTAGGCCTAATTGTAGAAGCCCATTAGATTATTGAGGATAAATAAATAAATAAGATTTATTTATATATATATGTTATATATATATATACACATAAGAGAGATTGGAAAAAAAAAAAAAAAAGTTGTTCAGTTGCATTTTTTTTGAGAAAACAACTACAACACTGCCGTGTGGTTTTCAATTTTTTTGAAAAGAAAGAAAATAGTTCTTGGTTTCTAAAAATTCTCTCTTAAGTGTTTATCTTCCTTATTTGTGAATAATAATTAATTGATAATTATTATTCTATAACAATTAATCTTCTATCACTAGTTGATTGTGAGATTAAGAGTTCTATTCCAATTATCATTTTGAAGAACGGAATAAATTTTACTAGCGAAAGATTCATTCCGGTGTCTACAAACAAAAGGTGGACTCGATTGGAGGGGATACGTTTGGATCCCTATTGGCGAGGATTTGGAGTTTAGGTGATTGCCACATATCCGGGAATTGATTCCCTCTCAATCTTCGCTAAAAGGAGAAGACTCTACGAGGTAATTTTCTTTTATCACTTACGAATCAAAATTTGTTTTCTCGCATGATAACGAAAAATGCCGATCGTTACAATCGCTATGTGAACCTACGGGGTTAGCGTTTATTATGATGAATGCCTTGTTTTAATTAGATTAAAAGTTTTTAAATTTCCGTTGTGCAACCCCGTGTGGTATAGCGAACCCAACAGTGGTATCAGAGCCACAGTTTGCATTTTCGTTATCAGATTTTGATTCGTTTTATGTTTATTTGATAAGCATGTTATAGTTATTAAAAATTGTTTTAATAATTATTTTGTGTGGGATAAAAAATGTTTTATTTGATTTAAGTTGTGGGATTAAAAATATATATGATTTCTTAATCAAGAAAACTAGTTTCTTGTTTAAGTTTTATATATTTCTAAAATTGAAAACAAAGTTGGACATTTTAAAAGTCTGCCAGAATCTCAAAGTACCAAAATGTTTGTAAAATGGAATTGTTTCCATGCTTTAGTTTATTCACGTGCAAATTTGAGAAAAGGTTAATTTACTTTTTCAAATTGCAACAAGTTTCCATGTTTCAATCTGTTGTACATTTTAGTGGGTTTCCTCTTACGTGGATATACTTTTGGCAGCTAAATGCACAAGTCTGTTGTGCCGTGTTTTACAGTTTTTTCACAAAATTCCTTTTTCGATTTATTCAATTTTATATTAATTAATCCCATAAATGAAATCAACACACAAAATTGGTAAATATAAATGCTTTAAATTCATGTGATGGATGTTTTAGCATGATTTATTTAGGGATGATCATGATCCTATGACCAATGTGATTGGATGTGTTTTATTTTTTTGGGTTTTTGGGGCCTGCGAGCCTCTTATTCTATTTTTGTAAGTTCTTTAAATTTTCGCATTGAGAGTAGACTAGGTGGTGAGGTTTTCCATTTATTGTAATTGGAGGACGTTCGATGCTAAAGGCCACGCTTTGTGTGGGTAGAATTTTACAAATGTAATAGAATAGGAGACTCAAGGCCCATGTGTGTATGGGTACATTAATAAAATGTAATAGAAAAAGTTCTATTTATTTTGTCCCTTAGATTGACCATAGACCCATTTTTGGCTCAAATGGGTCGATAGTCGCCATGATCATCACCGCTTTTTGCATAGGATGCATGTTAGATTTATTTAATGCTTTTGCTTGCGCTCATATGATGAATTGCGTTAAATAAAAACCCACCTAGTAATTAGGTTGATGAGGTCTTGAAAAGAAAACCCCAAGTTTTTGAAACTTAATAAGGAGTTTAATTTTAATTAATTCCATATCAAACCAAATGGACAAGTTATGTTGGACATATCGTTCCATGCCTTCCATCAAAGGTAGAAGACATGACGATGCTACCACACTTGGTCACTGGCCACGAGTCGTGGAGTGGTCTTGTGCTGGAAAGCTGTGATCCCTACCAAACATTGAGATGTTCGTGGAATGGACTCGTCTTTATGTTGGCCACGAGTCATTGGACATCTTGATGCTCCATCTACATGAATGTTTGATGGGTTATGTTTGACACTTAGTACCATATAGGCTCATAAAATTGGGGTATATGGGAAAAGTGAGGCAGAATAATCTTGAGGGTTGCATAATGATGCAATTGTCAAAGAGTTGACTACCAATGGAAATATCTCATGGGCTCATAAAATTGGGGTGTGAAATTTTTCTGTTGGGCTTCAAGCCCATTAAGAAAATTAGATTTTCCGAATTTTATTATGGGGTTAATAAAATTTGATAAAATAGTGGGAGACATTTAATATTAAAGACCTTATATTGAATGAATATATTTTCCATAGTTTACTCATTTTTGCTTCGTTTATTTTGTAGATATCTCTACTAAAATGGCTAAAAATCCACTTGCATCCATACTTGAGCAAAACAAATTAACTGGCCCAAATTTTGTCGATTGGTTGAGAAACCTAAAAATTGTCCTTCAGTCGGAGAAGAGGGCTTATGTACTTGACAAAGTGCTTCCTCCACCTCCTGAGGATAAGACATCAGATGCCTATGGAGAATATCTCCGTCATATCGATGACAATCTTCAGGCTCGGTGTTATATGTTAGCATCGATGTCAAATGAGCTGCAGAGGCAGAATGAGGGTCTAGATCATCTTTCGGGCCGAGATCCTTATTCGCCTACAAGAGTTGTATGGTGAAAGAACTGGCAAATGAGATATCGATATCGAAAGACCTTTTCGGATATCGTATGATCGAGGGCTCTTGACCCAAGACCATGGGTCAAGATGATAGCTCTCATTGAAAGGCTCTCGTCCCCTGGAGTCGTTATGGACAATGAACTCTATGTGGACCTTTTGTTGCAATCTCGCCTCCCTCATTTGACACATTTGTTGTCAACTTTAACATGCACTCCATGGAGACTAGTCTCCGAATTGGTGAACATGTTAAAGACGGTGAATCCACTATCAAAAAGGATAAGCCTGTCTTGCTTGTTGGATCCACTTAGGATCAAAGGCCGCAAAGTCTAAGAAAAGGAAAGGGTTCCTCTAAGCTCAACAAGAAGGCAAAGGACAATGGCAAGAAAAAGGTTAATTCTCAAGCCAATGACAAATGCCATAAGCTGCAAAATGGGGCTTTGGAAGAGGAATTGCAAGGAGTACCTTGCGAGCCGAAACGTTGTATATATTTTGTTGAAGTTAACTTATCGATTAATGATGCTTCTTGGGTATGGATACGGTTGTGGCTCACACATTTGCAATGATTTGCGAGATAATGACAAGAAGCGGGGAAGGCGATAGAGAGGAGACGGTCCTTAGGATGGGGAATGGAGCAAGAGTTGCTTTGCATTAGCTATAGGACTGTTTATCTAGCTTTAGAGAATGGTTTTAAATTGTGTTTGAACAATTGTCTTTATGTTCCGGATATTATTAGAAACATTATTTCTATTCTGTTTTGGATAGAGAAGGTTTTAAATTTGTCATTGAGAATGGAAGTTGTTCCATTTTCAAAGATTCTGCATTTATATATTCCGATTATTTGGCGAATTGTTTGTACACTATTACTCCCCATAAACCCATACTCACAATTCAACAAAATAAAAGAAAATTAGATAATCATAGTTCTTTCACTCTTTGGCATGCTAGATTAGGTCATATTTCGAAAAGAGGATACACAAGTTGGCGGAAAAACTCGACCTTGGGGAGAGCAAAATTACCAACATGTGAATCATGTCTTAAAGGAAAAATGACTAAATCACCATTTGTTGGACAAGTGGAGCGAGCCAAAAATCATTGGATTTGATCCATACGGATGTTTGTGGACCACTAGCGTTAGTGCACGAGGGAACTATCACTACTTCATAACTTTTACCGATGATTATTCTAGGTATGGTTATGTATACCTTATGAGGCTCAAATCAAGCTTTTGAAAAGTTTAAAGAGTTTAGATATGAGGTGGAGAAACAAACCGGTCGTAGTATTAAGACTCTTGATCGGATCGAGGAGGCGAATACTTGAACAATGAGTTTCTTGATTATTTAAAGAGAATGGGATTCTCTCACGGTGGACTCCTCCGGTACTCCACAACTCAACGGAGTTTCGGAGCGTAGGAATCGAACATTGTTAGACATGGTTCGATCTATGATGAGTTTCACTACATTACCTCTTTCATTAAGGGGCTATGCCTTAGAGACGGCGGCATACCTATTGAATAGGGTGCCATCTAAAGCCGTACCCAATACACCATATGAAATATGGTGTGGCAAGACACCCTCCTACAAGTACCTCAAAGTATGGGGGTGTCGCTTATGTGAAAGCGACAAATGGGAGATAAGTTAGATATGAGATCTATCTTATGTAAATTAAAGGATATCCAAGACAGTCTATAGGGTATTATTTCTACGATCCTTTGGAACAAAAGGTGTTTGTTTGAGAAATGCTACTTTCCTTGAAGATGAATTTCTTTCTGAAAGGAATGGTGGAGTAGTAGAACTTGAAGAAATTCAAGAACCACAGAATTTCCCAGATGTTGCCGCAGATAACACGCCAAAGTTTGGACCATCTAAAGCACAACCTCTTTGAAATCCATAAGGGTTTCAAGGGCGCCGAGAGGTCGAACCTTTTGTTAGAAAACAAAGAAGAGGGTCTCCTTTTGGATAATGATCCAAGAAGCTATGGAGAGGCAATGTCGGACATTGACTCAAAGAAATGGCAAGAAGCAATGCAATCCGAAATGGATTCCATGTACTCCAACAAGGTATGGACTTGGTGGACCCACCACAGGAATTGTTCCCATTGGTCGCAAATGGGTCTACAAGCGGAAGCTTGGAGTAGATGGAGAGGTAGCGACCTACAAAGCACGTTTGGTTGCAAAAAGGTTATACTCGAAGCGGAATTGACTATGAGGAAACTTTTGACCAAGAGAGTGATGCTTAAATCCATTCGGATCTATTAGCCATATCAAGATATTATGATTATGAGATATGGCAAATGGATGTGAAGATCGCTTTTCTTAATGGAAACATTAAGGAAGAAATCTACATGAAGCAGCCAGAGGGCTTCATATCCAGTGGGAGCGAGCAAAAGGTTTGCAAACTCCAGAGATCCATTTATGGACTCAAACAAGCTTCGAGGAGTTGGAACATCCGATTTGATGAAACGATCAAAATGTTTGATTTTCATAAGAACCCGGATGAACCATGTGTCTACAAGAAGGTTAGTGGGAGTGCAGTTGCATTTGTTGTGCTCTATGTTGATGACATTCTACTCATTGGGAATGATGTAGGCATGTTGCAATCAACAAGGACTTGGTTGTCAAAAGCGATTCTCCATGAAGGACTTGGGAGAAGCATCCTTTATCCTAGGGATAAAGATCTATAGAGATAGATCTCGAAGGATGATCGGACTATCCCAGTCAATGTACATAGACAAAGTGCTAAAAAGGTTTAGTATGGAGGAATCCAAACGAGGGTACCTACCAATGAGTCATGGTGTTTCACTTTCTAAGGCTATGTCCCCAAAGACGCCTGAAGAAAGAGAAAGAATGTCTCGCATACCTTATGCATCCGCTATTGGGAGCATAATGTATGCAATGTTATGTACTTAGGCACGATGTCACACATGCTCTCGAGTGTCACGGCGCAGATATCAATCTAATCCAGGGGATGATCACTGGAAGGCCGTTAAGATGATCCTTAAATACTTGAGAAGGACTAAGGATATCTTTTTAATATATGGAAATGGAGAATTGAAACTAGAGGGATTCACTGACTCTAGTTTTCAGTCTGATATAGACGACTCAAAGTCGATGTCTGGATATATATTCACCTTGAATGGAGGAGCGGTTAGTTGGAAGAGTTCTAAACAAGAAACGACCGCAGACTCCACCATCGAGTTGAATATATATATCGCATCGATGCAAAGAAAAAGAAGAAGCTGTTTGGATACGAAACTTCATCCAAGGGTTGGGTGTTGTTCCATCCGTCGTTGATCCAATAATGATTTATTGTGACAACAACGGGGCAATAGCGCAAGCAAAAGAGCCAAGATCTCATCAAAGATCCAAGCATATAATGAGGCGATACCACCTGATCAGAGAGATCATTGGTAGGGGCGATGTCGTTGTGGATCGAGTCGCCCGGCGTAAAAATGTAGAGACCACCGACTAAGCCCTTAGCACAAAAGATATTTGATGGACATCTCGAGATGATGGGCCTAAAATACATGGGCAATTGGATCTAGGGCAAGTGGGAGATTGTTAGAGTAGGGTGCCCTGCACTCCAATTAGAATTGGATTTATCCTACTTGTAAAAATAATTTTATTGGGAATTATATTTATATAAAGGCATTTTTCTTTATCTTATGTTTTGCATTTATTATTTAATTGCTCATAGATAAAGTCCTTAGATCATTTTAAGTTATGGGGTATGGTTGCGCATTTGATGGCGATCATGGAACATGCCTCTAAGGCTTTGATCTTAAACTAGTTCCAAGTCAATGGCTTTTTCAAGATAGGACATTGAATAATCCCGTAAGACTTGTGTATATGATGCATGCTCGTGAGACGAGAATGTTACATTCCATTAATATTAGTGTTGAGACGCAAATGCATATATGCGGGTGCTTGTTGGCGAACAAGTTCACTGAACATGACCCAATGGAAATTCTTATATGGAAACTTTGTTTGTCGAATAAGAATTTTCATATTGCAATAGTACATGATTAATCCTCGTACTTGAGGCACGACAGTAGCCTTGTGTCTATCCTGCAATACTTTGATTTATCTTTTGATTGCTTGACAATCACAAAGGGGTGTTTTGGGTATTGCACTGATGTACATGGAGGTTTGTTAGTGGCCGACATAGAATTCGACACTTGTCTTTTGACAAGGGAATTTCCTGTGTTTTCGTAGTTTGTGATTCAAAGACCTTGGCCAAGGCACGATGAATTTGATTCATAAAAGAATCATTAGAACTTGAAATGGAATCACAGTTATTAAATCAATTGGGTTTCGATAAATCCATACCCAAGATTTAATCGGGAAATTAGTTGTCGAAAGGATTGTACATGTATGCAATTGCAACTGAAATAGGTTTACTCGCTATTTCACCTAATACTGGGTAATCATGCTACTTGCTAGATGTTACCATGATTTGTAGGTTCTTGAAATTAAAGAGTTAATTTCAAGTATATTAATTAATATGATTAATTAGTAGAATATATTATTCGAAAGTTACAAGAGTTGTAAGCCTGCTGCTAGTGTTAGTCGTGAACCTAAAAGGGTCACCCATAATTTTGGTTGTTGACATTTCCAAATTGATAAATTCAATAGTTGGATGCAATTAATTAATATAGATTAATTAATTAGAGTTTTAATTTAATTCAATAGTTGAATTAAATATTTAATTAAATAATATGATTATCTAATTAAATCTAATTTGATTAGAAGGCTCAATTAAAGAAATAGAATAAATTAATAAATCAGGTAGATTGATTAATTTGGGCTTTGGCTATTAATTATTTGAATTAATTAGTTGGACTTTGAAATCCAAGCCCATATATAATCTAGTAGGCCTAATTGTAGAAGCCCATTAGATTATTGAGGATAAATAAATAAATAAGATTTATTTATATGTATATATATGTTATATATATATAAACATAAGAGAGATTTGAAAAAAAAAAGTTGTTCAGTTGCATTTTTTTTGAGAAAACAACTACAACACTGCCGTGTGGTTTTCAATTTTTTTGAAAAGAAAGAAAATAGTTCTTGATTTCTAAAAATTCTCTCTTAAGTGTTTATCTTCCTTATTTGTGAATAATAATTAATTGATAATTATTATTCTATAACAATTAATCTCCTATCACTAGTTGATTGTGAGATTAAGAGTTCTATTCCAATTATCATTTTGAAGAACGGAATAAATTTTACTAGCGAAAGATTCATTCCGGTGTCTCCAAACAAAAGGTGGACTCGATTGGAGGGGAGACGTTTGGATCCCTATTGGCGAGGATTTGGAGTTTAGGTGATTGCCACATATCCGGGAATTGATTCCCTCTCAATCTTCGCTAAAAGGAGAAGACTCTACGAGGGTAATTTTCTTTTATCACTTACGAATCAAAATTTGTTTTCTCGCATGATAACGAAAAATGCCGATCGTTACAATCGCTACGTGAACCTACGGGGTTAGCGTTTATTATGATGAATGCCTTGTTTTAATTAGATTAAAAGTTTTTAAATTTCCGTTGTGCAACCCCATGTGGTATAGCGAACCCAACACCTTACACACTTTTTCTGGACAAAATCTTTCTGATCTAAAACTCCTAAAAGGTTCCACATCATTATTACAGTCACCAGACATGAACCGAACATAGTTAACACTCTTTAAGCTTTCTCTAACCACAGACTAAAAGTTCAATTTCACATATATTTTGACATAAACTGAAACTCAGTTTGGTTGCAGTTCTACCCACTGCTTTTATCTGTATCCTCTTTCATTATCCCCTATAAAAACCACCACCCCAATATTATTTCCTGTTTAACAATACATACAGATTAATATAAACAAATACAATGATGATCGGAAATGAGAAGAGACGAAAAGGGTTCCTTCCGATTTCCCTCCACCTTATTGTTTTGTTATATGCTGGTCCAATAAAAATGATTTCTTGTTAAATGTCACTTTATTGGTTGAATCATCTTGTTGAATTTCCGTTGCATCGCAGCAACAATTCTGGACCAACTTCAACTGAAAAACACATTTATCCCTCCGAATAAATCTCATGTCATAATATGTTCCATGATTTACATCTGATAACAATCCCCACTAATAGACAATAATTTAGTTTCACTTCACATAATCATGGAACTTTTATACATCACAAGAAAAGGATGAGATGAAAGAAGAAAATTGCACTAACCAGTATATAACAACAATAGGAGAAGATGAACCGATTAGAAATATGCATTAACCGATAAAAAAGAAAAACTCAGATATGTCGATCAAAGAAAGAAACTCACATTCAAGATCATAAATAAAAAGTTCATCAGCAACCAATATTAACATTATTAAAAAAAAATGCAGTCTATAGAACCCACAATCAAAAATTAAAAAACCTGGTGTTTAAAGGCGAATTTTCGAACCGCTACAGGCAAAAACCACCTCGGCGGTCCACCGTCTCATACTAAAAATCAACTCTCTGCACCGCGATAAATAATCTCAGATTTAGTTGTCCGTCCTTAGACCCTGCTTTCCACTCACCACCTCGCCTACTTCTTCTCCACTGTGCGTTCTACAGAGATAGAGATTCAAAGAGGAAAAGGATAGAAGTGTGTTCACCGCCGACTTCTTCTCAACGGTGCCATAGAGTCTATGGAGATAGAGAGTCGCAGGAAAAAAGAGGTTGTCTGTTGAATTTTTGAAAATTTTTAATAAATAATCGTGTTAAGAAAATTTAATAAATAATATTTTTGTGAATTACCTTTTTGCCATTAAATTTAATATATGAAAGGTTATTTTAGTCCAGTCAAAAGTTTACAGAAATATTCATCCTTTTAAAGTAGTAGAGATAGAGATAGAGATAGAGATAGAGATAGAGATGCTTCTGTTAATTGGAAGAAGTGAAAGAGAGTGTTAGATGACAACTGTTATGAACCTCTATGTCTTTAAAATATTGTTACCGATTAACTATATAGTTCATGCTTGAACTATTAAACCCCAACAAGTAAACCACTTGGTGATCAGAAGTAATGAATCTAAAATTCTTTTTTTTTTTTTTTTGAATCTGGCCGGTTGGTGTGCCCCACTAGCCCGTTTTGACAACTCTACAGAGATTCTTATAAAAATAAGTAATTATTACTGTCCAATCTTAAAAATGGAGAGACAGAGTGAAAATGAATTCTTTTGTTTCTTTCCAATAAATGAGAAAAGATATTTTTGGAGTAGTTTCTTATGGAAGATTTTTGCAAAATTTTTATCAGAAAAACTTTATGGTTGGTTTAATATTTTGGCACATAATATGCATAGTGAAAGTAGCAACTGTCGGAAACAAGATAATATATACTTCATTCCCAATTGTGCTCTCTATGCTACTATGTTTTTATTTATGGCTTTGAAACCTTCATTATTTCTTTTTTTTTGTTTTAAGGAAATCAAATACTACTAACATGTATTACTTGGAGAATATCATCTATATTGAGATACTGCTGTGGATTCATCTGCCTGTAATATGCCTTTTTAAGCATGAGAGCATGTGCATTCCATTTGTGTTTCACTTTGTAATTTTTCAATTCCAAACCCCAAGTCCAGATTTTCAATTACCATAGTTTTATTGGTATGAGTTTCGTGATAATATGATTTGATATTGATTTTAATTTTCTTGGTTTTGAACAGTACAATACTAGGGATAATGAAAAATGATCTTAACCTACAAGTCCAGATTTAGACATTTCACCTACTCTTCACATGTTGGCGCTATTGCTACTCCCAGCTCTTTATCTCTAGGCAAGCAAAACTCCCCCGATGATAAACCATGGGATGATAGTATTGAAAATACTAATAAGTCATTGGTTACCGACAATACAACTAGAAAAGTATACTTTAAAGTTTGGAAGAGTTTCATAAGAGTGACAGTCAATGGGAATGCTAAAGCCAAGTGTAGGGCTTATCGCGGTCAACTGGTTGGTGATCTAAAATAAGGTACTATCACTTGAAGAATCATCTTGAGAGATATCCCAAAAGGAAAACCAAGGACATAAGACAACCTATTTTACAATCCAACTTGGAAAATGAGAAGTTCGAAGTTTCTCCTTTCAACTTTGATCAAGAGTTTTTCTGCAAAAAAAATTGCAAAGATGATTATTATGCATGAGTATCCTCTGGTGATGGCTAATCATGGCAGATTTAGAAGTTTTGTTCAAATTTTAAATCCATATTTGAAGATGGTTTCAATGAATACTATTAAAGGTGATTGTTTGAAGATATATGTCCTTGAAAAGAGAATCACATTACTCAATTTTGATAAGAATAAGGGCGGGTGGCAGTGACAACGAATATGTGAATATCGTCTCATTAGGAAAAAAGTGATTTATGGTTGTCACGATACATTATATTTACAACAATTGGAGCTGCAAAATTAGATTATCTGTTAATAACTCTAGTTAGTTAAATTTTCAAATATATCTTTATAATTTAAGTGTTATATTATGATTTTGGTATTCTTTTAGATACATGACTCATGATATTTTCTTAAAATTCCATTTTTAGGTTTTTCTTTATGTACCAAATCCACATAAAGTGAAGTGCGTCGTGAAACTTTAGTTGGATGCTTCCTTGATTGAAACATAGATCCGGAAATATATAGTGTTGTAACGCCCCAAAATTTTAAACTATAAAATGTGTGCAAATATTCATTGTACCGTATATTTTTTTTTCATAAGAAACATGAGAAAGACAACTCGTTATAGCGACCCATTTAATTTTCGCAAGAACAATAATTACAGTGGAAACAATCGCATAAAATAATTTGAATAAAATTTGACATCTACATTTAATTCTAACAGACCATTTGACAGTGAAAGACTTTAAAAAAATCGCATACATACATTTATTTATAAGACAAAATAGGTCTGTAAATATATTTCTTTCAAAATTCATTAGCAACAACAGAAGCAAATTATAAAGTGTAGAAAATTCATATATTCATTTATTTCTAAGAAAATCGGACATTTACTAATCTATATAAAAAAATCTCTTTTAGTCTATTTGCATAAATAAACTTAGAAAATCATAATTCATCATTTATTTTCCCAAATCAAAAAATCTTTGAAGTTGGAAATTTTCTCAATACTAATCAATATCATACAGAGTCTAGCATCATAGGTAAACACTTAAAAAATAATGATTTGTTTAACAATTTCTTATCCAATTGAAAATTAACATTTAGAAAAGACATCACTCTAGTAGTTGCATAAGAAAATCACAATTCGTATAATCATTTCTTATTAAATTGAAAACAACATTTAAAAATAAAAAGACATTACTCCAGTAGTTTCATAGGCCACCCATTATCCACCGCCAATAACCATCGCCGACTCCTTAACCTCGAAAAAACGATTATATATGTGGGGTGAGCGACACAATTTCGATGAAGTATAAATTGTCCAAGCTAAATACACAGATATCTCACATGACATACGCAAATACAATCCAATAGGACATAGCATAGATCTTTTGAAAAATCGTAGACATAGACAATAGTTGCCGCAGGGTTCCACCGGGGATACATCGACCGGACCTCTTGAGTCCCTGGCTCAATAGTCTGCCAAGAATCGTACTACACATTCATGCAACATAATCTAAGCATTTAACAAGGACAATAAGGTTTAGAAAACAAACCCCACCTTGAACGTAGCTTGAAAAATAGGTAGAACTTAAAAGTGTCGGATGCAAGCACGCCTAATCCTCGCTCGATAAATCGCCTAACCATAGGAATATAATACTAGTCAAAACCTCGAAATATTCTAAACTTAAAACTTAAAAATAATAATCTAAAATTCTAATTTAGGGGCTTAATAGAATATAAAATAAGATTAAACTAAATTGGATTTGATGATCAAAAATTTGGAATTTGTTTGGTCAAAATATGAGTTGGTCGATTTTAAAGTAAAGAAATGGACTGATTTTGAAAAATTAGAAATCTAGTTGGGGCAATATGTGATTTTTGGAAAAATTGGACACTGAACCTGGATATAGCACCCTCAATTGAGAAGATTAAATCCCAAAAAGCAAATCCTCCCTGAATTACCCAATTCCCCTTTTTCCTTCTCCCATTTTTCTTTTCTTTCTCACTGTCTGTACTAGCCCACCCCCCACTCTCTTCTTCATTTCTTTCTTCTTTCTTTTCCTTTCTTTCTTTCTTTCCTTTTTCCCCAACTTCTCGTCAACAGCAAACCATCTCACCTCCTCTCCCAATTCACCTTTTCTTTCTTTTCTTATTCCTATTTCTTCTTCTTCCCATCCCCGCCGCCCCGCCTCTGTTTCTCCTCTCATCTTTCTTTTTTTTTCTTCTTCTACCATCTAGTCTACCCGAATTTCAGCGGCAAAGAGGGGACACGATGCGGCGGCGCGGCGAGCAATTTCCGGTGGCTTTTGGGCAGAAAGGGATTGGTTTCGGGCTTGTTCTTTGACGGTGGTTTTTGGGATTTCCGACGAAAATCAAGATTGGTTGGGTTGGTATCTCGCGACAGTGATTCGGTTTTAGTTGGGTTTCTCGGGTCAGCGGCGATTTGGGGCAATTAGGGCATTCGAATTTTTCCGGCGAGGCTCGAGTTTTCGGTTTCGAGCCGTGGGTTTGAAGAGACTGAAGTTCGGTTGTTTGGCTACCTCATGGTGGTTTCCCGATGAAATTTTGATGGGTTTTGTTTTGTTTTGTTTTCTATTATTTCCGGCGGGTTTGGCTTGTGAAGAATCGTAACAGTGGCTTTTGATTTGGGTCGCTAGACTCGATGTAGACTGCGGGGATGGTGATTCGGGGTTCGGGTTTTTCCGACAGTGACTGGGTTTAGCTTTGACTAGCGGGGTTTTCTGGTTTGTTTGAGATGGTGGTTTTTAGAGTTGGCTTTGGCGATTTCGACAGCGGAAGTGGCCTAAAAACGGAGGTTTTGGGGCTGCTTGTGGAAACTGGACTATGTTGGGTTTTGGGGACCGACTTGCAGATTTATGGTGGTGGCCTGCGGCGGCCTATGCGTCCGCCCGGTGGCTTGTTTTCTAACTCTGTTTTTTTTTTTTTTAAAACGCTGAAATTTGGTTGCGAGCATGTGAAGAATTGAGGAGTTTGGAAAAATACAGAGTTATAGGATTTCTGTATTAATAGAGCTTGTAAGCAAAAATCCTAGGATAATAGGACTCTAAAATACCTAGATAAAAAGATAAGTTAAATCTTTAAAAGATAAACTGGAATTTAAAGTTTTTGATAAGATAAGTGAAGAGATGGAGTTTTACGGGAGTTTTGAAATCAAGGAATCTAGAGTTTTATGGAGAAGAAATTGACAATTGGCTAAAATAATGATAGGTTAAACTTGAGTTTGGGCTAATAAAAGTGAATAAAGGGCTAAGGTAATATGGATTGGCCTGAATTTGGGCCAATAAGAATTTTGGGCTTGAGAAAATTGGACTAGATAACTTGGGCTTGGATTTTAAAAACATAAATTAGCCCCTAAATAAACTAATTCTAATTAATAATATCACAATCTTAATAAAAGGGCTAAATAAAATCTCGGATATTACATACTATCCCCCTAAAAAAATAATTTCGTCCTCGAAATTCAATTAACTTACTAAAGCCAATAACTTCTAAAAGGATCTCGTCCTCTCATTCCCAAGTTGTCTCGTCATCGCCATCTTAATCGTTGCTTAGTAATTGTTGTTATAATTAAACTCCTCTAAAAGTAAATATGATTCTCAAAACCAAAATACATGTCCTATAGAATTACATTGTTCTATCAGTGTGTCCATCCGTCCGTGGATGATATGTTGTAGTAAAACTTAACTCTATTCCCATGAAAATTTCGAGCTTCTCCAAATATTTAAAGTGAACCTAGTATCGATATTCAATAGTCTCACCATTTCTCTTGTGTACAATTGATCAAATTGATCTAAACCATGTCATCTGCAGAAAGTATGTAGACTTGGTCAATCGTTAAAAAAAACCCCGTATCATGATTTCACTTAGATGATCGCGACTAACTTACAAAAAAGTCAATATACATATGCTCTCAACTTTCATTTGAGTGTATCAAGTATCTTAACAAAAATCTAGACAATCGTTGGTGCTTGACTTTAACTTGTTGCCTTATCATTCATCTATCCACAAAGTTCCAATACTTCCTATCATATTCCTTCACCAAAAAGTATATTTCGCATATCTCGATAAATCTTTGTAACTCATAGGTGAGCGGTGTACAATATCCAATGTGCTCATCATAATATTTCAATTCTTAGTTAGTCATCCCTAGATATAACCAAAATTCCTTCGTAGCCTAATGCACCATTAGAAGCTAAAACAATTATGTTGATATTTTCAATTTGATCATAGTTACTCATATTACATAAAACTCATATGTCACTTGTGTCTCATTAATCTTATCTCTAAGTACAAGTCGTTCAACCATTGTTGCAGTAATTGATTCAATCCACAAGAAGGTGTGACAACCTCGATTATCAACTTAGCAAACTCTCTCGTCAAGTATTCTTATTCTACTGGTAAACTGGTCCATCCTTATTTAACTTCTTAGAAATCCTTCGTACACTTCTCACTCCACTGAAACTTCATATTTCCTGCAACTCTAGTCTCTGGTGTTGAACTCTAGCAAAAAAAATATTTTCTATAAACCTTATTTAATTCCCAAAGGGGTCTAGAAACATTGAACTTCATTCACAATCGTAACCATACTCCATTCATTAATAACCTGAATTTGGGCCAATAAGAATTTTGGGCTTGAGAAAATTGGACTAGATAACTTGGGCTTGGATTTTAAAAATATAAATTAGCCCCTAAATAAACTAATTCTAATTAATAATATCACAATCTTAATAAAAGGGCTAAATAAAATCTCGGATATTACAAGTGTAATAGTGGATAATTGTTCAACAAATGATGCAATGATGGATATAGTTGTGGATAAGCTTGAACATACTTTCATTTGCTTGATGGAAAATTAGTCATATGCAACGTTGTGCACACATATTGAATTTTATTATGAAGGAAGGCTACGAAGTTTTTGGTGAGGCAATTAAAAAAGTAAGAGATAGTGTTGGTTATTGGTCAGGGACACCGAAGAAATATGAGAAGTTTGAGGACACGACTCGTCAACTTCCCATTCCAACTGATAAGAGTCTTGCACTTGATTGTAAAACTCGATGGAACTCAACTTATTGTTACAAACAACCTTTGATTACAAAGATATTTTTGTCCGCTTGAAAAACGTGATCCAATGTATAAATACTTACTAGTGATCTTGAGTGGAATTTGACTAATAAATTTGTGGTAGATTGAAATTCTTGTATACTAACACTGAGTTTTTCTCTGGCATTGCATATCCTATTGAAAATTGGTATTTTCAAAAAATTGGCCAGATTAAAGTGGCTTTGAATCAATGTCTTAGTTATGGTGTTAATGTGATAGAGTTGATGGCTTCAAATATGATAAGAAAATTTGATAATTATTAGTTTGTTGTACATGGAATCATGGGGGTGGTAGCTGACCTTGATCCTATGTTTAAAATGGTTTTGTTGAGTACTATTTTGAAAAGATTATTCATAGTGATTCTGATTACAAGGTGGACAAAGTTCTTATGTTATGTCGCGACTTGGTTAAGCAATATGAATAGAACAAATAACTAAAAAAATAGAGATGCTATAAGTTCAATGGAGTGTAATATTGATGTTAATGAGTTGGTCTCCTTGATGAACTTGACTTGTTTGCTTTTTTAAAAAAAAACTGAAAGTTAGTCGGAGCTATATCAATAGTTTGAAGACGATAGTTTACCAACACTCTTGTTTTTGATGTCTTGTCATGGTGTAAATCAAATATAAGTAAATATCTTATATTACATCAAATTAAAAGAGATATCTTAGCAATTATTGTCTCTACAGAATCTCTGGAGTTCACTTTTAGCACAAGCAGATGATTGATTAGTCCTCATCGCAGTAGACTTCACCGAAAACTATTGAGGCATTAATGTGTGCACATAATTGGTTGTTAGTGACTTTAAAGGTAATTACTTTTATTTATATCAAGTTAACATCTTAATGGTTTGAATGTTGATCATCTAATTGTAAATCTATGCTTATATCTGTTAGTCCAAGTGACCACAAAAATCTAGAGGGGGATGAATAGATTTTCACTCGATTTTCAGTTTTCCCTCTTTTCAAAGGTGAGGCTTAATAATTAAAATATAAGTGCAAAAAATCAAAAATGACACAATGATTTACAATGCTTCAGCCCACCTAGGGCATATGTCTACTACCACACAATCTCTAGAATGGATTTTTCTAAAAACTAGTGTTACTGATAAAAAACTTGTTACAACTTTGACGATCACCAAACTTTTCTAACAACAACAACTTTGGAGAGAACCAAAATCTAACAATAATAATGAAGAATGCCAATCTCTTCAACATCTAGTCTAATCAACCAAGTGTGTTCTTACCAAAAGAACACTTAACAATTATATTTTATTTTGGATGATATTGATCAATCAAGATTACACCTCAAATGAACTTATACAACATTGAAAGTGCAAGTGTAATTAAGAAAGCAAGCCTAATAATCAAAATGTGAAAGTGCAAAACTTCGGCTAATTACAAGAAGAAGTATGAAAAATAAGGGATGTGATATTTGCGGAGATTTTCTTGTTGTGTTGTGGAATTGTGTTATATTAATCCTCCAATCTTCTTCATCTAATTATAGAGGAGCTCCAAGATTTGAATTCCAACATTGACTCCTTTCTTTTGAATATTGTCTGCAAAAAGAAGATCAAAAGATCCACAAAATAATGGTCAAAAGTGATAAAGTGATAAAGTAAAAGATGTGTTTGCTGCAACGTTCAAAATTGACAGATCTTAGCTACAGCGACCGGTCGCTATGTTGTAAAATTTGAACATTAAAGACATTAGATTAAGATCTGATACGTGTCGTCAATTAGGGGGATCGGTCGCCCTGCACAACAACCGGTCTCTATGCACAATAGAATCTTCAGAGAACAACTTTAGGTGTTGGTTGCCCTTGATAGCAACCGCTCGCCCTAAAATAGGGTTTTTTTTGGCGAGAGAAAGTTTTGGACTAAAATCCTAGGTACCAGCCGCTCTCTAAGGCGACCAGTCGCTGTCATTAAAACTGATTTTAAATAATACTTTAGAATGAAATCCGATTTTGACAGCGTCTGATTTAAAATATTTTGATTGGAGAAAAACGACTAAGGTGAAATCATCAAAATAAAAAATAACTTTGTACTAACAAACTCTCTCCTTTTGATGATTTCAACTCAAAATAATTTTGATAGGGTATTTTAGAAATAGACTAGAAAATTTTGAAATAGTTCCCCCTATCAATAAAAACTCTCCTTGTTCATAGAAACAACCATGTGCAACAACACAACCATCCTTCATTTACCATTTAGCTTCGGCCGATCCTTTCTTACTTCCCAAACAGATCCTCCTACATCTATATATAAACGCTGGTTTATCCATGAGTGATTCGGCAGATTTGGATTCATATAGATATCCACCCAATACGTCCTATTTCCACTCAGAATGGTTCCTGGACATGAATAGGCCGACCCTTGGTACAACGGAATATCCCTGACCCGCGGTACATACCGCAACATTAGATCCTACAGACACCCTCTAATGGTCTATCAGTAGTTCCAGAAGTTGCACTTTCTTTCAATACCGACCGTAGGTATCTGACCATCAGATACCAACAACTGTCTTCTAAGATTACCGACATTTCGGGTTTTCATAAATTTCACATAAGATTTTTCATCATCAGAAACAACCTTTAGCTCATTTCTACATATTTCAAATATAATGTTAGGCAATTTATTAACATCAAATATCACAATTTATCAATAAGCTCAACAATCACCAAGTATCACAAGTTATCAATAAGCTCAACAATCACCATTTCTACCAATGATACCATCTTTTTCTCCCCATTTAAAATCATCAAAAAATTTATTAGCCATGGAGAGAAACAATTTTATCAAAGAAATAATGCGTAACAATAATGATTGACAAACAATCATAGACAGAAAAAGGTTTGACAATGAGTTCGAAATACAAAAAATTGGAATAAAGAAAAAGAACTCGAGATCAATCGATCCTTGTCTGAGGAGAAGTAAGCGGTCGGGAGGAGTTCCTTGATGAATTTCTTGAGCTTACCCATCTTCTTCTTCATCATGGAGTTTTCCTTTTTAGCCTCTTCTAGTTCCCTCCTTAGTGAAATGATATACCGTTTAATGTCTCTTTCTAAGTTGTCCATTCTTTCTTCTATATCTGGTTTATCACTATCTTCCTCCTCGTTGCCATTATCACCGCTATTGGTATTATCCTCCAGTTCTCTTTGGGCTCCCCCGAACATTAAATCCTCAATCTCTAAATCGTCAAAGAAATCACGGGGGTGATTGGGAACTTGGGATGTGGAAGCTCTAGCACGACCTCGTGCCGATTTGGTAGCAGCTTGGGTCAAGGTCCATCTCATACGAAGCATTTGATGGATGTTGTCAATATCAAAGTCAACCCGATACATCTCCAAGTTTTTGGATTCGATATGTCCAAAGAGGATAAGTAGTTTGCAAATGATATTACCCAAGGTGAATTGTTTTGAACCTAAAGGGATGGATTCAATCAAACATTGTAGAAAAATAGCTCTATAGTTCTCCAACTCCACTATTCTAATTTTATAGGTTAATAAATAATCCAAGTTACTAGGGAGTTTTACTTCTTTACCACAAACTCAATATGACACAATCATAGAGATAATTCTATGTTCTTTGGGCATGGATCAAATATGCCAGCCAAAACCTAAATTGATTTTAGCCTCTTCCACCTAAATCGGTTTTAACCTCTTCCATAGTTACACTCATTTGCCTCTCATCTCCTCGAATGCAAGCAAAATAATAAACTTCATTATCATATAACCAAAGTAAAAGATAAATATCTTTCGGTGTCCAGTGAAAGTGTCTACCCAATACACAAGAACTAATAGCACTAGGTGTGTACATGTTATCATATTCCATCCACATATTGGCATAGAATAACTTAATTATTTCATCATCATTACCTTATGCTCAGATTATCCCACAAATTAACCCAACCTTGGGTTTCAAAATAACCACGAAAAGTAGGAAATAAATCTGAAAACGATCCAAATTGGCAAGTCCTAGTTCTAGCAAAAGATTTATTCCAAATACTAGGATCCTCAAAATATGATTCGACATATTTGTGGATAAACCTTAAAGAGTTTGTTCTAGAGGGAGCGTAAGATAGTTGGGATTTCTTACTCTTTCGCACTTCACATTGTGCGATGAAATTGCCGCTCTTAATTTAGCAATTTGTTCTATAGTAAGCACAACATTGATGTCCTCGGTTGATTTTCATCTACTTGAGCCTGATTTTGAGGGTTTGAAGAGGAAGCCTATCTTGTTCTCTTTCTTCTAGCATTAGGGTTAGTGCAAATAGAAGTATGGGGATGAGCCATAATTTTAGAGTAAGATTGAATAGGGTTTAATTGCAACAAGAATCAAGAAACTTGGAGAAGAATTGAGAGAGAACTGAACTTAGAGAGTAAAAATGCGTTGATAGGGTGGGAGTTTTTTGCTGTGAAATAGAGAACATAAGGTTTTTAACCCATTTTAAACAAGAGGGCGACCAATCACTATATATGGCGATCGCTTATAGCAACTGGTCCCTGTTTTCGGTTCAAAATAAAGTTTTGAAAAATAGAAATTTCACCACAAAACTTATCGAAAATAATTAAACATGCCCAAACATTAATATTAACATTATTCAATATGCATTACGCCTAATCGAACTCGAATAGAGTTAAAAGTTTCGACGGGTAATGGTTTGTAAAAATATCTGCTAATTGATCTTGAGACGGAACAAAACATATCTCAAATTTTGATTTTGAAACACAATCCCTTAAGAAATGATGTCGAAACTTAATGTGTTTGGTTCGATTGTGATGAACGAGATTTTGAGAAATATTAATGGCAGAAGTATTATCACAAAAAATAGGAATATTTTCAAAATTGATTTTGTAATCCTCCAAGGCTTGTTTCATCCATAATAATTATATACAACAAAAATCTAGAGATGGCCAAATGCCCCGAACCCGACTGGGAACCCGTCCCCACCCAAACCCAATGGCGGAAACCCCGCCCCGATTATGTCAATAGGGCGGGGATGAGTTTAGGTCACCCCGCCCCGCCCCGACTTTATATATATATATAAAGTATATTTTATATTGTATATATATTATATATGAAAATATTATTTTCTAAAAGATTATCATCTAATATTCATTTTGTAATATACTTGATGATAACTTCTAAAAGTGTTAACAAATATAACACATAAATTTAATAAAATATGTATATTATGAGGCCCCGAATTTTATTTAGCTCGAATTGTAATATTCCAGATAATGTACTAGTACCACAAATTTTTATTAATAAAATGTAGCCTTAATTTCGAAATTCTTAGTATTTAACTACTAATTTTATTTTATTCTATTTTCTATAACTTACTAATTTCTAATTACTAAGTATCCCTAAGTCTATAATTTCATTAACTTGTGCACTATGATTTATTAGAATCAAACCATAGAAACTTAAAGTGACTTATCAAGAGAATAGAAATTGGATTCTTGACTTATATAAGTAAGCTAAGTTAAAAGGAAGTGATAAGGGGAATATGAGATGAGATATTGGGGTCTAATTATCCTAAATAATACAAAAACAAAGAAAAAATTGTAGGGGGATATAGTGAGGGGGCGGCTAAGAGGAGTAAAGAGAGGGAACAATACCATTGTGATAGACACAATCATCACAAGCATGCCCCTTTTGCCTTGTCTTTTTCCCTTGTCTTATTCATTTCAATTTGCAAGCCTCCTTAAGCTCCAAGAAGACTCTTATACTTCCACCAAGCATGCTCTACTAGCCAAATTTCCAAGAAACAAAATCATGAGTGCCTAGTTGGGGGGGAGGGGGCGGCCACTTGAAGAAAGTAGGAGGATGGCTCTTGTTTTACACCACTTTCATCCAACACTTAGACAGTTTCACTAAATAAACAACATCTCCTTCTTCTTCTTCTACCAAGGACCGAAAATTCTTGACGAAAAATAGGTAAAAATTCTCCCTCTTCAAATATCATTTTCTTTTCTAAATTCAAGACCTTCTTCTCCCACTTTTAACTTGAAAATTTCCACTCCTTGTAGCTTGAAAGAGAAAGGGCCGAAAATTTGGAGAGTTCTAGGCTTGAAGATTGTGACTTTAGAAGGTTTTCAAGAAGCTAAAGATTAAAGGTAAGGACCCCTTGTGCTAATATCACTTTTTCATTTCTTTTACTTCCAAACTCTACCCTCTTTGATACCAAAACTTCCAACTAGGGACTGTCCTAAGGAAGCTTGGGAACTTAAGGGGGTGTTCTAAGGAGGAGAAGCTACCTAGACAAACTAATCTCTAGGTGGGTGAAAACTCTTCCAAATCCCTCATCATTTTTGCATAAAAAACATGATCATATATGTGTCATGCTATGTATAGTTTTATAAAAAAAATCAGTATTATATATTCTGGAAATTTCAAAAAAAAAAAAAAAGAGATATATGTAAAGTAGTATTTATTGGCAAAAATAATAAATAGTCCAAAATTGCTCTTTATATGCTTTTATGAGCTTATTTCTATACATGTTCGAAAATAGCTGAGAAATATATGAAATATATATTTTTATATGTTATATATTCTGGACTTATGATTTAGTAAAAAAAATTGAGCTTGGGCTATTTTTGCAATTATGGCAAAATATAGGGCCAAATGTGCAATTTTCGAAATTGTGAAGGACCCCTCTGAAAAATTCATATTTTTGGATCCCAAACACTGTAAATATTGTGTATAAGTGATAAAATAATAAATGGGACCCTCCGGGTCAAACAAATGCAATTAAAAGACTAATTAGACACTAAAATGGCAATTTTAAAACTCTTAAGGGACCCTACCGTAATTTTTGAAAATTTGGACAGTCATTGTCCCAAAAATATTAAGAACTTATTTTCGATAACATTCTGGACCCATAGTCCAAATTTCATAAAAATCGGATTTAAAACGAGTATTATTTTTGGGCCAAAAATAGAATTTTTTAAAAATAGAGTACTTAACCTGTGAGATTTCTAAAACTGCTTTTATCACAAAATAGTACTATTCTAATAAAGATTTTGGACTTTTAATCTCATTAATACCCTTCTCGGTTTAAGAGATATCTATTTTTAAAATATCGGGTCAAAAACAGAGTTTGGGAAAAATTCAGGACTGACCTGTAATTTTCGAAAATCTGATCCCGAAACTCTAAAATTATAACTCTTTGAAATATTTACAAAAAATTATAAACAGACCTTGTCTGTTTTCGAGTCCGGGATCAAAACTTATTGAATTTTAAAATCCGATATGAAATTACCTCTCTTAGTAAAAATATTTTATTTTAAATAAAACTACTAAGGTCCTAGAAAATTTATATTTTCAGATTTAGTTCCCTTATATTAATTTTAAATATATTTTGTAATTATTTAATAAAAATTATATTTGAATTATTATCCGAATTTCAATCGGGACTTTCTTACCGAGTAAATACACAAGCAACAAGGCGACTTTCTCGCCCGGATAATCTGTAATTTTACATATGGACTTCTGCATAATATATTAAACCAAATAATGTATCCGGCTAGATTATCCACCCGGTAACTTTGCCGTGAAATTGAACTTAATTGACTTAATACCGGATTCTGCGTGTCTATGAACACTCCAATTTTTCTGACTGACTGACTGACTAATTACTTGAATGAGCTAACTCCTGACTGAACTGTGGAATGGATAAGTTGTGTATGGGGTGGGTAGCTCAGCTGCAATCCCATACCGGCCTCCATCGTCCAAATCCCAACCTCGAGCCGGATAGGAGAGTCTGGCGGGCGATTGGGTCGTAGAACTAGGTATAATCATGATTATGACGATATCTGAGCTTAGCTGACTCCACTGTGGAGACGTCGTGCCAAATGTGGTACCGGTTATGGCCCTATCCATTGGAGGGATAAGGTGAACTGTTGGGGAGTCGGTGTTTGATCAACACTTCTCTGCCGAATAAGGACGGACTGGTTGTGTCACTTCGGTGCGCAACATTACTGATTGAATACAGGGTTGGCATCATACTTACACGCGCAACCACTACTGTTAACGGATATCAGACGGACTGACTTGCTAACTAATAATATTAATTATTAAGAATACAATAATGTCATATGCACGTTTCCTACATAAAACCCCATGAAATGATTTTCCGCATAAACTCTAAGCCCCACTCGCACACACTCACCACACCCACTGAGAATTTTTTTCTCACTCCTACCTGTTTTCCCACCCAGAGGATGTGGACCCGCTTCAGGAGGATCTCGTTGAAGATTATGCAGCTACAAATTAGCTTCTTGTTGTATTTGGCTAGTTGCTTAAGACAATTTCAATTTTATTATGTTATGGACAAGTTCTAAGCAATTTTCTTATGTAATAGGGCGTTGGACCCGAAGAATGAGTGTGACGTGGATTCTATTTTATTTTTATGATTCCGCTACGACTGTACCATACTTAGTTTATTTTAATATTTATGCATATTTTGGGAATTGCTATTTATGTTTGGATTAATAATGACTAAATGAGCCGGCTTAGTAAACTGGCATAAGTTCGATTGTCTGTGTCATGGCTTTCATTTTGGAGCGTGACATATATGTTTTTGTTAAAATATATAAATTGACAAATTAAAATATTATTTAAATTATAAAAATACAAATGGGGATACGCCCCACCCCCAGATTCACCCCGCCCCTATCATGCCCTGATCCTTAGCGGGGCGATATGGAAATACCAAAACCCACCCCAACCCGCCCCGTTGCCACTCCTACAAAAATCCGCGGAAATATATTCGAGTTTGGCCGTTGATAAAGAAACACAACTGTGCTTTTTAGAAAACCATGGAATGAGGCAATCACCAAGAAATTGACACAAACCGGATGTGCTTTTTCGATCATTAATTTTCCAGCATAATCCAAATCGCTATAACCTTTTAAAATAAAACTTTCATTTTTCGGGTGAAATAGACCATACGAAATATTGCCTTTTAAGTATCAATTTTTACAGTACTTAAATGAGATTCCTTCGGATTGCTTTGAAATCTAGCGCATATGCATATAACATGAAGAATATTGGGTCTACTTGTGGTTAAATATAGTAAACTACTAATCATACATCAATAGTTTGATTCATCCACCATTTTACATTTTTCATCATTGTCGAGTATTATGTTGTTGCCATTGGCGTTACTACCATTCGTCCTTCTTCGATTATGAATTTCTTAAGAAGTTCCTTTGTGTATTTGTATTGAGAAATGTATATCCCTTCTTGACATTGTATAATATGGAGCCCAAGAAAGAAGTTCAATTCGCCCATCATACTCTTTTCGAATTCTCTCAGTATTAACTAAGAAAAACTCTTGCACAAAGATTCATTAGTAGCACCAAAAATAATATCATCTATATAAATTTGAACTAGTAGACTATTTTCTCCTTTTTTTGTAAATAAAAAGAGTAGTGTCGACTTTACCCCTTGTAAAACCTTTTCTAGAAGAAAAGGACTTAATCTAACAAATCAAGCCCGGGGTTTGTTTGAGAACATATAAAGCCTTTTTAAGTTTATAAACATAATTTGGTATCAAATATTTTTCAAATCTCGGAGGTTGTTTGACATATACTTCTTCTTGAATAAAACCATTCAAGAAGACGAATTTAACATCCATTTGGTAAAGTTTAAAATTTTTGAAGCAAGAATAAGCAAGTAAAATATGAATAGCTTCTAAACGTGCTACGGTTGCAAAAGTATCATCACAATAACCTTGTGCTACTAATCTTGCTTTATTACGAATGATGTTGCCTTGATCATCTAGCTTGTTGTGAAATACTCATTTTGTTCAAATGATAGTGTGAGACGGAGGACGTGGTAAAAGCTCCCAAACTTCATTTCTTTCAAATTGATTAAGCTCTTCTCGCATTTCTAAGAACCAATCTTAATCTTCAATTCTTTCTTTAGCATTTCTAGGATCTTTTTGAGAAATTCGAGCTTTTTTGGCATATTTCCTTCTAGTTATTACTTTGTCAAGTGGATCCCCAATTATAAGATCTTTTGGATGATCTTCTTTGAATATTAATGCTACAGGAAGATCCGTTGTATCACCCATTTCTTCTTGTGGACAATTGTTGAAGAGGAGGGTTGGTCATTTTGGGTAATGTTTGGAATAATTGGTTCGACGCCATCTTCACCGTCACTATCTTCTCTTGGGATTCTTTGAACGTCAGAGGTTTCGTTGAATTTGACATGTACTGATTCGTTGACTACTTGACTTATTTTGTTGTATACTCGATATGCTTTGCTTTTAGTCGAGTATCCCATAAAAATTCCTTCGTCGGCCTTGTATCATACTTGTCCAAATGATCCATAGTGTTTAGAATAAAATATTTGCAACCAAACACTTTGAAGTAGCTAATATTTGGTATTCTTCCTTTCCAAAGCTTATATGGATTTTTACTTAACTTTGGTCGAAGATAAACTCGATTTAGCACATAGCAAGCGGGGAAGAAAAAAAGTTTCTTTTTGTTGGAGTGGAAATATTCTCTCTAGAAGAGGGAACCCTAGTTTTGTGTGTCTTGTTTCTTTTGTCTTGGTGCGCCGCTTTCCCTGTTCTTGAGATTAACTCTGCATGAAGATAACTACATGGATAAACACTTTTAGGCTTGGGTGAGGTTTTTTATTTATCTAATTTATGGGCCAGCATGCATTTTTTGACTTTTTTTTATTAACATTGCACTTTTTTATTCCTGTCTTATTAGATAATCAACTTTTATTATTCTGTTCCCCATTCCCAACTACCATTGTTGAGTGCATTATTGTTCTTTCCTTATAACCGTATCCCTTCCCTCTTTGTTTGGTCCCTACTTGTTTTCTTGTGTCGGTTTCTTGGCTTCCTTTTATCCAGGTGGTTTGATCCAACACATTGAGGGCTGATCTAAGGGCTGAGGAATCCCCTGTGAGAATGGATCTTGATATCACTTTGAGACTAAAATCTTTATCCCTATTGAATGAGGAAAACGAGGATATTGCTTTGGAAGAGAAGGACATAGTTAAACACTGAGAAGAATGTGAGAAGAGCCTCATAGGAAGAATTTTTGGAACAAAAAGGACTAATTTTGCGGGTTTCAGGAATACCTTAACATCTATTTGGCAAACTAGGGAGGTATTTTTTGTTCGTGAAATCGGCCTCAATCTGTTTCAATTTGTTTTTGATCTCAGGAAGATAAAATTAAAGTCTAAGATGGGAAGACTTGGAGTTTTGATAGCCAATATCTGATTCTACGAGATTGGTCTGATTAACTTGTGAGGAATAAGGAATATCTGAAAAAGGTTGAATTATGGGTGCAACTCTGGAATATCCCATCCCTTTGGATGAGTGTTGAAACAAGAAGGAAAATTGGGAAGAAGTTTTGTAGGCTGGTGGATATATTAATTCTAGAAACATGGAGTAGCATGGGTAGACACATTAAGCTCCTTATTGAACTCGACTTGGAAAAACCTTTGATGAGAGGAACGAACATCAAATTGGGAGAGGAATCTTGTTGGGTTTGATTTAAATATGAAAATCTGCAATCTTTTTGCTTTTATTGTGGGGTGATTGGCCACACGGAGAGAGGATACCAAAAAAGAAAGGATGATCTGGCTTCAGATGCTTTGATAGATGGGCAATTTGGAGAATAGATGAGAGCAATGGACATAATCTTTTACAAGAATGGACATAAAAATGCTATAAACCTATCTCCAAATAAGAAGGCTAAGGAATCCGTAGAAGGGGAGAAGGATGAAAACAAGAGGACAACTCAAGAGAACCGTCAGGATATTTTGGGGGACAATAAAGAGGATGCAAGTAGGAGTGAGGGGGCTTTGATACAAGGTCTGATTACTAAAAGTCCTCTATGAGTGCTGGAAACAAAAAGCAAAGATCAACCTGTTGGTAGAAAAGAAGACATGCAGGGAGATATAGAAAACAAAGTAGGGGGAAATGAAACAGGAGCCAATAAAGAGAATAATATATAATTGAGTATGTGGAGCAATCTTCAGGAAAACCATATAATCAAATTGTCAGAAGTCCATTAAAAGAAATTCGATCCCCAAAGAGAAGTGGCATTGGATGTAGAACTGGGGAAAACCAAATACCAGGGAGAAGAACCGTGAAAAAATAGAGTGGGAAAAATCATGCTCCCAGACCTATGGAGATTAGTGAAAAAACCACTGATATAACAAGTGGGTTGAAAAGGAATTTTGATCTTGTTGAACAAGAGAGGGAGCAGGATGAGGGATTGAGAAAACGAACCAAATGTGATGAGCTAATAGAAGAAAAGCTTGATGATGAAATAGTGGAGGTGGCTAGCCGAAAATGGGCCCAAGGTTATAAATGAATATAAACATGTGGAATTGTAGAGGATTGGGAGGACCCTCTACAATTTTCCAACTCAAGGAGTCTATTCGACTCCATTTCCCAGATAGGATGTTTGTGTGTGAAACTAAGAAAAAGAAAGCTTTTGTTAGAATAGTTTGTAAGCGGTTAAGAGTGAATGAGAGATGGTGTTGTGTGGATCCGATAGGCAAAAGTGGTGGTATTATGGTTATTTGGTCTTCAAGAATCAAAGTTCTGAATATCCTTTGTTCTATATTTTGTGTTGAAGTTGAGTTCAAATTTGAGGATTCAAATGAGTGTCCGTGGGCTATATTCATCTATGCAAGTATTGATAAAGCAATTAGAAGAGATCAATGGAATTTTCTGAAGGATGCTAAGAAAAAATAGGGTCAACTGGGGATTTTAGGAGGCGCTTTTAATGATATTACGATTAATGATGATAAAAAAAAGGGGAAAGAGGAAGGGTTTAGCTAGCTTTTTGGATTTTAATGCCTTCATAGAGGAGATGGGAATGGGAGAGATTCAAAGTAAAGGCTATCCTTTTACTTGGGCGAATAATAGAGAGGGTGAGGAATTTGTTGAAGAGAGACTTGATAGAATTTTTGCTTCCCCCAGTTGGCTGTTAAATTTCTAGATTCTTGTGTGCAACACACTAAAAGACAGTCATCTGATCACTATCTCTTAGCTCTGGAAACAACTCCCACAAAATAGAAAAGAAAGAAAAAATTTTATTTTGATAAAAGGTGGCTTCAGTGGGAGGGTATTTATAGGTCCCAAGGGGTGTGAAGTAAGGTTTAGAAGGAGGGGAGGTTGAATAAACCTTACCAGAATTTCGATTTAGTCCTTTTAAAATAATTCAACAGAGTTGACTCAAACAACTATGTCCTTGATGGATAGCTAAGTTGTCTTTTTAGCTAAGTTACCCACTCAACAGACTCGATAGAGCTGTTGATAGTATAACTTGGCTGCTTAAGCCAAATACTTAACTTGCCTGATTAGTTTTTAACAGCGGAAGACTTAACACCCTTAGATTAGATTTTAGCTTGTTTTAAACACTTGATTTTTAGCACTTGGTTATTTATCAGTTGGATAGCAAATATGATCGTGAGATATAAAATGAATATGCGAGGAAAGTAAATTTCTTTGAAAGTAAATGACACAAATATTTTATAGAGGTTCGAAGATGGGGTAATTCTTCTAATCCTCTCTTCTCCAACTCCTGGAGGAATCCACTATGTAACAGATCAGTTTATAAAGCGGTGAACAGTCTGGAGACAACCTTGATCACACGGCTGGCTTCTCTTGAGACTCAGCTTCTTCACAGGGCAGCTGCCTTGCTACTTCAGCTCACTTCTCAAGTTCTTGGATTTGATCACGAAGTCCTCCAACAAACTTGATAATGGTTCGACCTGGAACCTTTCTACAATCCTAGCTTGGAAAGTAGACCCCTTTGATTTCTTCTAAAGTTTTCTCTTCAACAGATTTGAAGTTGTCTTTCCTTCACAACTTGTGTTGGATCAATTTCCTTCGAGTTTCAGGCTTGAGGAATTGCTTGAATGTTTATGAGTATATTGCAGGTTAGATGCTTGAATATTTCTTGCTTGCTCGTGGTTTAGGTAACCTCTTCTCAATAACTTCCTCAGCCTTTTATAGTGCACATTTAAAATGTTGCCCGTTGAAGAGATAGGCTAATTTCAAATGTCACTTGTGTCCGTTGGCTTGTCTTGGTCTGCAGTCCTTGATGTTGACCCTTTCTCATATTAAATGTCTTCGCAGCATTGCAGGTGCCTGACACAAGGTGCAGTGTTTCTCATTGGTTCATTCCTTTTGCATAATTCTGGGACTAACACTTTAGACCTGGCAACTTTGACATATTACTATATTGAGTAATATTCTTGACTTTAATCAACGGATCTAAGTCAGTTGTCTTGACTAGACTGCTTTCTGTACCCCAGGTGATTTGAGTTAGCTCCAGTCATTGGATAACTCAACTGTCACTTCAACTTGAGACTTGGCTTCTTGAGTTGACTTGACTGACACATCTTACAACTGTTCCCCAGCTGACTCTCCTTCAGTCGAGTCCTTGACTTCTTTCATGGCATTACTCAGCTGACAACAACAGAGTCTTCACATAGTCCGCAGTTGACTTCTTGTAATCCTTGGCATAGCTGACTTGACTCAGCATTTCCAGCCCTATCTATTACAATACAAATTACAAGGAAAATGGGGTGGCTACTTCCTAGTTTAAGTTTTACATGGTATCATCAAAATCTACTTAATAAATTTCCTAACAATTTCCCCCTTTTTGATGATGCCAAAACTTAAAAACATTCAAAGACAGTAAACAACAAAGATACATACACACAATGCAGTAACAAAGAATGTATGCTTAAAATAGATCTTTTTATTGATCATAGCATTCTTGTCCTTTACACAGCTGTTTACATTCGATATCAAAGCAACATAAATGTATACATGTCAAAACATAGTATATCTAAGCTAATATACATAAAGAGTGAAACTTACAAGGAAATTCACTGAGCTTATTATAGAAGACTTACATAGATGTATTTACAACAAAAATACACGAAGGGGTTTGCAGCAACACTTCAATGCCTTTGCTGCTTCCTTCCTCTTTCTTCTTCAACTCTTCTTCTGTCTGGATCATCCAATTTCCTCTTTCTTTCCTCTTCTTCTCTCTTCTTCTTTTCGTAGACCCGTTTGGCAGCAGGGTCATCCCTTTGCTTCCTCTTGAGCCATTCTCTTGTTTGCCTTTGAGTTTCTTCTTCTTGCCTTCTTATAGCCTCGGGGTTCTTCCTTTCAACCTCTAGGTTGGCAAGGTGATCATATCCAGCCCAGTTGATTAAGCCTTTCTTATCAGGATCTACATACGCTACGTATTTGGGTTTGGGTCGAGATTGGGAACCTCTTCCACCACCACTTCTTCCCCTTCCTGACTCAGCTCTTCCACCTCTTGGAGTGTATTGCACGGGAGTGTACGCTTCTCGGTGAGTGATGTTGGATCATTGCTTTTTTGATTTAACCACATCCAATCCTTTCTCCCAATACAGATCCTAGGCTTGCGGTAGAGTCATTTCTTGAAAATATCCTTCTGATTCCAGAGTTTTAAACTCCTCAATTCATCTGGGCTTAGATCCATCATCGGGCATCGTAAGTTCTCTTGGGGGTTGAATCGCAGCATAGTCCTTTTCGGCCAGAGGACCACCATATTGTTTCCTTATTTCATGCACGCAGGCTTCTTGTTTCTCGGTTAACTCCTCAAATTCATCTTCAATGACCTTTCTTTTGTCTGCCATTGACACAACAACTTTCTCGATTGGTAAGGTCATAAGGAGTTTGCTGAGGATAGAGGCAGTGACTTGGCTTTGCTGAGGGGTTTCAGCGAACATCAATTTTAATTCCTTTGAACTTCCTTCTCCCTCAGCTGCATCGCCTTTCTTCAAATTCTCTTCTTTCAAACCCTTGAGGGACCCCTCTTTCCCCTTTTTGGCATCATCAAAGGAGAGAGGTATCCCAGGGAACAATCCTCCGAGGATAAAGTCCAGTCGGCTGATGGTAGAGTTGTGCTTGGAGTCTGCCGTATCATACGCGGTTCAAAATTCTGAGCGTGTTGCCTTGGACTCGGCTGATACGATCTTCATTTCAACCATTAGAAGACTGAATTTGTCATTCATGGCATTCTCGAGTCTGGCAATTTCATTTTTGTGGAAATGTTGTAGCAGCTCCATATCCGACTTATGGGACTTATTTATCCTTTCAATGTACTCCTTCATCCTCTGCCTGTACATGGAGTTATCAACACTTCATACGATCATCCTTCCATATAAAGCTTTGAAATAGCATACTTGCTCGCTTCTCATTGCAGTCTGCTGTTGAGTCCATTCCCATAATCTCACCACTATACCTCTCAGATCGGCTGTGAGAGTGGCATCTCGATTGTCCAGACACAAATCCAGAGAGGCCTGATGACGTTCCATCTTCTCAGTTTCTTTGCATATTTTCTTGAAGACTTCATGGAACTCAGCTTGCACATTGGATTCAGCTGATGGCCATTCTGCGTCAAAATTGAAGTCTGCTGGAACAATCGTGTCTGTGGGGAGAACTGGATCTTCCCTCACGGTGTATCTTCTTTCTTGGCACTTTGTCTCTTCCTCTAATTAGTGCAGCGAGATCCTTGGAGAAGGGGAACATGTCTTGGAATGCATCATCGCGCACATATGGGATTTCTTGTTGCTCAGGTGCTTGCGATGACTCAGCTCATTGTGCCTCGGCTGCGGCAGCTTCATTGGCAGTGGTCACAGCTGTGGGAGCCTATGACAGAGCTGATAGAGTCGTTACTACTAGAGCTGTAGGAGCCTGCGTAGATAACTCGATTCCAGCTGGGGCATCTGAAATGTTTTGCCCAGCTGACCGAGCCTCAACTATTTGAACAACTTCCTCGGTCTCAGTGGGTTTTTCCAATTGAGTAATCTTGTCCTCAGTTATATCGTCAGCTTCATCGGAGGATGATGAGACTTGAGGAGTTGGCTCATCATCAAAATTGAATCTCATAGGAGCCGTCTTTTCACTGACTTAGCTCTGAGATTTGTGAACATCCTCAGTTGTGTCCAGCATAAGATTATCATGTTGGGTGGACTCAGCTTCATCTTTCGATCCCAAAAATGATGTGTCAATGTTTTCTTGGGAGTCTTGAAGGGCACCAATAACTTCTTCTGTGGCAGCACCTTCAAGTTGAGGAATGTTCTCAGTGTTAACACCTTTACCAAGGGAAGTGTCAACCTCCCGTTGGCCTTCAATACCCCCAGCCGTCTCCACTGCTACAGGGCCTTCAGCAATCCATTCGACAGTCTCAGCTGTCTTAGGGCCTTCGATACTCCATTCGACAGACTCAGCCGTCTTGGGGTCTTGGAAATTGGCATCCAGAGGAGTCTCAACCCCTTGGATTGCACTTTCAGAGCCTAGAGTGTTAACTCCCGGGGCTTCACCATCGTTTGCCTCAATTGTGATAACAACGTCATAACCTTCAAAGCAATAGACATTTCAGCTGAGACAGACTCAACTATCCGAGCTTCGTTAATGTCACTCTGCTGTTTTTCAAATTCTTTCTCACCTTCGCCTCCTAACACCATTGATGTGTCTCCCACAGCAACCTCCAACCCGACTGTGGTGGAGAGAGTTTCCCCCTCAGCTGGCACACTAACTGAGTGAATAAGAGTGGGGTCACTCTGCTCCAGAGTCGTGGCTTTGTCCTTTGAGTGTTTGGCCGCTGGGGAAGGTGTGAGAACACCTTCTTCAGGGGTAGGCTTAGCTTGGGTGCCCAAATTCCCAGCTTCATCGCCATCTCCCTGGGAGCCATTCTCTGATTACACGGGGGACGTAGCTGCAGCAATGTCCATCACAATTTGTTGTGCCACTCCCAAAGGATTAGTTTGCAGAAGGGTTTGGGAGGACTCTCCTGGGCCTTCTAGTAAGCGTTTCCCGTGCATGGCTTTGGATTCCTGTAAAGCTTGCTGCATTTCCAACTTCTCAGCTGCAGCAACAGGATCCATATCTTCATCGCTGTCTGAGAGCTTATCAAGATGCTCGTGAGTATGCTCTAGAGAGCCTGTAAATGCGTACATCTTGGATTTCTCCAAGGCTCGGGCTTGCTTGGCAGCTCTCTCCTTTTCTTCCTCTTTGAGAATGCAAAGGATGTCTAAGCAGTTTTCTTCATTGAGGGCAGATCGAACATCATTTACACAGAGGAATCGGAGAAGCTCTTCTTCTTTTTCAATGAACTCAGGGGAGTGAACTATACCCTTGAGTGATCAAACTTCCATGCTCTCCACTCTCTTAAGCGTCTTTGAATATCGGGATAAACTGGAGAATACATTATCAGATCATCATCATCATCATCATCATCATCATCATCATCATCACCTTCACCTCCAGTTTCCGGAATGGGAGGTAAGAGACCTTGCTCTTCCTCAGATGCAACAACATCAGTTATAGGAGGGGAGACAACTCTTTCAACATCAGGCTTAGTTGTCTCGACTGCTTCACTTTCCTCAGATGTCTTCCTTGCTGCTGGGTCTTCGGCGGATCTCAGGTGATCACCATCAGTAGACTGCTATGATACATCAACAATTTCTGGAGACTGCTCTTCTTGATCACCAGTAG
This sequence comes from Rehmannia glutinosa, assembly GCA_016081115.2. NCBI lineage: Eukaryota > Viridiplantae > Streptophyta > Magnoliopsida > Lamiales > Orobanchaceae > Rehmannia > Rehmannia glutinosa. The sequence goes on from CM071935.1 coordinate 54,121,371, forward strand.
TCTCAGTTTCTTTCTCCGACTGAGTACCGGATTTAGCTGTCTTTTCAAGCTCAGATCGCCTGAACAACCATCTCTTCTTGGGGCGAACCAATGTAACTTCTGGTTGTATCTAAGCAAATTCATCAGAAATAGGGATTTGGACACTCTTCTTAGAGGTAGCTACCTTCCTTAACTTGGCAGTCCTCTTCTTCTTTACGATAGGGGAGGGAATATAGTGTTCCTCCTCTATCTAGAAAGCTACTGAGGGTAGGAGTCTCATTGCTGTGGCGGATGACTCGGCACGGGTGGAGCTTTGGACTTGCTGCGGGAGCAGGTGCTTTCTTTGGCTTGGCTGCGGGCAGGATCATGCTTGGATTCCTGACTTTCTTCTTTGGGGGAGGGTCTGTTTGTGTCTTCGAGGATCGGTGATTTCCCCTCACTTGTATCAGCTTTCTTAGCATGAGCTCTCTTTTGGGCACAGAGAGATTTGCCCTGAACATCTTCTTGTTTACGTGGAAGGGCTTGCCATGGTGAAGAGCAATACCCTTTACCTCCATAAGATGGCCAATCACAAGGCCATAGCCTAATGAGCATCCAAAGCACCCGTCCTCCTTAAAGGTCTTGTTCAAAGCACATTCTGGCAAAGTCTACTGTAAACAAACTCAACCCATTAACTTTTTTCCTTGCATGATCACAGCCATGACGAATAGATTAGTTTTGGACAACTGATTGAAGCTTCCAAATTTCATGTCAACACATTTTGAGACGACGTCCATCAGCTTGTGATAGTCGTCTTTCAACAGTTCCTTCTTGGTTGTATAGACCACTTTCGTAGCACACTCAGGCTTAGCAATTTCTTTCTAGGCTGCAGCTAAGTCGACATCTGCCTCATAGATGTCCTTCAAGCCCTCCGCGGGCAACAAATAGTGCTCAACGAGGTCTTTTGCAGTCAGTTTGATGACCTTGCTGCGGACGGAAGATTTGATTTCGTCGTCCTGGACTTCTGCATTCACATAAAACATAGCGACCTCCTCGAGGTACGTATGCGTGTATTCCATTGTCAAAAAGTCCTTCAGGCTGGACTTCTCCAACATCTCCGCAATCTTCTTGACTAGGGTCTCATCGATACCCTGCTTGATCATTCTTTCAAAATCCACTGAAGAACCAGTGTGGATTTTCTTTGAAAGCTTCACGAAATTGTACTTCAGGGCCATTTCCAGAGTTTTGACCGATTGAAATACGAAAAACTTGCTTGAGAGAGACTAGGGTTCGCACAAGGTTTCAGAGAAAAAAATACTTCATTTGTTTGAAGATGAATAGTTTGCGTGAGGAGAGAGAAATGCGAAGTTCCATATATAAGGGACGTGAAAGGACATGTTTTGAATTTTGAAATTTTTGATCAAAATCAATTGCTAAGATTAGAGCTCCGAACCGCATTTAATTCTCCGCATTAAATGCAACAACATTTATATCCAATCATATGGTTTATTGTGCAGCTTTTACTGTGACCGTCATTATTACGCTGATGTCATCCTTAAAAAAATTCCCGCTCAATTAAAATGACTGCGTTTTTGTCACTTAGCTCATAAATGATTAAGCTTATATCCAAAGTGACTTAACTCTGCTTCTCTCTTCTCATGTAGTGACTCAGCTGTTAGCTAACTCAATACAACTGACTTTCCGATAAGGCTGTTTCACTTGGCTGAAATGTGAAACTTGCTCTACTTCCATTTTCTCATCTTCTTTCTCTGTTGATTGAGTCTTCTAAGTTTCAACTCAGCTCAATTAACCCTAACTCATTCTTGAGCTCTTCAAACCTTGATTCACATAGAGGCTTTGTGAATATATCAGCTAACTATTTATCAGTTGAGATGTATTCTAAGGTGATGTCTTTCTTTTCAACATGGTCTCTTATAAAATGATATCTGACATCAATGTGTTTTGTTCTTGAATGCAACACAGGATTCTGAGTGATTGCAATAGCACTAGTATTATCACACATAATTGGAATTTCTCTTTCTTCAATATCATAATCTCTCAGCTGTTGTCTCATCCATAAGATTTGGGCACAATAACTGCCCGCAACTATGTACTCTGCTTCAGCTGTGGATGTGGCAATTGAATTCTGTTTCTTGCTAAACCAAGAAACCAATCTATTTTCGAGCATTTGACATGTACCTGAGGTACTCTTCCTGTCAACTCTACATCCAACATAGTTTGAGTCTGAGTAACCAATCAGCTTCAATCCACCTTCCTTTGGATACCATAAACCAACTTCCTGGCATCCCTTCAAATATCTTAGTATTCTCTTAGCTGGAGTCATGTGGCTCTCCTTTGGTGCAGATTGAAATCTTGCACATACACCTACTGCAAAAGTGATGTCTGGCCTGCTTGCTGTTAGATAGAGCAATGATCCAATGAGTGCTCTATATCTGGTTTGATCAGCAGCTTTGCCATCTGCATCCATGTCCACCTTGACTGAAGTATTCATTGGAATTTTCACAGAAGACTTCTCTTCCATACCAAATTTCTTCATCAAATCTCTGTTATATTTTGTTTGACTTATGAAGGTTCCATCCTTCATTTGCTTGACTTGAAGTCCTAGGAAGAAAGTCACCGCCATCATGCTCATCTCAAATTTACCTTGCATGAGGTTTGAGAACTTGTCACACACTCTTTATTTGTGGAACCAAAAATAATGTCATCCACATCTATTTGAACAAGCAGTATACTCTCTCCATCTTGAATTCTGAAGAGTGTTCTATCAACTTTGCTTTTGGTGAATCCATTGTCAGTTAGAAATTGAGACAATGTATCATACCATGCTCTTGGTGCTTGTTTCAATCCACTTGTAGACCTTATCTTTAATAGTTTTCTGCTCAAAACCTGGAGGTTGTTCAACATAGACTTCTTCCTTTAATAGTCCATTTAGAAATGCACTCTTCACATCCATTTGATACACAGTGAAGTTCTTATGTGCAACATAAACAAGAAACATCCTTATTGCTTCCAATCTTGCAACATGAGCAAAGGTTTCATCAAAATCTATACCTTCTTCTTGGCAATACCTTTTGGCTACCAATCTTGCTTTGTTTCTTACAACAGATCCTTCCTCATTCATCTTGTTTCTGAAAACCCATTTTGTGCCAATAACATTTTGATGGGTTGGCCGCACTAATTCCCATACTTTGTTTCTTTCAAATTGATTCAGCTCTTCTTTTATGGCTTGAATCCAATGTGTGTCATCCAATGCTTGAGACACATCTTTAAGCTCTACTTGGGAAATAAAACAAGTGAACATAGCTTCATGTTGTGCTCTGGATCTGGTTCTTATGCCATCTCTAACATCTCCAATAACTAACTCTAGTGGATGGTCTCTCAGCCATCTCACATCAGGTTGGAGTAAGTCTGCTGGATTCAGCCGTCTCGCAGCTAAGTTGTCTTGAAGAGCTCTTTCATTTTCATTTAGATGTAGACTTTCCAGCTGTCTTTGAGATTCACTATCTCATCTTCATCTGGGTTGAGTGCTCTTACTTCTGCTTCAATATAATGACTCTTCTGCATAGTTGGCAGATTAAGCTTATCAGCTAACTCTTCAATGTCATCTCCATTTACATTAGGTTCATCAAAGACCACATGGATAGACTCTTCTGTAACCATAATCCTTTTGTTCAGCACTCTATAGGCTTTACTCTCAGCTGAGTATCCCAAAAGGATACCTTCATCAGCTTTAGCATCAAAAGCCTTTAAATTATCTTTGCCATTGTTATGGATGAAACATTTACATCCAAATATCCTGAAATATCCAACATTTGGCTTTCTCCCTGTCCAAATCTCATAGGGAGTCTTGGTCAATTGCCTGTTGATCATGCATCTATTTTGAGTATAGCATGCTGTGTTAATGGCTTCAGCCCAAAATCTCTTAGGCAATCCAGCTTTAGCTAACATGGTCCTTGCAACTTCCTTGAGAGTTCTATTCCTTCTTTCAGCCACTCCATTCTGCTGTGGAGTTCTTGTAGCTGATAACTCATGCGCAATTCCATTTTTAACACAATACTGAGTTATTATCCCCTTGACAAACTCAGTTCCTATGTTAGATCTTATTTTTATAATGGTTTGGCTCTTTTCATTTCGGACTCTTTTCATCAGCTGAGGTAACTTCTGCAAAGTTTCCTTCTTTTTACACATGAAGATTATCCATGTATATCTTGAATGGTCATCCACCACCACGAGGGTGTATTTCTTTCCACTTATGATGGCTGGTTCAACTGGACCAAATAAATGCATATGCGGCAGATGTAATATCCTTGTTGAAGAAGGACTTGGCTTACCCTTGAATGGAGACTTTATTTGCTTTCCCATCTGGCATGCATCACATGCATTTTCTTTCTTGTACACTGGGTCTGGTAATCCTTCTACAAGATGACCCCTTGCAAGCTTGTTGACTGTCTTGAAATTCAGATGACTCAGCTTCTTATGCCACAACCAACTTGATTCGGTTGTGCTCTCACAAGTGCTTGGTGTAGCAGTTGACCAATCTACCACATACATATTTTTTTGTCTTGATCCTTGCAGCACTATTTCATTTGATTCAGCATCTTTGATCTGGCACACTCCCATGTTGAATCCAACATTGTATCCTTTATCACAGAGTTGGCTGATGCTTAACAGGTTGAAGTTGAGGCCTTCAACATAAGCAACATCTGTGATTTCCAATCCATTCTTCTTAATAGATCATGTGCCTTTGATCTCCCCTGGAGCTTCATTTCCTCTGAATATAACTTTAGCACCTCTGATTTCCTCGAATCCTGATAGATTTTTCTTGTTTCCTGTCATATGTCTGGAACAACCACTATCCCTGTACCAGGATCCTTGGCACTCAGTTGTTCCTTGAACCTGCAATCAAGGAAATAAGTTTTAGGTACCCATACTTGCATTGGTCCTGAGGGGTTAGTGTTATGGATGATCCAACCAACCTATAGCCAAAAGACTTGACTCTAAGAGGTTGCCATCTATCAGTGCCATAATCATAGTGCACATTAGCAAATTGCTTGGGGGTTTAGGATCATACAACTGTCTCTTTTGTCTGTATTCCTGTGTTTGTGTTTTAGCAATTGCTTTCTTGGGGTAGTTGTGATATTTCTAAGTGTAGTGCTTGGGTGCACATGTGTGTTGATAATAGCTCTTTTGCCTTTGGAATGACCTTTGCTGAGGTTTAGGTCTCTGCCATTTTGGCTTGTATTCCATAGGTCTTTGCTGATGTTTCACATTATTCCAATCAGCATAGTTTGGATAGTTTCTACAATTCCCATCATGTGTGTTTCTCTGATGAAATTTATGGGATTTCTGGTAGCTCTGTTTGCTTTTCACAGAGTATTTTCTGTTTGGAGTTTCTTTGAGGAACTTGTTTGGATTTCTTTCTCATTTGCCCTCTTAGCATACTCAATCGGTCGTTTTCCTTTCCTTTGTATCCAAGGCCGTTTGTTTGTGATTGTGCTTTGGAGTGAATGTGGGTGCAGCATTTGGTGTTTTGGATTTTTGAGATGCTTCATTACTTGAAGATCCTTTTTGCAAAATCACTCTTGGAGTTTGTTTGTGCACAAAGGAATTAAGTCCTATGCATGTCTTATCTACACATTCTTTTTGACTCATAATAAGATTATCCAATGATTTGGATGCCTTTGTAAATGAGGCAATCACATTTTTGAGATCTTTTTCCCTATTTTCTATAACAACTAACTCTACTGTTATCTTTGCATTTTCAGCCTTCAGCTTAGTGTTCTCATCAGACTTAGAGTACTCCACTCTTTCGTCAGCTGTGAGTTTTGGCTTTTAAGCTGGCTATTTTCCTTGTATAGAATAGTGTGTGATGATTTTATGTGTTCAAAATCTTTCATCATTTTGCCTAATGAATCATAAAGATCAGTGGGTAATGAAGTGTGTGTATCACAATCACTATCACTTGAATCTGAATGAGATGAGTTAGAGTGTACCTCATCTTCTTGATCTAGTTGATCTTGTTCTTTAGCCATAAGGCAAATCATAGCCTCTTCCTCAGAGTCACTTGAGTAGTCAGCTTCATTACTCTCTGAGTCTGCTACTTCTTTGGACTTGAATTTCTCAACAGTCTCAACAGCTAACATGACTTTCTTCTTTTCATGTCTTCTTTCCCTGAAGACTTTTCTTTCTTCCTCATTCTTATATTTGTTGACTGGTGTATAGGAGTAGTCAACTGCAAAGTGTCCTGGTTGTCTGCAGTTCCAACACAGGTTCTCAGCTCTTTGATCAGCTCTTTATGTTCTTGGATTATCAGCTCTCTGATATTCAACCCTTTGATGCTCAGCTCTCTTGGGTGGCATGTCTTCCCTTGACTTGGAAGGAGCTGAATGTCTCCTGGAGGTCTCACCCTAATTTCATTTATAGTTCTTATTGAAGAACTTGTTAAATCTTTTGACCATCAGGGCAATTTCCTCCTGGTCTATGGCTTCCTTTGGTTCAGCTCTTTTTCCATCACTAGCCTTTAGTGCAGCTGTCTTGGGTACAACTGTCTCCTCTTGCTCTTTTCTCCTCAGCTCAAACCCATAGACCTTGAGGTCTGAGAATAGCTCATGGTTGGATGTTCTTGAGAGGTCCATTGAATGTCTCAGAGCCATAACCTTCATTTCCCATTCAGCTGGGAGACTTCTTAAGATCTTCATACACATTTTCTTTTGTGTATATTCCTTCCCAAGAGCTGAAAGCTCATTTGTGATCTCAGTGAATCTGGCATCCAGCTGATCCAAGGTTTCACCTGCAAGCATTTTGAAATTTTCAAATTTTTGAACATCAACAGTTAATTTATTTTCTTTAATTTGTTCTGATCCTTCACAAATTAAAGTCAGCTTATCCCAAATCTCTTTTGCAGATTTGCAAGATTTGACTTTGTTTAACATGGCTTTGTCCAACGTCTTGTAGAGTATATCCTGGCCACATTGTCCAGATTGTATCTCTTTCTATCCTCATTAGTCCACTCAGTCCTTGGTTTTTCAACCATGGCTGGTCTTGCTTCAATGTAGCTTCTTCTCTCCTTCATTTTGGGTCGCTTCTTTCTGTACACCGTGTTCACTTTGAGTATTTGCAGTGGCCCATCTTCTATCACAAGCCACATTTCATCATGTAGTGCAGATAGGTGAGCCTGCATGAGAATTTTCCAATCATCAAATTCTTCAACAGTGAACATAGGAATGCGTGTCAGATTTGCTTCCAAGATAATAACTTGGCTTAAAAATAAAAGACTTTGTAACACAAGTGTTTAAAATGCTTTTTGAAAAGATAGAGATCTAGTTCAGTAACCAGTGTGGAAGGCTCAATGAACCAACCGCTCTGATACCACTTGTAGATCCCAAGGGTGTGAAGTAAGGTTTAGAAGGGGGGGTTGAATAAATCTTACCAGATTTTCGATTTAGTACTTTTAAAATAATTTAACTAAGTTAACTCAAACATCTGTGTCCTTGATGGACAGCTAAGTCGGCTTTTCAGCTAAGTTACCCACTCAAGAGACTCGATAGAGCTGTTGATCATATAACTTGGCTGCTTAAGCCAAATACTTAACTTGGCTGATTGGTTTTTAACATCGGAAGACTTAACACCCTTAGATTAGATTTTAGCTTGTTTTAAACACTTGATTTTTAGCACTTGGTTATTTATCAGTTGGATAGCAAATATGATCAGCAGATATAAAATGAATATGCAGGAAAGTAAATTTGCTGAAAGTAACTGACACAAATATTTTATAGAGGTTCGAAGATGGGGTAATTCTTCTAATCCTCTCTTCTCCAACTCCTGGAGGAATCCACTATGTAACAGATCAATTTACAAAGCGGTGAACAGTCTGGAGACAGCCTTGATCACATAGTTGGCTTCTCTTGCGACTCAGCTTCTTCACAGGGCAGCTGCCTTGCTACTTCAGCTCACTTCTCAAGTTCTTGGATTTGATGATGAATCCCTCCAACAAACTTGATAATGGTTCGACCGGGAACCTTTCTACAATCCTAGCTTGGAAAGTAGACCCCTTTGATTTCTTCTAAAGTGTCCTCTTCAACAGATTTGAAGTTGTCTTTCCTTCACAACTTGTGTTGGATCGATTTCGTCGAGTTTCGGGCTTGAGGAATTGCTTGAATGTTTATGAGAATATTGCGGGTTAGATTCTTGAATATTTCTTACTTGTTCGTGGTTCAGGTAACCTCTTCTCAATAACTTCCTCAGCCATTTATAGTTCACATTTGAAATTTTGCCCGTTGAAGAGATATGCTAACTTCAAATGTCACTTGTGTTGGTTGGCTTATCTTGGTCTGCAGTCCTTGATGTTGACCCTTCCTCGTATTAAATGTCTTCGCAGCATTGCAGGTTCCTGACACAAGGTGCAGTGTTTCCCATTGGTTCATTCCTTTTGCATAATTCTGGGACTAACACTTTAGACCTGACAACTTTGACATATTACTATATTGAGTAATATTCTTGACTTTAATCAACGGATCTAAGTCAGTTGTCTTGACTAGACTGTTGTCTGTACCCCAGGTGACTTTAGTCAGCTCCAGTCATTGGATAACTCAACTGTCACTTCAACTTGAGACTTGGCTTCTTGAGTTGACTTGACTGACACATCTTACAGTTGTTCTCTAGCTGACTGTCCTTCAGTCGAGTCCTTGACTTCTTTCATGGCATTACTCAACTGACACACAACAGAGTCTTCACATAGTCCACAGTTGACTTCTTGTAATCCTTGGCATAGCTGACTTGACTTAGCTTTTCCAGCTTTATCTATTACAATACAAATTACAAGGATAATGGGGTGCCAACTTCCTAGTTTAAGTTTTACATGTTATCATCAAAATCTACTTAATAAATTTCCTAATAGTATTGACAAGGAAGTGGACCAGGCTTGGAATAAGGAGATAAATGGCACTCCTATCTTTCAAGTCCAACAAAAAATTGTGAACTGCAGGTTAGCCATTATCAACTGGAGCTAGGATAAAAAGGACCAATTCCGCACAAGTTATTGATAAATGCAAGAAAGGCTTTCTGAAATCAAGGGGAAATAATACAAAGAAGTCTGGAAGGAGTGGGCTCATCTTCGAAATGTTATGGACAAGGCTTATAAGGATGAGGAAGGGTATTGGAGTTATAAAGCCAGAATTAATTGGCTTAGGGAAGGGGATATGAATTCTAAGTTTTTTCATGCATGTACTCTACAAAGGAGAATGATGAATTACATTGAAAAGCTTCTGAGAAATGATAGTACTGAGTGTGAATCTCATGAGGAGGTGGATGAAGAAATTATTGGCTTTTATTAGAACATGTTCAAGACAGCTCATCCAGAGCATGATCAAACTATTCTTGATGGGATTCCTCAAAGCATTTCACCCTCAATGAACCGGATCTTGACCTGCCAAGTGGAAGACAAGGAAATTAAAAGGGCCCTTTTTGAACTCAGTCCTTCAAAAGCACCCAGAATGGATGGTATGAATCCTCTTTTCTTTCAACATTTTTGGCATTTTATATCTGATAAATTGTGTGTGGCAGTGAAAGGTTTCTTCAGGTATAAAAAAATACTAAAAAGTGTTAACCACACCTTGATAACTCTTATCCCCAAAATTAAAACTCCCACTTCTATTGCTCATTTTAGGCCAATTAGTCTATGTGGTGTCATTTGTAAAGTGATATGAAAAGTCATTGTTAACAGAATGAAACATGTCCTTCACTATTGCATTAGTGCAAATCAATCCGCTTTTATTCCGGGGAGACAAATCATTGATAATGTTATCCTTACTCATGAATGCATTCATCATCTTAATGGTCTTAGAAAAGGCAAAAAATCATACATGGCCCTAAAGTTAGATTTGTCAAAGGCCTATGATAGAGTGGAGTGGAGCTTTCTAATTTCTGTGTCAATTAAGATGGGATTTGCTGTGCAATTTGTTCAATGGATTCATCAGTGTATTTGTTCTTCCACTTTTTCTGTTAATATTAATGGGCAAGTGTCAGGTTATTTCTCACCAACCAAGGGGATTAGACAAGGTGACCCTCTTTTCCCTTATCTCTTCATTTTAGTGTCTGAAGTATTATCTAACTTGATTAAACAAGCCCAAATCCAGACTCTGTTTAATGGATCGAAAATCTGTAGAAATGGTCCTACTTTTGCCCATCGTTTCTTTGTGGATGATTCCATTGTGTTTTGTGAGGCCTTTTTATTCAAGCTTTGAGTGTGAGAACAATTCATAGGTATTGTAAGGCATCTTGACAACAAATCAATATGAAAAAATCTTATGTGCTTTTTAGTAAGAATACCCTCACCAATTGAAAAGTGATATCTGTTCTTTATTGGATGGAATCACTTTACAACAACAATCTAAATATCTTGGATAGCCAATGGTGCTTGGTAGATCAAAAAAAGATGTTTTTCAATATGTTATTGATAGTGTTCAAAAGAGAGTGTCTAGTTGGAGCAATAATTTCTTATCTTTTGCTGGCAAGGAGGTCCTTTTGAAAGCTGTGATTAATGCAATGCCTAATTATGTAATGTCATGCTTCAAACTCCCAGTCCACATTTGTAAGGAAATTTGTAAAGTTGCTTCAAAGTTTTGGTGGGGTTCTTCAGCTAAAGGGGATAGGAAAATTTCTTGGGTGGCTTGGGATAAAATGACATTACCAAAGGAAAGGGGAGGCCTAATACTTCTGGATTTGGCTCTTTCTAATGAGGCTTTAATTGCAAAGCAACTGTGGAGGCTAATAACTCAGCCTAATCTCTTGATCAACAGATTTCTGAAGGCAAAATACTATTCTAATGGGGGATTGGTTAATTGTGAACCTAAGAGTGGTGACTTTTGGTTTTGGAAAAGCTGGATTAGAACTAAAGCCACTCTGTCCTTGGGTCTTAGAATGCAAGTTGGGGATGGCAAAAGCATCAAAGTTTGGGATACTCCATGGATCAATAAACTTCCAACATTTAAAGTCTTCAGTCCTATTCCTGTAAACTGCAACCTGACTTGGGCTAAGGATCTCATGACACAGGATGGTAACACTTGGAATGAGGTGTTGATTAATCAATTATTCTGTTTGGATGATACTAAAGCTATCTTACAGTTTTCTATTCAACAAGGGGAGCAGAAGGATAGATGGATTTGGCATTGGGATAAGAAAGGGGTGTACACAGTTAAATCTTCTTATAACATTCTTAGGAAAACAAGAGAGTGGAAAATGGATGTGCCTGAAGCAAATAGAGGAACAAAAGAGAAGGCTCAGATGTGGAGGAAATGTTGGAATTTGACAGTGAAGAACAAAGTTAAACACTTTGTCTCAAGAATGGTGAATGACAGTCTTCCTACTTCAGTTCAACTGGAAAAAAAGGAGATGTTGTGAAGATGTGATCTGTCAGATTTGTGGGGAGGAAAGGGAGTCAAATGAGCATCTTTTTTTTTCCAGTGTCCTAGAGCATAGATTGTTTGGAAAATTGATCCAGTACAATGGAGTGATACTTTACAGTCAGATTTTAAGGTGAAAAGATGGTGGCATCAAATTTGTTACATTCAGGGCATTGATAGCACTACAAATAAGATACAACTTTCAGTTTATATTTTGTGGTGGGTATGGAAGACTAGGAACCTTTGGATTTTTCAAAAGTGCAAATGGAGTGAAAGGGACATTGTCAACAAAGTAATACAAGAATGGCAAGAATCTCAAATGGTGTTGGGTAGTAACAAAGAGAATGAGAAACACAAGGATACTTTGCAAGCTAAAGGAAACAGGACCATGTTTTTAGTTGGATCAGTAGGACACCTTCAAGTGGTGATCAGTGCTATGAAATTGAAGGATCAGAGGACTAGAGCTGTCAATTTTGGCCCGACCCGGTGGGCTGGCCTAACCGGCCCAGTAATAGCACTGGACTAGGCTTTGATTTTAGAGGCCCAAAATGAGCTGGGATTTTTTGGCCCAGCTCGTTAGGCCCGAAAAACCGGGTTGACCTAGTTGGCCCGGTTATTCTATTATATTTTCGAGGGTTGGGTTAGGCCGGGCTCAAGAAATGGTGGCGACGACCTGTTGCTTAGCCCTCGACTGACGGCTGATTTTCGTTTGGCTCGGTGGGCCGGCACCAAGTTGGCCCGGCCTAGCCCATTTGACACCTCTACAGAGGATAACTTTTGGAGGGCGGATTAGGGATGAAACAGGAAAATTGATCTATGCGTGGGCTACTTCTAGGGATGGACTTCTCCAACAAGTGGAGGCAACTTTGTTGGGAATTCGACAAGCTATGTGTTATGCAGCAACTTTCAAGACATCCATAGTGACTATACATATAGATGACAAGGATATAAATTGTAACCTCAACAAATAGTGCAAATCCGATGGGGAGGGTACAACTATAGCCGAACACATCTACTTGTTAAGTTTTCTTTTTGATAAAATTTGTTTTGTGTATCAAGATCGAAAGAGCAATTTTCTATGTGTTAGATTAGCTCAGATGATCTCTGATAGTTGTTTGAATTTGAATTGGGTTGACCAATTCCCTGTTTGGCTTTCTTAATGGCCAATTTAGATTGTTAGCTAGTTAGCTACGTGATTTGTAATGGTTCGTTTTGATGAGTTCTTAATGAAATATCTATCGTTAAAAAAAAAGCACATAGCAAGCGGTATTTACGGCTTTAGCCCAAAAATGTTTTAGAAGTAAAAATTCATTGAGCATTAACCGACAAATTTCTTGAAGAGTCTGATTTTTACTTTCAGCTACTCTATTTTGTTGAGGAGTTCTTGGAGTCGAAAAATTGTGAGAGTATCCCTTGTTTTCACATAGAACTCTAAGTTGTCCGTCAAATTCACCTCCATGATCACTTCTTATAGTTTTGATAGTATCTTGTTTTTCATTCTCGATAGATCTACACAAGTGTTGGGAAAATTTATGTATAGATTTTGATGATACCATGTAAAACTTAGAGTAGGAAGTTGGCATCCCATTTCAAATGTAATTCAACTTGTAATAAATAGGGCTATATGAGCTGAGTTGAACACAACCAAGTTGAAGATTACAAGACTCGACTAACGATTGAAGTGAAGACCCAGCTGTGTGGTAGCTGAGTGAAGTGAAATGAAGAATCAGTCAAGTGATAGAAAAGCTATTTCAGTCAGTTGACTCACAACAAAGTCATTCCAAAATGATTGGAATCGAATGTCAAAGGGATATACAATAGATAGGACTCGAGAAAGCTAAAAGAGATCCATGGTCAAGACAAGTCAAAGTTTTGCTGGAAATAGGCATGTGCCAGGGTGCTAGCAATAAAGTTGTTTTGCTGAAAGAGTGCAAAAAGCAAGGAACCAATGAGATGTACCTGAAATCCTGCAGAGGCTTAGGAAAGGCTGCAGAGCATTAAAATCAAGGTACGGTCTCCATCAATGCTGCAAGACAAGACAAGCCAACAACCTACGAAGTGCTGTTTGAAAAATGTGTCTATCTCTTCAACGGACATATTTTCAAACATGCACTATAAAAGGCTGAAGAGTCATTTGAGAGAAGGTTACCAAGTTTAACACAAGCATACAAGTATTCAAGTAATAACCTGCAAATATCTCTCAAGCTTACAAAGAAATTCTCAAGCCTAAACTCGAAGGAAATCGATCCAACACACTCAGTGAAAAAAAGACAACTTCATCAATTGAAGAGGAAAAATTATTTTCAAGAACAAGGGGTCTACTCTCCAAGGTTGAAGGAATAGTAAGGTTCCAGATCGAACCAGTGCTTTGAACCTATTGGAGAGCTACGTGATCAAGTCCAAAGGTTTGAAGGAAGCTAAAGTAGCAGGACAACATTCTTGTGAAGAAGCTAAGTCCCAGGAGCAGCAGGATGTGTGATCAAAGCTGACTCGAACTATTAACTACTTTGTAACCAAGTCAAGTTACCTAGTGGATTCCTCCAGGGGTTGTAGAAGAGTGAACTAGAGGAATTACCCCATCCTCGAACCACTATAAATTACTTGTGTCTATTTACTTTTCAACGCACTTTATTTCTCGCATTTTTTCATATCTACTGATAGTTAAAATTACTTAAGTCTGCTGATAATAACATTGCTAAAACAAGTGTTGAAAAACGTACTAAAAACTCTAAGGGTGAAAGTCTTCCGCTGGTAAAACCAAGTCAACTGCATCTCTAAGTGTTAGCTGAAAACAACTAAGTTATACTATCAACATCTCAGTCGAGTCTGTTGAGTGGGTAGCTTTGTTGTGTAAGCCAACCTAGCTGTCCCTCAACGACTTAGCTGACTGGAGTTAACTCTGAAATTATTTAAAAGGACTAAAATTGAAAAGTTGGTAAAGTTTATTCAACCCCTCCTTCTAAACTTTACACATCACCCCTTGGGACCTACAAGTAGTATCAGAGCGGTTAGTTCATTGAGTCTTCCGCACTAGTTACTGAACTAGATCTCATTCTTTTTCAAAGAATCAACACTTGAGTTTTTAAAGCTTTTATTTCAAAAGCAAAGTTATTATCATGGAAGCAAATATAACTCGCATTCCAATGTTCACCGTTGAAGAATTTGATGATTGGAGAATACGTACGCAAGCTCATCTATCAGCCCTACATGATGAGATGTGGTTCGTGATTGAGGATGGGCCACTACAAATCCTAAAGGTTAATACAACTATAAGAAGGGCTGCTCCTACTGAAGAAGAAGATGAAGCACCTGCAGAGCCTAGACCCGCCATGGTGGAGAAACCACGCTGCGAGTGGACGAAAGAAGACCAAACGAGATATAACTTGAATGTTGCCAATGATATACCTTACAAAACTCGTGATAAGGCCATGTTGAATAAAGTAAAATTTTGTAAAACGGTTAAAGAGATTTGAGAAAAACTCACCTTAATTTGTGAAGGGTCTAATCAAATTAAGGAGAATAAATTAATTGTTGCTGTTCAAAAAAATTGAAAATTTTAAAATGATTGCAGGTGAAAATCTGGATCAGCTGGATGCCAGATTCACAGAGATTACCAATGAGCTCTCAGCTCTAGGGAAAGAATATACACAAAAGAAAATGTGTATGAAAATACTAAAGTCTCTCCCAGTTGAGTGGAAAATGAAGGTTATGGCTTTGAGACACTCTGTTGATCTTACCAGAACATCCAATCATGAATTGTTCTCTGACCTAAAATCCTATGCGTTTGAGCTAAGAAGGAAAAAACAAGAACAGACAGTTGTACCCAAGATAGTTGCACTCATGGCTGGTGAAGTAAAGAGAGCTGAATCCAAGGAGGCCATAGACCAAGAGGCGATTGCCCTGATGGTGTAAAGATTCAAAAAGTTCTTCAATAAGAACTACAAGAGAAACAAGGGTGAATCACCCAGGAGACACTCAGCACCTTCCAATCAAGGAAGAACATACCACCTAAAAGAGTTGATCATCAAAGAACTGAGTATCAGAGAGCTCGAAGAGCTGAGAACCTGTGTTGGAATTGCAGACAACCAGGACACTTTGCTGTTGACTGTCCTTATCCACTAGTCAACAAGTACAGAAAAGAAAAAGAAAGAAAAGTCTTCAGAGAAATAAGATAAGAAAAGAAGAAAGCCATATTGGCTGCAGAGACTGCTGACACAACCAAGTGTAAAGAACCAGCAGAGTCAGATAGTAGTGAAGTTGACTACTCCAGTGACACAGAGGAAGAGGCTTTGATATGCCTCATGGCCAAAGAACAAGAATCCAAAGATTAGGAAGATGAGGTACACTCTAATTCATCTCATTCTAATTCCAGTGATAGTGATAGTGACACAAACACTTCATCACCCACCGATCTTTATGATTCTATTGGCAAAATGATGAAGGACTTTGAGCACATAAAAACCTCACACACACTTCTAATTCCAGGAAAACAGCCAGCTTAAATGCCAAAACTCACAGCTGACTAAAGAGCTGAGTACTCTAAGTCACATAGCTGATGAGAATACAAAGCTGAAGGCTGAAATAACTAAGATCCAAGCAGACTTAGCTGCAACAGAAAAGAGGCAAAAAGATTTGAAAAATGTGATTGCATCATTCACTAAGGCATCTAAATCATTGGATGAACTTATAATGATTTAAAAAGAAAGTGGAGACAAGACATGCATTGGATTTAATTTCTTTGTGCATGCTCAAGTCCCAAGAGTGGTTATAGAGAAATGATCTTCAAGCAATGAGGCAGTCCAAAAATCCAAAACACCATATGTTGCACCTACACCCACTCAAAAACACAATCACAACCATGCTGGCCTTGGATACAAGGGAAAAGGCAAAAAGCCAACTAAGTATGCTGAAAGGACAGTTGAGACTAAATTCAAAAAAGTCCATCAACAGACTCCAAACAGGAAATACTCTGTAAAATCCAAACAGAGCTACAAAAAGCCACATAGATTTTAGCAAAGAAAATCATATGATGGGAATGGTAGAAACTACCCAAGCCAGGCTAATTGGAAAAATCAAATGAGATATCGGCCAAGACCAATGGGATATAAGCTTGAGTGGCAAAGACCTCAGACTCAACATAGGTCATTCCCAAGGAAAAAGAGCTGTAATCAGCACACATATGCACCTAAGCACAAAGCCCAATATGCACAAAAGTTCCACTATTACTCCAAGAAAGCAAATGCTCAAGCACACACAGAGGCATACAGACAAAAGAGACAGCTGTATGAGCCTAAAGCCCCTAGGCAATTTGCAAATGTTCATTATGATTATGGAACTGATAGGTGGCAACCTCTTAGAGTCAGATCATTTGGCTATAGGTTGGTTGGATCACCTTATAGTGCTAACCCCTCAGGACTCAGGCAATTATGGGTACCTAAAAACTAATTTCCTTGAACCTGGTACATGGATAGTGGCTGTTCCAGACATATGACAGGCAAGTATGAGTGCCAAGGAACCTGGTACATGGATAGTGGCTGTTCCAGACATATGACAGGCAACAAGAAAAATCTGTAAAAATTCAAGGGAATCAAAGGTGCTAAAGTCATATTTGGAGGTAATGAAGCTCCAGGGGAGATCAAAGGCACTGGATCCATCAGGAAAAATGGACTAGAGATCACAGATGTAGCATATGTTGAAGGCCTTAACTTCAATCTGCTGAGCATCAACCAACTATGTGACAAAGACTATATTGTGGGATTCAACATGGGTGTATGCCAAATCAAGGATGCTGAATCAAATGGGATTATGGTACAAGGATCAAGGCGGAAAAACATGTATGTAGTGGATTGGTCAACTGCCACACCAAGCACATGTCTGCTAGCAAAGAGTACATCTGAATCAAGTTGGTTGTGGTACAAGAAGCTGAGTCACCTGAATTTCAAGACAATCAACAAGCTTGAAAGGAGTCATCTTGTGGAATGATTGTCTGACTCAGTGTAGAAGAAAGAAAGCATTTGTGATGCATGCCAGATGGGAAAGCAAATTAAGTCTTCTTTCAAGGATAAGCCAAGTCCTTCTTCAACCAGGATACTGCACTTATTGCATATGGATTTATTTGGTCCTATTGAACCAGCTAGTATTAGTGGAAAGAAATACACCATAGTTGTGGTGGATTATTATTCAAGATACACATGGACAATCTTTATGTGTAAAAAGAAGGAAACCTTGCAGAAACTCCCTCAGCTGATAAGAAGAGTTCAAAATGAGAAGAGTCAAACCATTGTAAAGATAAGGTCTGATAGAGGAACTGAGTTTGTCAATGGGATTATAACTCATTATTACATTGAAATGGTATTGCTCATGAGTTATCAGCTGCAAGAACTCCACAGCAGAATGGAGTGGCTGAAAGAAGGAATAGAACTCTCAAGGAAGCTACGAGGACCATATTAGCTGAAGCTGGTTTGCCTAAGAGGTTTTGGGCTGAAGCCATTAATACTACTTGCTACACTCAAAATAGGTGTATGATTAATAGGCAGCTGTCCAAAACCCCATATGAAATTTGAACCGGGAGAAAGCCAAATGTTAGATACTTTCATATCTTTGGATGTAAGTGCTTCATTCACAACAATGGCAAGGAAAATTTAAAAGATTTTGATGCTAAAGATAATGCAGGTATATTTTTGGGATACTTGGCTGCGAGTAAAGCTTATAGGGTGCTGAACAAGAGGACTCTGGTCAAAGAAGAGTCTATCCATGTGGTTTTGATGAACCTAATGTCAATAGAGAAGACATAGATGAGTTAGCTGACAAGAAGAATCAGCCAACTGTTCAGAAGAGTCCTTATGTTGAGGCATATATAAGAGGACTTAACCTTGATAAAGATGAGATAGCTGAATCTCAGAGACAACTGGAAGGTCTGCAGCTGAATGAGGAAGCTGTTCAAGACAACTTAGCTGCAAGACGACTGAACCCAACCGACTTACTTCAACCAGATGTAAGATGACTGAGAGACCACCCACTTGAGTTAATCATAGGAGATGTTAGATATGGAGTAAGAACCAGATCCAGGACTCAACATGAATCTATGTTCACTTGTTTCATTTCCCAGATTGAGCCTAAAGATGTGTCACAAGCATTGGATGATACACATTGGATTCTAGCTATGCAGGAAGAGCTGAATCAGTTTAAAAGAAACAAGTTTTGGGAATTAGTTCAAAGGCCTACTCACCAAAATGTTATTGGTACTAAGTGGGTATTTAGAAACAAAATGAATGAAGAGGGATCTGTAGTAAGAAACAAAGCAAGATTGGTAGCCAAAGGGTATTGCCAAGAGGAATGTATAGATGTTGATGAAACCTTTGCACCTGTTGCTAGATTGGAATCAATTAGGATGTTTCTTGCTTATGATGCACACAAAAACTTCACTATTTATCAAATGGATATGAAGAGTGCATTTTTGAATGGACTTTTAGAAGAAGAAGTCTATGTGGAGCAACCTCCAGGTTTTGAGCAGAAAACTATTGGAGATGAAGTCTAAAAGCTCAAGAAAGTATTGTATGGATTGAAACAAGCACCAAAAGCCTGTTATGACACATTGTCTCAGTTTCTTATTGATAATGGATTCACCATAGGCAAGGTTGATAGAACACTCTTCAGAATTCAAGATGGAGAGAATATATTGCTTGTTCAAATTTATGTGGATGACATATTTTTGGGTCTACAAACAAAGAGATGTGTGACAAATTTTCAAAACTCATGCAGGGAAAATTTGAAACGAGTATGATGGGAGAGCTGACTTTATTCCTAGGTCTTCAAGTTAAGCAAATGAAGGATGGAACCTTCATAAGTCAAACCATATATACCAGAGATTTAATGAGGAAATTTGGTATGGAAGATAAGTCATTTGTGAAGATTCCCATGAATATGTCAGTAAAGATGGATATGGATGCAGATGGCAAAGCTGTTGATCAAACAAGATATAGAGCCCTCATTGGATCATTGCTCTATTTAACAGCAAGTAGGCCAGGCATCACATTTGCTGTAGGTGTATGTGCCAGATTTCAATCTGCACCAAAAGATAGTCACATGACTGCAGCCAAGAGAATCCTAAGGAATTTGATGGGATGCCAAGAAGTTGTCTTATGGTATCCAAAGGATGGAGGATTCAAGCTAGTTGGCTACTCATACTCAGACTATGCTGGATGTAGAGTGGACAAGAAAAGTACATCAGGTACTTGTCAAATGCTTGGAAATAGATTGGTTTCTTGGTTCAGCAAGAAACAAAATTCAATAGCTACATCCACAGCTGAAGCAGAGTACACTACAAGGAAAATGCATATCAACAACACCGAAATCACAACAGATTTTCGCAATTTCTGTTGTCCTTTACAATATATAGAACGGTTATTTTGAACACCGTTGTCTATTAGCAGGTTTTTGTGCTCAAAGACAACGGTAATTCCACAATCCACAATGCTTTTATGATACTATTGTCATTAACGTATTTTCCCGCTAAAAGACAACGATTCTTACAACATTTCTTGAATCGTTGTAAATTATTGAGACAAATACCTTAATCGACAACGATTTTTACAACGGTATATACAACTGTTGTCCTATTGCGGAAAAAAGTTGTGAAATATCAGGAAAATTGCAAAATTAGTCCTATAACTATTAACAACGTGCAATTTTGGTCCTGTAAGTATTAAGTTTGCAAAATTGGTCTTGGAAGATTGAAACTTTTTCGCAAAATTGGTCCAATAAGTTTCGTTCTCAAACAATTTCAGTCGTATAAGTTTCTGGTTGTTGCAATAATGATCCCAGGGGTTATTTCATTTTTTTCATAATACCTAGAAAACTTTTGCTTATACAAATGGCTTAATTGACAAAGTATTCGCTTTAAAATGGTATCAAGGTCTAAGTTTATTAAGTTTTTAAGTTAAATTTATTATATTTATGTAATTAACCTTTGGTAGGGAAGACAATTCCGACCCGCCCCGACCCGTCCTAGCCACCCTGTTTAGGTCGCGGGGCGGGCCTGGGTATCTACTCTGACCCGCAGGTACCCGTCCCGTCCACAATTTTATTTGAAAATATATTAATATATATTTTGCATTAATAATATATATTATAATATACTTTTTGTGTATTCTTATATTATATCTATCAATTCAAAATTGATAATAATAACTTTTGTAAAGAATATTTTATAAATATATTACAATTATATATATTTTTTTTTTTTTTTTTGCATTTAATTTAATTCAAAATGGGAAGAATGGTCGGTCGAGCCATCCCGTTCTAGGCACGAGGCAGGTCTGGGTCTTCAGGTACCCAACCCGACCCTACCCACTCCATTGTCATCCCTAACCTTTGCTGAGGGGAATTTTCTTGGAGAAAATGAATTTGGATGAATGCCATGAGCAAATTATGTGACAGAAAATGTAGGTTCTAATACTTTATGAAATTTGGACTCATTTTGATAATTAGCTATGTTTTGTTGGATTAAAATTGCCAATTCTTGAAAGATATTGGACTATAATTTGCTAACATCTGAAAGATATATGACCAAAAATATTATTGAACTACAAGGGTAAAATTTGCTAACATCTGAGACCAAAAATATTATTTAACTACAAAGGTAAAATTGTTCAGAACCAACTGAAACTTTAAAAATTACGGGACTAAAATTTTAAATGACCAAAAGATACATGACTAAAATTGCAACCCATTAATGTTATATAACTAAAATTAAAAAGAAAATTGAACACAAATAAACCTTCATTCTCAGTTACTGACTTTGTTCGGCTGTTCCATCTCTCCGTCAGTGCTAAGGTCTCGTCTCCGGCCGTCTTCTAAGGTCTCGTCACCGACCGTCTGGTACTCTCTCTCTCTCTCTCTCTCTCTCTCTCTCTCTCTCGTACTGTTGGTCGCGTGCTAAATCGTAGGATTATTGTGATGCTCAATTTTGTCTCTGATTCTTCGTCCGCTCTCATCTCTGATGGTCCGCTAAGGTCTCTCTTAAGTTTGTGTTGTTGTTCTCGCCCAAATCCTAGGGTTTTTGTCGTGCTGCTCGTCTCGCCCAAATCCTAGGGTTTTTGTCATACTCTTCGTTTTAAAAGATTTTCTCCTTTCTCTCCAATTTATTAAGGATTGTTTACAAGTACATAGAATGAAATGAAAAGAAGTCCAAATATCATTTCTGTTTTGTTTAATGAGCATGCTTATAAATGATTGAAACGTTGTTTGTACTGTACTTTTGGTTTCACATATGTTAAGTACTGCCTCATTCTCCATTCATATGACTAGTGTATTTTAATCAGATTTCGAGATTTGTTTATGTTGCTATGTCAAACACTTTTAGATTGAACAGCTTCAAAAAGAACTAGAGGGCCAAAACTGTGGTAAGGTCTGCCCTAGAGAAAGCAATAAATTGCCTACCTCTCTTGGATGATGTTTTATTAGAGTCAGGGAATTATTGTTTTTGTTGCTTTGCATGATGCATTTTCTTTAACATACTTTTTCATTTGTTGGTGATCTTATTTATGTCTGATTCCTCCAGTTCTTTGCTCTGTATAATTTGATAAATGGTGGTGTAGATAATGGAGAGTAGATCTTTTTGCCCTGTTTAATATTTGCTTTAATTTTTCCTTCAACTTGCGTTGAGAGATGGTGAGAGTGAGTGTGTTGAATGATGCTCTGAAGAGCATGTATAATGCAGAAAAGAGGGAAAACCAACAGGTCATGATAAGGCCTTCTTCAAAAGTGATTATCAAGTTTCTTCTGGTTATGCAGAAGCTTGGTTTGCTCCTCTTTTACTATCACCAATTTTACTATTCTTTTTAATCACTTCCACTTTTGCATTACTAGTTGAATTTGTTTTGCAGGATACACTGGAGAATTTGAGTAAAATTGTGGTTGAATTGAATGGAAGACTAAACAACTATTTTTTTTCGTTTCCATAGGATGGATGCTAAAATAGGATCATCATCAAGGAAAGTGGAAGAGTGTAGGATTTTTCATGATGAAGATGAAGAGTCAAACATGGAGGCGCCCTATTTTTGTTGTGGGAGCTTGAAGGTTAGTGTCACGAACTTTAAGTATATGATATCAAATCCTCTGAGTTGTTGTGAAGTGCACATAAAAGACTATGAAATAATTGATGAGACCAACTTAACATTCCAAAATCTGCTGCAGTAATTATTGCCACTGAGCAATTATGTTTTCTTTGTTCAATAGATGTTCATTTCTGCTTATAACTTTTGTCCTTAACTTTTGTCCTTGTTGCAGTGAAATAGTTTCTGATGTTGTATCTTTCTTCTCATCGTTATAAACTATGAAATGGAATGAATTTTTCCCACAAAAAGAATTGAAGTACCCACCATATGTTCAATAGATGTTCGAATTTTATGTTGAAGTTTAATCGTATTCCACACTTCAGCATACGTTTTCTCACTGTTCTTACGCAGTTCTGGATAAGCTTTTTCAGTGACAAGCTAATGTTAAAAAATAAAATCAAAGTACAATGCAGAATATTGTATGAAAAAGAATCGACTATGTTTGGATTATTAACTAGGATATTTATAATCAGACTTGTTCATTGACAAATAGAGTTTATCTTAAGAAGGAACAATAATTTTTCTTTGTAAAACCTTACACCAAAAGATCTTGTTTTATTGAATATATTAATTTATATGTAAGTAGTTATAATATTTTGTCCACTTCACTAATTGATAGTTTATACAGTTAATTATATTTTTAACATATAGGCTAATATTGTTAACTTCTCATATTACTTGATGCCAGATAGTGCTTTAAATTGGAAATTGAGAAATTAATCTTATTAGTATATACCTTGCAAATATGACATCTATATAACCTGTTACTCCATATTAAAAGCCCAAATATCTTTTAAAATTTAAAAAATTTCCTTGATATTTGTTTCTATGTTACAAATTGGACCTATTTCCAGGTGTTTGTAATACCTTAAGGAGAGATTTATAATTTGGATTTTTATTTTTTGTAATTATGCTAAAAGGTAGTTTTTAATAATTTAACCCGAAAAACGAAAAAAAGTCCAGAACTTAGCACTAGAAGAACAGCATTTCAGATAAAATTATCTTACCTCAAACAAGTCACCAGTTCTCTTCTTGGAAATGGCTTGTGTTGTCATTCTATACTCTCGAATAAGACACTGCTCACAAGTTTGAAACCTTCCTTCTCGCATCTTTTATCGTGCATCGTTGCAGCTCAGAACGAAATTAAAAAAACGGACGAACAAACAACATTAACAGAAAAATAGAGTAAACGTTTGAAGCACTTACAGATATTAAGGAAACCTTCAAACTCAATGTTGCAGCTTCTTTAAGCTTGTTCAGAGTTGATACACACCATGCATCTTTTGTTTTGGCAACCTCATTTTCCTGGTAAGGTTTGTATCTTAAAAATAGTTGGAATCTAATAATATATTGAGATATGAAATGGAAATAATCACTACTATGTGCTTGCCAAAGATTGGATAATTTCTTCAATTTTGTCATGGCTGAAACATTTGTCAAGTGTTTCAATCCCAACCCATATACATAAAGAATTTCTTCTCATTGGTAATAATTGGAGCCAATTATATAACTTATGTTTTCTCACAGTTGTCAAATGTTGAGCATTCTCAAGTTCAAATTGATGAAGGTCGATCGGAGTGGGCAGAATGCGTTCAAGACTATATACATTAGTGTATTTTGTTCATAGTTATATGCAAATTTTCATAGTTATAAAGACTGTGCACATTCTGTAATTGACTAATTTTGATTCCTTTTGAGTTCAAAGTTCAAAATCCACAATGGAATATGATTTTAATGTAAATTGATGTATATATACTTCTTATTTGCAGGTATGAACTTCTATTATGTGAACATGATATTGGAGTGTGCAGCTGCCCATCAATGAAAGAATTCAGTGTAGCTTTGAGAAAACTTGTTAAATGTTTTGCTAAACACTTCTTAGACGTTTTGCTAAACACTTGTTAGATACGTTTCGTTAAATACTTGATAGTGTTTTGTTAAACACTTGTAGACACGTACTAAATACAATCACTTGAATATCATGTTTTGTTTTAATTAGTTATTTGTTGTTTTCTTGTATAGTATTTTGTTTTTTGAATGGATGAAATCAAAATTTATATATGGAGGTAAAAAAATAGAAGACAACAAATAAATACTGCATTAACCATGGTCCATAATTACAACGATTATTAAGGCTTGTAGAACTATTGTAATACTTTAAAGCCACAATGGATTTAATCCGTTGTTGAACTATTAAATTACAACGAATCTAATCTGTAGTGGAAATCCGTTGTGATATTTCAAAATCACAACGGATCTGGTCCGTTGTGGAAATTCGTTGTTGTATTTCATAATTCAAAATGTTGTCCCAACCGTTGTCCCATCCAATGTCTTTTAACATCTGAAGACAACGGATTCAATCCGTTGTCTTCATTATTAAAGACAACGGATTGAAACCGTTGTCGTTGGGCGGACTCTTTTACAACACCATCTACAACAACAGTTGATTATTGTAATACACAACAGTTGTTATTGAGCGAAATTCTTGTAGTGGTACATAGGCCGCAGTATTTGTTGTGCCCAAGTATTATGGATGAGGCAACAGCTGAGAGACTATGATATAGAAGAAAAAGAGATTCCAATTATGTGCGATAACACAAGTGCAATAGCAATTACCCAGAACCCAATATTGCATTCAAGAACCAAACACATTGATGTCAGATATCATTTTATAAGAGATCATGTTGAAAAGAAAGACATCGCATTGGAATACATATCAAATGATAAGTAGTTAGCCGATATATTCACTAAGCCATTATGTGAATCTAGATTTGAAAAGCTTAAAAATGAACTTGGATTGATTGAGGTCAGTTAGGAGGCTCAGAAGACTCAATCAGCAGAGTCAAAGAAGAGAGTAATTGAAATCAGCAAAGTTTCATTTTCCAGCAAAGTGAAGCAGTCAAAACGACTAGTCAGCTGTATCGAGTTAGCTGGATAGCCAAGTGCTTATTATGTGAAGAAAAGCAGAGTTAAGTCACTTATGGAAAATAGTTGAGTTATTTAAGAGCTAAGTGACAAAACGATCGTTTTTCTACGGCCCGGGAATGTTTTGGGCATGACATCGGCCAGTAATTATGGTGTCGATAAAAAGCACATGCCGTTTTACCCATGATTGGATACAAATGCTGTTGCATTTAATGCGGGGAAATTAATGCAGTTTTCAGACTCAATCTCAAATGTTGATCATTTTTTCAAACTTTTTGAATTCCAAAAACTGTCCTCTCACATCCCATATATACTCAAAACTTATTTTCTCTCTCCTCACACTTCATTCATCTCTCTCAAGCAAAAAGGAAAAAGTTTTCTCTGCAATCTAAGCAAAACCCTAGTTCCTTTTTCGTTCGAATCTTCAGGTTTAATTTCACAAATGGCTCCTACACATGACTATGCGAAGATGGCTGAGAAAATCCACTCCGGAGCTACGGTGGATTTCGATGGAATGGTCAAGCAATGGATTGACAAGGCTCTAGTCAAGAAAATAACTGATAAACTTGAGAAATCCGGTCTGAAGGAGTTTCTCTCTATGGAGTTCTCGCACACCTACTTGGAGGAGGTGGCGATGTCTTACGTGAACGCTGAGGTTCATGATGGCAAAATTCGCTCGTCCATCCATAGCACTGAAATAAAGATAATTGTTGCGGACTTAGCTGCTAACTGTCATTTACCTTCATCTAGGTTGAAGGAGATTATAGAGAAAGATATTAACCTGGCTCCAGCACGGAAGGAGATTGCTAAGCCAGAGTCTGCTACGAAGGCTGTCTATACAACCAAGAAGTCTCTCATCAAGGAGGACTACCACAAACTCATGGACGTGGTAGCCAAAAGCATCGACATGAAGTTTAGCGAGTTTAATCCATTTTGTCAAGAACTAGGTGATAGTGATGGCTTCTATAATGGAGGAGAAGAAGGAAGGTGGATTTGAGTTTGTCTTTGGGAGAATTTCTTTGGAATGTGATGAACAAGACCATAAATGATGTTGGTCTATTCATGAACTCGCTGGGATATCACCTGGTCATAGGCCACTTGATGGTGGTGAAGGGCATTCCTCTAAGGAATGGGAAACCCTTCCACATAAACAAGAAGATGTTTAAGGCCAACCTATCAACCGCCCGAGGCAAGCCCATGCAAGAAAAGGCGATACTAGTGAAAGGAGTCAACTTACCTGTCCGGAGGACACAATCGCAATCGCTAAGGCTACATCTCCAATCCCTGTGCAGAAAAAGAAGAAGGCCCTTACAAAGAAAGCTGCACTGCCTCTGCGGTAGTGGAAGACGTGCACCTACCCCCCAAGAAGGGGCGAGAAGAAATTCCCTGCACCTTCTCCAGTCACGAAAAAGAAATGCTCAGCTGTGCCGAGGAAGCCAGCTATAGCGAAGAAGCTGAAGATGGGAGAAACAACTTTCACGGCTGAAGAACCAGAGGTTGTGGAACCCTAAGTTCCACTGGTTAAGACCAAGATACGTCGTTTGGTGAGACAATCCGCATTAGCCAAGCCAGCTGAGTCTGGCACGGTTGTTGAAAAGGAAACTACTGGTGAACACCAGTCTGTTAGGAAATTTATTAAGTAGATTTTGATGATACAATGTAAAAGTTAAACTAGGAAGTTGGCATCCCATTTTCCATGTAATTTGTATTGCAATAGATAGGGTTGGAAAAGCCGAGTCAAGTCAGCTATGCCAAGGAATACAAGAAGTCAACTGCGGACTGGATTGAAGACTCTGATGTGTGTCAGCTGAGTATGGCCAAGAAGAAAGTCAAGAACTCGACTGAAGGAGTATCAGCTGAGGAACAACTGTAAGAAGTGTCAGTCAAGTTATCTCAAGAAGCCAAGTCTCAAAGTTGAAGTGACAGTTGAGTCATCCAATGACTGGAAAGCTGACTCAAGTCACCTGGGGTAAAGACAACAGTCTAGTCAAGACAACTGACTTAGATCCGTTGATTAAAGTCAAGAATGCTACTAAGAATAGTAACATGCCAAAGCTGTCAGGTGTAAAGTGTTAGTCCCAGAATTGTGCAAAAGGAATAAACCAACGGGAAACACTGCACCGTGTGTCGAGGAAAATCGCAATCTTTGCAAGACATTTAATACGAGGAAATGTCAACATCAAGGACTTCAGACAAGACAAGCCAACGAACACAAGTGACTTTTGAAATTATCCTATCTCTTCAACGAGCAAAATTTCAAAAGTGCACTATAAAAGGCTGAGGAATTAATTCCCCCCCTCTAAACATTGCTCACACCCCTTGGGACCTACAAGTGCTATCAGAGCGGTTGGTTCATTGAGCCTTCCACACTGGTTACTGAACTAGATCTCTATCTTTCCAAAAAAAAAAAGGTTTTAAACACTTGCATTTTCAAAATCTTTCATTTTAAGCAAAGTTATTATCATGGAAGCAAATCTGACACGCATTCCTATGCTCACTGTTGAAGATCTGATGATTGGAAAATTCGCATGCAGGCTCATCTTACATGATGAAATGTGGCTTGTGATAGAGGATGGGCCACTGCAAATACTTAAAGTGAACACGGCTGCAATAAGAGCAGCTGCAACTGAAGAAGAAGAAGCCATGGTTGAAAAACCAAGGACTGAGTGGACTAATGAGGATAGAAGGAGATACAACTTGGACAATGTGGCCAAGGACATACTTGTAAGTCCAAGCGGCTACGATAATCTAGAGGGGGGGGTGAATAGATTATCTCCATCTTTTCGATTTCGCCCTCTTTTTCAAACCAAATGCTCAAAGACAATAATAAAGGTCGTAATCAAACAACACGCGTCGATTTATAGAGGTTCAACCCACCTGGGGCCTAATCCTCTACCACCCAAAGATATCTCAGGGATGGATTTCAAAAAGAAAAAAGATTTTATTAATTACCACAATTAATACAACATCTTACAACATCACCTTGAAGAGCACCACACTCTTCTTCAACACCACCTTTGAGATTACCACAATCTCTCTTGAAGATTACCACAATCTTCAACGGCACCTTGTGAAGATTACCACAATCTTCAACCTTGAAGAATACCAAATTCTTCAATACCTCAAAAGCACCACACTCTTGAAACACCTATCACCTAGATCACCCAAGTGTATTCTTACCACAAGAATACTCACAAGGATGTCTTGTGTTGAATGATGACAAAAATCAAGATTACAACTCAATAATGAATATTACAATTTGAGTGCAAGTGTAATCAATAAATAAAGCCTAGACCTCAAGATGTGAAAGTGAAATATATAGGCTATAAATACAACAAGAATGTTGAATATGAAAGCTTGGAAATTTGCAGATTTCTTGTTGTGTATTTGCTTGTGTTGTTGTGTCTTGTGTCTTCAATTGATCCTCTATTTATAGGGAAGTCTTCACCAACATAGGCTCCCAACATAGGCTCCTCTATCTTCACTTTTGTCTACAAAAAGAAGATCGCAAGATGTAGAAATATTGTACAAAAATCAAAAGTAAATCTTGCTGTCAAGAATTTCAAACAACATAATTTTGCTGTCACAAAATAGCATAGGGCGACCGGTTGCCCTGTTGAAGATTTCGACCGTTTGAAAAAATTAGTGCGATCCGGTACATGTCGTCGAGGGTCGACGTTGGCCGACGGGGTGCGATCGGTCGCCCTAGGGTGCGACGGTCGACCTCACCCTTGACCGGTCCCCCTCCTTCTTTTTTCCACAAAATTTGTTTTTGTTTCGTTCTGTTTCATTTTTTCAACTCTTCAGGTATACGGCGACCAATCGACCTCCAATATTAAATGTTGTCCGATTTTTATCAAAAATAAACTTCAAGAAATACTCCAAAAAATTTGTAAAAACATTGTAAATCACTTGGGAGTATTTTGACAACATTTATAAACATAGTTTTGGTGTAAAAACCAATTTAAACAAAACCATCAAAAGTGTTGTCCATTTTTATCAAAAGATAAATTCTAAGAAATACTCCAAAAGTTTGCAAAAACATTTTAAATCATTTAGGAGTATTTGGACAACATTTATTATCATTGTTTTGGTATAAAAACTCATTTAAACATAATCATCAAAATTTTGATAAAAACATTTATCTAATAAACTCCCCCTTTTTGATGATTACAAACCAAAACAATTTTAGGAAGTTGATTTTAAAACAAAACAAGTTTTCCGGTCTAAAACATCAATCCATTATAAGCAAGATTTATCATAAGTACAAACACACAAGGATAGGAGCAAAGATTTTTCAAAATCATTTTTGCACAAGCTCCCCCTATCAATATGCATATCAAGAACAAGTATACAAGCAACAACTAAAAGCTTAAAGCTTAGCTTTTACAACTTAAGCTTGAATATCATGAGCTTATAAGCTCCCCCTGTCACAAAAGCATCATTAGTCAAATATAAAAGTCCATAATACATCACATGGACCAAGTATAATCCATAGCTTTTGGCTTTTAAAAACTTTAGCTAATAGCTTTTCTTGCGAGCTTATTTACGCTTCTTTGAGCTTATGAGCGTTTTTCTTGTTTCTCCCCCTTTGGAATCATCAAAAATAATGTTAGCACGATAAACACATCATACAATTATATCAAAGTGCGCAACTTAATTGATTTATCGGCATATTGATCATTGAAGCTTAAATACCGAATAATAAGGGAGAAGTCAATCATGTGATTTATAAAAGTTTATTAGATTGACAAAACATGATCTCCATAAATATATAAGACATTGCAAATCAAGAGAATCATGTAGGTGATGAATTTTTCATAGAAGCATTTTGTCGAACAACAAGCGTCGTCGAATAAAACAAGAGATATATAACGCCTTTGTAATACATTTAAGCCAAAAATTTTCATCACCAATTTCAATACTACAACATTCATCTATCAACAATAATCATGCACACCATAATTATACAAGAATTCCATCAAAAAACAACACATAAGCATTTTCTCAAGGATTCAACCCAATTGAGATTAGAGGAGGAATTAAACTTACTAATCAATCGGAGAAGTCGAGTAATACGGATGATATACAAATCTTATAAACCCAAAAATATAGAATATACAAGAAAGAAATCATTTTGGGTGAATTGTGTGTGAAATTTGCAAAGGGTTCGATTTTGGAAGAAAATAACCAAAATAACGAAATGAAGGATAGAAGCAATTTTATTCTTTGAAAATGGTCTACAGGCGGCCGGTTGGGGTCATGAAGGCGGCCGGTCGGCGGCATGGGCGGCCAGTCGGCCGCGATGCCGGCCACCTGGAGTGGTTCATCTGTTTTCCAAAATCCAGTTTGAACCAAAAATCCAATTTTTTGCCCCTAAGTTTTAAAAACATGCAAAATGCAAACATAGACCTCATTGATATGCATTATGCCTAACAGAGCTCGTATTGACGCAAAAGTCTCGGAAGATAGCGGTTTTGTAAAAATGTCCACTAATTGATCTTGAGATGGTACAAAAGATATCTCAATTTTTCGTTTTGAAACACAATCCCTTAGAAAATGATGTCGAATCTCAATTTGTTTAGAAATACGGTTGTGATGAACCGGGTTTTTAGCAATATTTATAGCGGATATATTATCACAAAAGATAGGAACACTTTCAAAAGAACATTTATAATCCGCTAAGGTTTGTTTCATCCAAAGAAGTTGTGTACAACAAAATGCCGCGGAAATATATTTGGCTTCGGCCGTTGAAAGTGAAACACAATTTTGTTTCTTTGAAAACAAAGAAACTAGGCAATCACCTAGAAATTGACATGATCCGGAAGTACTTTTTCGATCATCAATATTTCCCGCATAATCCGAATCACTATAACCTTTAAGAGAAAATTTTTCATTCTTTGGATAGAATAAACCATATTGAATAGTGCCTTTCAAATATCTAAAAATTCTTTTAACCGCACTCATATGAGATTCTTTGGGATTACTTTGAAAACGAGCACATAGGCATACGGCATGAAGAATGTCCGGTCTACTTGCAGTTAAATAAAGTAAACTACCAATCATACCTCGATATTTGGATTCATCAACCGACTTGCCTTTTTCATCCTTGTCAATCTTGACATTTGTTGCCATTGGTGTAGATACGGTTCTTCCTTCTTCAATACCGAACTTCTTTAGAAGTTCCTTTGCATACTTTGATTGGGAAATGTATATCCCTTCTTGACATTGCTTAATTTGAAGTCCAAGGAAGAAGTTGAGCTCCCCCATCATGATCATCTTAAGTTCACCTTGCATCAACTTAGAAAATAACTTGCACAATAGTTCATTAGTAACACCATAAATGATATCATAAATTTGTACAAGTAAACAATCTTGCCCTTTTTCAAAAACAAAGAGAGTAGTATAAACTTTACCTCTTTGAAAACCATTTAGCAAAAATAGCTAAGTCTATCATACCATACATGGGGTACTTGTTTTAAATCATACAAGGCCTTTTATAAAAAGCATTTGGCCTAGAAAAATTTTAAACCCCGGAGGTTGTTTTACATAGATTTCTTCTTGAATAAAACCATTGAGAAAATTGGATTTAACATCTATTTGGTAAAGTTTGAAATTTTCTTAAAACAAGAATGGGCAAGTAAAATGCAAATAGCTACTAAATGTGCTATGAGTGCAAATATTTTATCAAAATCAATTACCTTTTTCTTGAAAATACCTTCGAGCTACTAACCTCGCCTTAGTTCGACCAATGTTGCCTTGGCCATCGAGTTTGTTCCGGAATACCCTTTTTGTCTTCTTCATCACTATCATCATAGGGCATCAATTGATCTAAGGTGTTCATAATAGAACAAATACATCCAATTTTTTGAGGTAACTAATATTTGGGTACTTCATTTTCTCATCTACACAACTTAACAAACTCATTCGGCGCTTATATAGGCAAGAAAACATAGCCCAAGTGTAAAAACATGTCTCAATCATCAATCACAAAAATATCTTGCATAAGAGCATAGTACAAATAGACACTATATATATAGACCATGAAAGCAAGAAATACATACTATGCATTTAGAAGATCATCAAGAGTCTAATAAATCATGCAAATTCAAATAAGCTTAAGAAAGCTACAAAAGGTCTCTTTTGAAATTTAAAAATCCGATAGCATATAGTTGAGACCTCATTTAAAAGAAGTATTTGAACAAGAGTTGACAAAGCAAATATGTGCGATCAAATATCAAATAGTGCCTTTCAAAGAATCTAAAAATCCTCTTAATGGCACTTGTATGAAATACTATGAAAAACAAGCACATAGGCACATGACAATACATATATCGAAGTCTATAAGAGTAAGAATAACACAAGTAAACGTGCCTCGATAATTAATGCCTTTCTTGACAAATAATGACGTAAATGGCCATTTGTGAGAATATGTAAATCCTACACAATTCTTAAAACAAATCTAGCACAAATCATAATGATAAAAGTGTAGGCTAAGAGATATCACAAGTAAGCTCATGCCATAAAAATCCATAAGAGATGATAACACACTTTAGTCTACAAAAATGCACAAGAGTTTTAAAAACATCATATAAGGTCTTCTTTTTTCAAAAATATTTTAAAAGCACAAATATATATTGAAGACCTGAACTAAAAAAAAAAATACTTGAAAACACATTTTGCAATTAAGACACAAATAAAAGCATGCATAATAACAAAATAAAATGCATATTTAACTAGGGAGATACGGGTTACCAATTACGCCATTTCCATGGGTTGTGTCATTTCCATTGTTGATGATATCTTCCCCTTGAGAAGTTGGCTTTGTTGAAAATAGTTTCTCCTTCTTTGATCAAATGAAACGTTCATTTGATGCCTTCCCAGTATGAATTTTCTTGATCATTATTTCACGTACCTATAAAGAAATTATTTTGTGGTACCCTCAAGTGTTTGGGTCCTTTAGGATTAGCTTTGAGACTTTTAGGTCTCAATAATGATTAGAGCTATTTCTTGATATTTATTAAGCCGTGTGACCCTTTTTACCGCAATAAAAGCAAGTAATAATTTTAGAAGCATAATGACAAAAATGCTTAGAGACTTGATTCTTTTTCATATGATTGATAACATTAGGCTTATGATCAAGTTCTAGTTTCGAATTATCACAACAATCAACATATATTTGCCATATCATTGGTATTTTCAAGTTGGATTTTGATAAATCATTTTTCATGCAATTAATATCCTCAACAAGAGTACTATTTTCTTTTCAAGGTTTCTAACCTTGTCAAGTGTGGTGGTGTGATCACATGAAAGTGATTCATAAGAGGAAAATAAATTATCCTTATCAATTTTCAAAATATTGAATTCCTTTTTCAAATTTTTGTATTTACCAAGTAAGCTTTGGAATTCATTTTCAAGTTCATCAAAATCATTTTGCAAATCACTATAATCATTTTGTAATTCATTATCATAAGAAGTGGAGGGTTTTGAACTTACCTCGTTTCTTCTTGGCCCATAAGACATCGTTCGTTTTTCATCGGCGTCGGAAGTTGTAGGAAGCTCATCCCAAGTTGGGTTTGCATCCATTTGAGTAGTAGATGCTTTTGAGTGGCTCCTTTCATTTGCATATACTTCTTCTAATTTTCTCCATACTTCATGAGCCGATTTAATTCCTACAATATGATCATATTCCAAAATGGTAAGTGAACAATAAATAACATTAAGAGCTTTACCATTTAAAGAGATAATTTTCTTCTCTTCATCATTGAGCTCCTTGAGAGCTTTGGAGGTGTGAGGTGTGTCTTTTTCGAATGGATTCTCCATTGATAACGGTGTTTCAAATGTCGAACCCACAACTTTGTAAATAGTATTCCATTCTTTCTTTCCAAAAGCATAATTTTTGGAGTCGAATAGTGATGGCTTGGTGGTGGAGGCGCCGTTTTAATGTAGACTTCATTCGTAGTCGATGATCGTTATCTTTACTCATGCAATGTGGAGCAGCTTGCCAAAGAGTTTAGCTCGATACCACTTGTAAGTCCAAATGGCTACGATAATCAGAGGGGGTGAATAGATTATCTCCATCTTTTCGATTTCGCCCTTTTTCAAACCGTATGCTCAAAGACAATAATAAAGGTGCGGAATGTAAACAACACGCGTCGATTTATAGAGGTTCAACCCACCTAGGGCCTAATTCTCTACCACCCCGATATCTCGGATGGATTTCAAAAAAGAAAAGATTTTATTAATTACCACAATTAATACAATATCTTCAACATCACCCAGAAGAGCACACACTCTTCTTCTTCAACACCACCTTGAGATTACCACAATCTCTCTTGAAGATTACCACAATCTTCAACGGCACCTTGTGAAGTACACGATCTTCAACCTTGAAGAATACCAAATTCTTCAATACCTCAAAAGCACCACACTCTTTGAAACACCCTATCACATAGATCACCCAAGTGTATTCTTACCAC
This sequence comes from Rehmannia glutinosa, assembly GCA_016081115.2. Lineage (NCBI taxonomy): Eukaryota > Viridiplantae > Streptophyta > Magnoliopsida > Lamiales > Orobanchaceae > Rehmannia > Rehmannia glutinosa. The sequence goes on from CM071935.1 coordinate 54,156,270, forward strand.
AAGAATACTCACAAGGATGTCTTGTGTTGAATGATGACAAAAATCAAGATTACAACTCAATAATGAATATTACAATTTGAGTGCAAGTGTAATCAAGAAATAAAGCCTAGACTCAAGATGTGAAAGTGAAATACATAGGATATAAATAAAACGCAGTGTTGAATATGAAAGCTTGGAAATTTGGGTGATTTCTTGTTGTGTATTTGCTTGTGTTGTTGTGTCTTCTTAATTCATCCTCTATTTATAGGGAAGTCTTCACCAACATAGGCTCCTCTATCTTCACTTTTTGTCTACAAAAAGATCACAAGATGTAGAAATATTGTACAAAAATCAAAAGTAAATCTTTGTCAAAGAATTTCAAACAAAGATAATTTTCCTGTCACAAAATATCATAGCGGTAACCGGTTGCCCTGTTGAAGATTTCGACCGTTTGAAACAATTAGTGCGATCCAGGTACATGTTGTCAGAGGTCGGCCGACGGCCGATTTGGGGGGAGTGCGACAGGGTCGACCTCACCCTTGACAGTCCCCCTTCTCTTTTTCCACAAAATTTGTTTTTTCGATTCGCTTTCATTTTTCCAACTCTTGGCACGGCCGACGTAGGCGACGGTCGATCTCCAATATTAAATGTTGTCCGATTTTTATCAAAATAAACCCAAGAAATACTCAAAAAATTAGTAAAAACATTTTAAATCACTGGGAGTGTTTTGACAACATTTATAAACATAGTTTTGGTGTAAAAACCAATTTAAACAAAACCATCAAAAGTGTTGTCCATTTTTATCAAAAGATAAATTCTAAGAAATACTCCAAAAGTTAGCAAAACATTTTAAATTATTTAAGCAGTATTCTGACAAAGCATTTGTTATCTTGCTCTTGCATAAAAACTACTAAACATAATCAATAAAATCTAGATAAAACATTTATCTAATAATATCTCATGACATTGGACAAAGCAAATGTCTAATAAAGTCAATCTTAAAATCAGTAAAAGAAACTGAATAAAACTAACTTTAATTTGTGAAGGACTGTGAATAAATTAAAGAAAAAATAAACTGTCTGTTGTTCAAAATTTGTACTTAAAATGCTTATAGAAACTATGGATCATGAGCAACCCATTTGAGACTACAAACAGCTACTGGGGAAGTAAGTGGAATTATCGTTAAATTTTATAGCCATGTAAAATTCCATTAGAGAATTTCATTTTCTTTGTAATTTGCATTGTAATAGATATTATTTATTTAGCTTAATCAAGTCAAATATTACTGATATACAAGAGTCAATCAAGACTGATGAAGACCGCTTCGAAGCGCCCAGCATGGCAAGGAAGAAAATGTCAGACTGACCTAAGGAGACAAATTGCGGATACCACCGGGTGTTGCTGGTCACCAAGTCAACTGGCAACGTTGTTCAGCTTGAGCTTACTACGAGGTTCATAATCATTGGAGCACTAAGTCACCTCCTGGGAAAAGCAATACGTAACTGAAAACGAAGACACG